>JAJSRV010000006.1:6095724-6452456 GCA_021527715.1 Neoseiulus cucumeris | reverse complement strand
CACTAAGCATTTACCCGCCTTCCACGGTTTCAAGGTCTGGCCATCGGGGCGGAGAGCGGAGTTTCTGGACAGTCCCGGCGGCTCGAGTTCGTTGGCGATGGCAGCGGAGCGAAGAGCGAACGATATGAGAGAATTCCGCGACCTAAATTCATACTCATGCTTATGGCTTCGCCTATCACTGCTCATGAGAGACCCGAATAAATTGTTGGTCTCTTTTTTCTTTCGGTTCCTCATTGAAGGATTTGGCCGCGGTGTCTCGAGCCCGGCTCCTTGGCGCATAATGAAGGCCGTTTCGCTGACGATAATATCTTCATGATTCGTAGGCGACACATTCTCAAACATGAGAGACATTCTCGGGCTTGATGAAGTCGACGAGGATGAAATCGAAAGTGGCTTCAGATTGATGACCTCCCAAGTGAGCTCTTCTGCTTTCCCTCGATTCCCTGAAGTTTAGCGGTCTGCTGCTTTGGTTGCGTTCCTCACTTATTTCCCATCTCCCACCAATCCCCAGGTTGCGAGATTCTCTCGAAAAGACGAAGGTTCGAAGGGATTCATTATCAACCAGGCCAATCGTCTCTACGTCGCGAAATCATGTAAAGTCTCCGCAAGCTACTTGCGGAAGATGAAGGGTATTTTTGATGCCGACGCAGTATCGGCCGATTTTGGTAAGCTTATTAGAATTGTCAGCCAATCGATGTGGAATTCAATAGATGATGGAGGATGACCTCATGCGCCAGAAGAAAAAAACGACTTCAGTCTGAAGTCGGAGAAGGTCTCGATCTCATGATTACCTCAGTTACACCTGGAAGGAGATTGATATTCATTTTCCAGGTGGGAACGCGCATGAGGAAATCAACTCATTCGTCTCGAAGAAGACAAGAGGACTCATCCCCAAAGTACTGGAAGAGCCTCTAAACGCGGGAACGATGATGGCTTTGGTCAGCGCTCTTTACTTCAAGGGGATGTGGGTGACCCGGATGCGTAAAAAAAAATCAAAAGCTCGGTTCAACGATCACCCAAAGTTAGACTGAAATTCAGAGCTCCTCGTTTGATTTCTCTTCCGGATGACAATATCATCATTTTCTCTTCCGTTTCCAGTGGCTCTAATGAGGAAGCGACTTGGATTGGGGTTGTCACGCACTTTTTATATGATTCATCGGAAACACTCGGTGCAGAACTCATCAGAGTTCCTTATAAGTCGGAATATGGCTCCGGGCCTCTGCATGCGTCGATGTTGTTCATTCTGCCTCACGAATCGTTCAAGCTCTCATTTGAGGAGTGGTTCTCGGAAGAGAACTTCACATGGGAAAATATCGAGGCGGCGATTGGCTCCATGGAATCGAAGGTTGTTGATTTGACTCTCCCAAAGTTGAAGATCGATTCTAGTCTGTATCTCGAGACAACCCTCTCGGATATGGGTATGGAGATACCTTTCACGAAGTGCGCCAACTTCCGAAAAATTGTGAAAGCAGGACCCCCACTGCATCTGGATAAAGTTATTCACGGAGCAATGGTTGAGAAATTCTATCTTCTCCGAATAAGATTAGTTTGGAGTTTAACATCCTTGGATTGAGCGATTCAGCAGCAACAGACGTAAAGCCAATTCATCGGACGATTTTTCATGTGTCCACTTTGTTTCTAGATGGAAATTGATGAGTTTGGAACCAAGGCCGCTGCAGCAACGGTGGTCTCGACCATAAAAAAGTCATTACGTGGAAGACCGGTCGATAAATACGTGTTGATCAATCGCTCATTCATCGCACTGGTAATCCTCCAACACCGAGATAGCATCGCCCCTCTCTTCACTGCGGTGGTCGATAAACTCAACTGATGTTTCATTGGCTATCTGTTCCAAAATCCAAGGCCCCACGGGAAATTGCCATGTTTGGAGCGTAGCGTTGTGAACTTCCCGTCCTTAATAAACCCTTCCACTCACCACAAAATTATTTTGACAGATCGAGGGATTGGTGAGTTTCCGAGAGGAGATTCCTCTGTGCGACTCAGCGAGAAACTCGGCGGAGGGGGGTACAGCTCTTGGCCTCGAGATTAGAGGAAAAATTCTAGTTTTTCCTTGCTTCTCATTCTGTAGTGAAACGTGTAACGTTTCTCCACGACGTCTCCTCTTTGTGGTTGAGGCTGCTTTGGAGGGGTAGTTGCTATTCGCCCTGGTCTGTCGGATTTTTCTCTGTGTGATTCTCTTCGGGGATGAGGCTGGTTTTGCGAAATAGAATGTTTTTTGTTCTGTGTAATCAGGCGCAAACCCGGTATGCCTACTTATGTTATTCCCATGTCTCTGTGAAATAGAAGACAGAAGGTTTCATAACCCTGAATCCGTGGAAATGACTTCCACATGAGCATGCCATAGACTATCACCATCAGACTCCTGTGCCACGGCCGTTTCTGGGGACTAGCCTTCAAATCCACGTGTTCCAGGATTCGTATGGCCCCGTTTAACATACCATCCTTTAGGTCGGTATTACACGTGATCATAAAGGGTTTCCACAGGCAAGGGGAATATCGTACAATACATACATTTCCAATGTTACTCATCGGCAACTTATGGAGACAATTCCGACCACTTTGAAGTTGTTCTTAATTTTAATGTCCACTGTAGGAATCCGCTGCTATTAAACACCACTGAGCAATGATTCTACCTCTGTTATATGAATCAACATCGATGTTCTTGTACGATATCATGGACATTTTCATCACACGCCTCTTGTGTTCGAAATCGTTCTTCGATTAAGTAGATTGATCCTTCTGCGCTAGTTCCATGCGCAGAGTGCACCATCACCAATTTTCGTCAAGACTTCCGAGATGTAGACATCGCGTTGTCTCATCATCCGCTTTCATCGCCCGCACCGATTTCACGCCTGCACTCCGCAACCTCGGCAATCATGACTTTCCTTCTTAACCTACTACCTCCTCAGAGACCTTTTTTTTTTAAACACATTGCATTTTCATTGATATATTCATTAGACATAATTATTTCCACTAGGGCTGGGCCCTGTGCGTGGTTGAGCAATGGTGTGGCGGCGGGGGTAGGCGGCCAGGCAGTGCGCGCGAAAAAAGTAGGAGCATAGGTCGAATCTCTTAACTATAAGATCACACAGTTGGGTGGCAGCGTCTGAGCATACAATTCCGTTTATCAAATTCTTCTTTTTCTTTTTACTATCTAGATCGTCCAACTTATTGATGTCTCCTCCAATAGATTGGCAGAGTTTTAGGTATCGTTGGTCATAGAGTTTGTCTGATCTAATAAGTCGATTGAAAGGCAGCTTTATCCTGTTTTTTTCTCGGAGATTGTGATCATGGCTGTTAGTCATTTCGTTTCTCAGGCTTACAGCATATTTGGGATTTCTTACATGAAATTCTGTGAGCAGGCATTTTATGTAGAGGAGTTTAAGCGGTAGAATCCCACAGTGTCGGTATCTATCTATGCCCTGATCCGCTTTTCTACTGAAACATTTTTTAACCAGAGAGTTTTGCATTTTTATTACCGGGACAAGAGAACTTTGAAAGGCGGCCATATAAGCAAGAATTCCGTATCTCAAGTAGCTTCGAAGAAGTGTGCTTCTCTCCGTCTTCCTCAGATATGGACCTCCTCTGTACTTTTTGTACAAAATATCCCCTGCCCCAACCATTCCGTTGCACCACTCCGACTTCATTGCACAACCACCATAATAGAACGAAGTCCGAAGCTTAAAATTTGAGTTTGGTCCCCGAGGAACAACAGTTTGTCCACGATGCTTCAAGGATGTGACAGCAGACAACCGGTTGCGTCGGATTATACCGACTCCGT
This sequence comes from Neoseiulus cucumeris, assembly GCA_021527715.1. Classification (NCBI taxonomy): domain Eukaryota; kingdom Metazoa; phylum Arthropoda; class Arachnida; order Mesostigmata; family Phytoseiidae; genus Neoseiulus; species Neoseiulus cucumeris. Next base: position 6,448,654 of record JAJSRV010000006.1, on the reverse strand, counting down.
GACACAATGCCAAGGAAAACGGGTGATCCGAAAACGAGGAAAGTTTGTTGAAGATATTTGTGGTGTGGTACAGTGGCGGCTTCACCTGTTGTCATTTGTAAAGTCGAAATCTTGTGACTCGGAATTCTCGGTTCTGGCCATCCCGAGTAGCAGTTAATACGATTGGGCACCGAAGGGAGTCTGAAAGTCTTCCCGGAGTTCAGCGCGAAGGGAGCTGAAAGCTTGTAAACACCTCGAAAAATTTTATGAACACGAACTCTACTCCAAATCTTGGAAAGCTCAGCTTCCAGTTTGAAGTCGAATGCCAGAGTTTGAAAATTAGCGTTCTTCCACAGATCCACATCGCCCGCGTTGCTCCTCGCGATCAGTATCGCATCCGGAATACTTACAACTCCCGAGAAGATATAATCCCAGTGTACCGCTTTCCAGGAAAAGTGTCCAAGTTCCAAGTTATCGAAAAAATATTACCTGGAGTAGCCAGAATAAAGTTCATTCATCTTTCTATCAATACATGCGATTTGTTTTCGGGACTTTAAAAGCAGTCCCAGCATCTTAATAGAATGGAAAACTCGTAATGCCACAGAAATGCGGCTTAGTAGAAAAATGGAAGAGCACTCTCTAATTGAAGAGCACCCTCTAGTAGAGAAGCATCCGCCAAGCAGCGACGAATTTGAGGCACGGAAGGAAATACGGTAATTTGCCTGAACTCAATGCTATCACCACGAGGTTGATAAAACCTCGGATTCCATTTAGCCGAATTGGAGGGCTTCGGACAGCATCGGAAACCTGAAAGATTATTGGGCAGATTATAAATGTTCTGGTAGAGGGGCTAGCCATGGTTTCCTATCTAGCCGATGATTATGCATTCAACGTTTCATTTGATACTTCGGGGTCCCTGGTATAGGGAGTTAACATGGGGAGAAAAACTTGTGGAGGGTGGGGGATACGCCCGATCGCCTCCCTCTTCCATGTACATGTACGCCCTTGGGTCCAGGACTTTTCTGTCCAGGTCATGAGATTGAGGCGAAGCATCCTAGTGACAGTCATAGTCGGCGTTCCGTTCGCAGAATAGTAGTCAGTCGAGACTTCGTTCCGGAATGGACATTGCCGTTCTGGCTCCCCAAGACGTCGCAAAGAAGCCTCGGAGTGTGGTCGCAGCGTCCTCCGGCTTGCGAAGCACAATTGATGAAGCGGATGGCGGTCTTGTTTCTGCGTGGACGCGCCCTTGTCTGACGTGAGAGAAGACTCCTCGAATGTGGAGAAGACGCTCGGAAGGTCGCATTCGAAGAGAGAATGACTCACTGTCTTTGGATAATGCGCTGTAGCGCTTCGACGCCGATGTACTTTTAGCTGGCCTCGTTTCCATGCGTGTGATGGCGGTTCTAGCCACGGAGCGGCGGAGGGCCTTCATGCTCCGACTCTCGACACTGAAGCCATGGATTGCCTGTAGGGACTGACTTCATACCGTGGATTAGGGATGGACTCTGGGCTCCGTATTCTTACCTCCTCTTTCGGCGTGGCATCCATTCAAAGTTCGAGAACTACTGCGCGTTGGCGCCGTTCGGATTCCGCAGACCGGTGAGTAGATCTGGTCCCGACACGTCTCCCACCCTAGCTGGGCTCGCTGCGCCAATCCCGTTCCCATGATTCCGATGAGGCTTGTTCAATTGAGAAGAGAAAGTAGTCGCGTAGTCAGTGAGAGCGCATGGGCATCTCTGGCAGTCATGGTAGACATGGCAGGCTAGGAAGGTTAGCCGGGTGGCTCCCAGTTTCTCCCGACACTGGAGCCATAGATCGCGTGTAGGCCCTCGATTCATGCCGTGGATCCAGAGATGGACTCTGGGTTCTCCGTCGGCGTGGAGTCCATTGAGTGAACGACTGCGCCGGTGTGGTGCCGCCGGCCAGTGACGGACGCGTCCTCTTCCCTGACTGGGCTCGCTAGGCCAACTTCGCTCCCATGATTCCAATCCGGCAGGTTCAATTATATAAGGACGGCAGTCCCGTTCTCCTTGAGAGCGCATGTTCTTCCAGAGAGCATTAGTGAACCGAGTGGCTTCTCGTTACGCGCGGTAGAAATGGAAGAGGTGAAGACAAAGAATTTCTCGAGTCCTCCCGTGACAGGTTCACCATTCCCTTTGCCCTTCGCACTGCAGAGACCTGGCGGTCATGTTCGGTACTTCATCGCACGACAGAAGTCAAGAACCATGCCCACTTTCCGATGGTCGGATAAGTACTCTATTCAGATTGGACTAAGGAGTGAGATCATCGAACCTGCTTCGGGTCTGAATCGGAAGACGAAGGTGACGCGGGCGGAACCCATTGGGACCGTCGATTGAGCTGTTCGGGAAGCTGAAAATGGCTGCTCTTATCTCGGACTCGGAAAGTGGGGCCCTCCCGAAGTTGTCGGTGCATGTCATACAGGCGACACAACCTCAGCTGCTGATTCCCATGACTAGCATTCGAAAAGAAATCGTGGTAAATAACACAGTCGTGAACAAGAATGGAGTTTACGTTCCAAGAAAAAACAGTTATGATCGCAGCGTACTTTTTGTCAACGAAAATTCAGTGGACGACCTCCGTGAATACCAGGGCCGTTATCCTGACAGGAGAATGCTTGTCGATTTATGAAGTTTTCGAAGGGGGTTCCCATAGAGAAAACGCGAAAATCAGGTTTCTGAGCGCCAGATCTCGTCAACCAGACTTTCTTTACGAGGTTCTGTCGTGCCCACAAGATGTAAAATCAAAAACTCAGGGGAGTCATCCATCGCATCGCAACCGCAGAAATCTGCGGTTTTCGCGGTTTTTGACCCGCGGTTAATAACCGCTGCGGGGTCTAGTCCTGAGCCTTCCGAGAGCCGATTCCACTATATACCGAGCTCTGAGATCAGACCCGCTTTTTTCCTTCTCAAATTGAATTTCCTCCCACTGCGCAGCCCTCCTAATGCTTAATATGGTTAGACGCCGATGAGAATGGATGGTTCGACTGGCGAGTGTTTGAGAACTGGTTTCTTGATGTTTGCCTCCCGCACTTCAAGAGATGCGACGGACCCAAATCAGTGACAGGCGACAATCGACTCACATTGAGTGACAGACGAGTCGTCAGAGTTGCTCACCAAGAAATAACTTTTGTTTTCAAACTTCACGAGAAACATTGCGTCCTTCGAGTCTATTGAGGTGGCTTGGAGAGGTGTGCCGAATCGGTGGGAACTCAGGAATCGAGGTGTCTTACTCACGCTGACGAGCTGGGGACGTCTTACCGAGTCACGGCATCAATGTTAGGCCCTGTGAAGACGCGTCACAGGCAGAGATCGGATCGGATGGAAGCGTGATATTGTCGGCAAAATCAAGGACATCGCGGCGAACGCTATCAGAATCGAAGCCTTGCGGTTCAAGAGAGGATTGAAACAGGATTTCTTCTACAACCTCGGAGTCGAATTCATGATTACGGTGGACTAGGAAGATATTCGAAATCGGATCCCCAGTTTGGGAGGCAAAGAAAATGCTTTCCAAAAAACTCTTTTGGAAAAAGAGAACACAATGAAAAAAACGCGGCCAACGAAGTTTGGGGTGACACAGAAGCTCTGTGCCGCAGATTTTCTTTCGTGAAGTACACGCGCTGGTCCTGAGTGCTATGTTCGGATTAATCTCTGAAACTAAGGTGCCGAAATGGCTTCTGCTCACTGTGAGAAGCTGACTAATTTGACAAATTTTGACAAAGGACAGTGAGATAATGTCTGCTCTGCGTTCCAGGTGCTTCCCGGCATAAGAATCTCCTGAGAATACTCGCCCTTGTATCAGGGTCGTATGCTATACTGTAAATACAATACATACGATGATCGATAAATACCACTACCATTACGAGGCAAGAAGACATCGGAATCAGTTGAAGGAGAGCGTTCATCACTCGCGATGAGAGAGGAGTAATGCATATCATTAATTCTCGATTTATTCTCTGCAACCTTAGAACTTTGCAGACGGAACAGAGTTTAAAGCAGCATTTTCCGTTCGATCCACTTCAAGTAATATGTTACTTTCATGTAACGGCCGCGAGTTCGGTCTGGCCGACCACATTTGCTTGCCTCACAGACCGCGACGAGTTCGCGGCGACCCGTTCGATGGTTTTCCACGGACAGGGGTCCACCTGAATCCCCATTACAGAAGTCTTTTCCTCTGCGATTTTGGCCCGCACAAATTCGGTTGTCCGTTTCTTCATTGTCCTCCCACTCATCCCGACACTCTTCGTAATCGAAGATCTTGACGTCGACGCTCTGCAGTTCGTCGGGCTGCTTTCCCCCGTGCTTCAAAAGACCCCAGCCCGTGACACGAGCAGTTCTGCCGGTGTAGTCAGCTTGAGGTCGCGGCAGAGAGATTATATTGATGTGCGTTCCGAAATTGACCTTCGTGGCTAGTTTGAGGACGGCTATGTCTTCATCGGCGGGCCCATCATATCCTTCGTGTAGAATGATCTTCTTGACATCGAAATCCTCTGCTTCCTCCAGATCTGTCCAGTCGAATGCGCCCAATCTCACGATCAATTCCGACGCCTCCAGTCTGCGTTCCCGTATGCACCAAAGGCAGTACCAACAACACCTAAGGATAGAAATGCGGTGAGGACAGTTGACGTTCAGAGAATCAACTGATTGCATTGCCCCGGATATTTTTCGGATTCATCGCAACTAGGGCCTACTTACTCGAAGAGACAGTGACCAGCCGTGAGAATGTGTCGGTTGCTGATCAAGGAACCACCGCAGAATGGTTTTTGATCGGGGTAATTCCTCATGAGCAGAGCCGCCTGTTGAATGAAAATAGACATCTCATAAAACGAGAGGAGATGGAGACAACTTCCCCTCGGAAGAAGCGAGAGGGGTGACTCAGGATGGTGGGCAACCTAGAAAGGTACCCTCACCTGCCACGGATTCGTTCCGATTCTCGCAGATTCTCCGCCGACGATCGCCTGTGCATGGTCTTCGGGAGCGCGCGAAGGAGATTCGCCCCAGTCTGAATTGGGAATCCAAGAATGTTTTGAATTCTCTAGAGCTAAGTCGGACAAAATGATCCTTGAGCGTTCTCCAACAGCACTGTATCATCAAACGATGAGCAATTGTGTTCTCAGAGACATAAACAACAGATACCGATTGAACAAACTGGAAAATAAGTTGGCGGATCGAACTTGTTCCTGAACCTGTCGAAATCACTTGAGAGCACTCACCGTCATCGGCAAGCGCAGCCCCTTCAGTTCCGTGCTGAATTTCTTGCAGTTCACCAGACTTCGAGCCGGCGCCGAACTCGCCGCTGTGTTGAAAACCTAGAAATGTCCTCTGTTAGTGAAGACGAATGATCCCTTAGCCGACGCTTTGAGTAGATGAAGAATCCGTCAAAACGGGTTTCATGTCACTGAAGTCTTCAGATTCAAGATTTTTTCCAGGAGTGCTCGAGGTCAAATGTTGGAACCGTTATTCGCAGCATTCGACACAAATGCGAATAGCGAACTTCTATGGATTGATTCTCTTCAACTCACAGACAACCGGGTCCAGGAGTGCAAACATCCACAATAGGAATGTGCCGTGAGCGACGAGCGCCGCCATGCCGTGACGTGGGTTCTTTCTGGAAAACGAATGCTGCTTAAATAACCTCAACTTCCAGCATTTCACTAGTAATTGACGTAGTTATCACGAACGGGGTCTTCCCATGAAAGGCTCGACTCTGCAATCGAGAAGATCTCACCTTCAAGCGCGAAAGACGAACAATATCGACCAACCGATGTAGTAACTTGGACGGTAATTAGCGGTGTACGTACGAAATCGAGGAATGCTCGCCACTGTGATGATCGCTCGGAAATCGTCGGACCACAACGCTCGAAACTTCGTTGACAACCTCACAGGTCGTCAGCCCGCTCAGCTTCCTGGTTTTCCTGAGCCAGACACCGAGCTTCCAACTACTCTTGAATAATCCGCCTCGGCAAAGTCTCGGTAGTGTGCACTGCGCTCGGATCGTGGTCATCTCTTTCTATGCTGGAAATGGCTCAAGATCGGCAAACTCCGTGTTTCCTTTGATTGGTCCAGTCAGCGGTGACGTCAATGATCGAGGCGAGAATTATGAGTCTCTGAATGCCTCATTCCAGAAATAAGCGGATAAAAAATGCGTCTCGATGTCGCTTTAGTCAGAGATTTCTATCGCCGGGAACAGCCTGATTTGATTTACTCGGAGTAAGTTGACAATCTGGCAAGAGTCGGCCTATCGGCTGTCGGACCGTTGTTCTACAACAATGAACCTGTACCCACTAGCTGGGCGTGAGAATATTTTCTATAGGTACATTCCTCTCTTAATGAGGCGAATTGCCTCTGAAATCCTACGTTGAATACAGGGTGGTTGTGACCTATGATTTCTCGGGTTATTCTCGAAAAATACGCGTCGTAGAGAAGAAAAAGTGTCACGGATGAGCCTCCGCGCAATTAGAAAATACGCATCATAGGTTCTGTCGCAACTTCGAGCGCTCCGTGATTTCTGACAAGGCGCGCTAAACTTCCTCATTTCAAATGGAAGCCCTGTCTGAAAACACCCTGGATCGAGAGATCATCGAATTTCAGGGTAACAAGGTCTCCGGGTTCCTCTCCCAGAGCCCGTTTTCTTCGAGGTATCCGAGCCGCAAAATCAAGACATCTCCCATTGAAGTCAATAGAATAATCAAAGAATCGATCGATCGAGTTGTACCTTTGACTGGATCTTACAAATTCTGGAGAACCCGGGGACGAGAAGTCATGAGTCTCCAAAAAACCGAGAAATGTACGGGTTTTTGCAGGGTCTATTCAAGACATCCGACAGACTGCTTAGAGAAATGAATGACTTCATGCACATAACGTAACAGACTCGTCACGTTATATCATCGAAGTCTTTGTTTCTTCTGAAGGGTAGAATCGATGAACCATGTTAAAGTCACCGTTTCAAGCGGCTCCTCCGAGCGGATTGAGAAACGTTCCGTGGGACACGCGTCTTCCAGGAACTTGCCACCTTTCAAAATTGACGAACGATTCTCCATTGGCTTCAATGGGAGAGATCATGATTTTGCGGCTCGAATGTCTCGCGGAATACTGGCTCAGGAAGGAGGGAATCGAAGACCTTGTCTGCCTAAAATTCGATGATCTTCCGATCTAGGGTGTTTCCAAGCAGGGTTTCCATTTGAAATAAGGAAGTTCAGCGCGACATGTCGGAAACTACGTAGCGCTCGAGGTTGAGACCAAGTCTATGAACCCATCTTTGAATTGCGCGGGGGTTTATCCATGACACTTTTTTCTCTAGAGCGCGTACATCTCGAGAAAAACCCGAAAAATCCAGTAGGTCAACACCCTGTATGTGGATCTGTAGCGTCAGTCTTCCAGGCTTTTATAGAGATGACGTGATAGTTCGATTCGGAAATCATATTGTTTCGATTTTAAAAAAGCTGTCTGCGTCACGCGCTTCGATAACGCTTCTCTCAAAGATCGAAGGGAGAGACTCCCATGCATTTTTCCTAGGCGACGTTCAATTCCAAGTCAAGCGATGGCTATTATGTTTAAGCCGATTACCGGATACACCAGCTCATTTTCTAGACTTCCTGGAATCTCTTTCGAGCGCTTGAGAGATTTGTTTCCGAGTGATTTTGGCTGTTCCGCAGCAGCGACTCGGACAGGCGATTCATCCCGGTCTACAACGAAAAGAATCATCGATTATGGTATAGAACAGTGTTTCCCAGACTAGGGAGGAAGAAAGCGAGAGAATTCTGAGGATGTCGTGGCTAATTTCTTCCCGCTTGCGTCGAGGTTCTCGTCTTTGCGAAGCTTTATTCGAGATGAGTTATTTGATTCCTGGCTCTCGATTCTGAAGCAACACAGCCGTCGCACAGTGAGCAAAATGGCCAAATTAGGCGGCCAAAAGTCGAGTTGAGAAATTCCACTCCGTCGGGCTACATCCTGCAACGAGGACAGATAGCGATTGTGATCCGGTGGGCGAGTAGGCGGAAAACAAACAGTGCCGGTGGGTCGGCACCCGGGACCGGTGTGGGCTTGAGTCGGGTGAAGGATTTCACCCGACTCATGAAATTGCAGTTCCATGCAGCATTGCAGCAAGCCTTCCCATTTCATGAGTCGGCTAGACTGACGAATCGATTCCAAACACCTTACATTATGTTCCCCGATGGCTCGAGGTCCGCGTACCACATTTTTTCCGAACCACAATCGTTTCGTGTGCCTTCTGCCGGCCACCCAACATAGAGATAAAAAGCCCTTCGGAGAGCTACCTTTTTCGTCCGTCACCTTCTCAGCGAGAACGAAGCTTGAGGATGGGATTTGTTTTGGGGGAAAATAAATTCGAAAATCTTCTTTACTCCTTGAATGAGCCTCCGGGTCATTTACTTTGACAAAGTTTCGTCTCCTTCAATGAATAGCGACCTGATGAAACTAGAAACCGCTAAAATCACCATTCTAATCGAAGCTGGAAATACAGTGGGGCGCCCAGTGGCGAGGCTGGGCGCTGTTCGAAGTAGGTGGGGAAAGTCAGTTCATGGTGTCTAGTTCACGACCCAACTTTCAAAAAAAGCGGAAAAAAAGTTCAGAGCAAACAGAAGTCGAAAAAACGCCTTTTCAGGGACTTGGCACTAGATGGGAATGACAACCGGTATGTACCATGGCCAAACAAGTGACATCAGGCACCTGAACATCCGGCTATAGGCTCGCCAAAACGAGGAAAACTTTGAGGAAGGACACAACTTTCTCAGACGAAGACGCTGCGTTGAATCTAACGCCTGAAGGACACGAAGAAGACTCCGATTGATAGCAGCTGAATCCGTTAATTGGCTCAAATAAATAGAGCATTTCATTCGGATATTTCCTGTAGTTTTTCGTCGACTGAGGGCCTTGAGAGAGTTGATAAGATGGACGATTTTTTTTCTCGCCAGACACGGGGATTTCGTGGGAAAGACGAAAAAAACGAAAGGAATGGACTGTGTACGTCGCTGCGCAGGGTATTGAGAGCCTTTCGCGCAGCCTTTCAAGCTCTAAAGATCTCGAGAATGCGGAGAAATTCTCGCCCCCCCCCTTAATTAGGCTTTTTTGTTCGCTTAGTACCCACCGAGCATGCCGATCTCCGCCTCTTTCAAAGAGTACGAGTCGAAAACACTTGTTTGCATACTCTCCGGGGTTGAGGAGCCCGAAAATAAAAAAAAAGGGAGAAAATAATTTTTCTTCTCATGAACGAGGCCTCTTTCATGGCGCTTTAAAAAGACGAAGAAAGAAATAGAAAATGGTCTACGGTTGTCTCTTATATCCGAGTTTCTCAGAAGCGGGTTCGACCGGATCAAACTCGAATGTCGAATTCACAAGAATTCCGCGGAGCTGCGCACGTGTGCTACTTGGGTGACAAATATGCACCCACGGCAAGGGGCAGGAAATATCTAAGATTTATTCTCCTACAGTAAAATCTCATTACAACGAATTCCGTTAGAACGAAATATAGTTACAACGAACACAATGTCCGGTCCCCAACGTGTTCTTTGTAACTAGATTTCACTGTAATAGGTTCGCAGCGATGATTGAAGATACGTTTATTCGATCACACCCGATGGGATAAATACGGCTTTATTGTGATCCAGATCCATACCTCTATATGTAGCGCCAAGCTGATGAAAAATATAATCCATATCGAATGCTTAGCAGTCAAGGAATTCGTTATTCGTGAAAAACAACCTCGTAGCCGTTCTCTCGGCGATTAGGCATTTGGAAATCGATGCAGTTCATGCAATGTCGCCCACTCTGATATAGGCTCCAAGTGGAGCTTAGACTCGAGGTTCGCTCTGACTCTTTCTGTGGAGACCATAAACTCCACCGAATCCGAATCGCAAATTGAAGTCATCATTCGGATCCAAATGACAAAACAACACCGAAAATTCGACTCGGACCCCGGTTGAGAATCATTGCGCTACGCTACGCTCTCCCGCCTCCTCTGGATTCTAGGGAAGGAAAATGATCTCGAATGTTGTTGGACCTTTCAGTTTATTCAAAACTCTCATCAAAAATATCACGTCCGTGGAGCATGAGAGCTCGAACGTTTCCTCCGAATTCAATATCTTTCTCATCGCACATTAAAGATGCTGTCGCCGACTAACGGGATTCCATATTTTGAGTATCGGCTGGCGACACACAGGGCGGGGGTGGGTTGAGGAGAAAGTTTTCCTAGTCGGCAACGAATATCGAAAGGAGTCTGGCTGTCCCAACGGATTGTTGACGTCTATTTGGGAAGTGATCCTTCCACTGGTATCTCCGCAGCACTTCACAGCGTCAACTCACGTCTTACCTTCGATGATGCGGAGCAAGTCGTTCGCGTCCCTCCCGGAAATCTGGAACTGTTCATAGAACTCCATTCCCTCTGAAACGTCCCTCGAATATTTTTTCCCGGCAGCAGCCCGAGCCTTCGGAAGTTGTTTTTATTTTCTTAAACTTCACAGTGTTCGAAAACTAACGGCACATCGATTCAGACTTGCCGTCGACTAGCTCAGGGAATTGAAAAATCTCGAAGGGTCCGCCCTAGGCATCGCCGAGCATCACTTTGCCACTGATCCTGCAGTCTTTCCCTCGCGACCCGTCTTAACTCTCCACCACTCGAAGCGAACCTTCCAAATTTGATGTCCATCTATTCGCTTTCGGTGAAGGGAACTCAACTGGCCTGAGTCGGGTACCCGCGTATGCCCTGCACGGGCGTTCGCAAATTTTTCGAGATAGATGCTCGTTTGATTCGAAAGAACACGCGCACTTTCGCCCGGTGGGAGACGGTGCCGACCTGGAGTAGTTCGTCGACCGCTGAATCGGCAGAGAAATTCGAAGAGGCCGGCCATTCCAGAACTTCCGATCCGGTTTTGATCGACGCAAATCGATCCAGCTTCGATGAAGACCGATTTCTTCTTCAAAGCAATGTGACGCCGGCTCATGGTCAGTTTACATAATGCTGCCGTACATGAAGGAATGTAGTTTTCCCGGTCAACGAGCGGCTGATTCACTTTACGAAATCCAAGCCTAGAATACGAGCGAATATTCCACTCATTCGCCGAAGAAGCATTTTGCGACCAAAACGGAAATCCGGAAAGTTCTTCCTCCCGCGACGATTTTGAGGTGGTTGTGACCGAGTGGAACCAGAGAACTTTTGCCGATGGTTCCATAGTTGACGCTGATCAGAACGAGCTCAGGCATTCAGCTACTCCCACCAGACATTGCATGCGTTCATGACGGGTGGACTTTTCTATTGATTCAAAATACGTACCAGATATAATTTCGTCCTTTTACTCCGGATCGAATCACGATCAACGGCAACAACCGGAACCGAGTCGAGGGTGAAGCTGAGAGTATGGAGCGAAAAGAGACTCCAACGCACTCAGAGAACAGATCGGCAAGCTGTCTGGCAGCCAAATCAGGGAACAGCGACTTCCATCGATTAAACCGAGTCACCTCTGTGTTTATGATCGCCGCGCTGGTACGGTTTCGCTAAGCGCCCTCAGGCAGTTCAGTCTTCGGAAACTGAACCGGAATCTAGACGATATGAGGGAGCCGCAACCGAAAGCTTCACTTGAAGCCACCCACGAAGTCTGCATTTGCTATTATGGTTCTGGTTTTCCACTTTTCAACTGAGAACTATGCATTCTGTAACTGCGACCGCAATCTTGACCTCTTCCTCTCATTCACGATCAATCAGTATCCGATGTGGAGCTCGAGGCGGTTTTACGAGTTTTTGTTGCAACGGTTCGAGATAGGGGGAAAAGTTATCAGACTTTCTTGAAGGTCTCATCGAGGTGAACAAATTCCTCCATGCTACTCTCTGTCCTAATTCCGACAGATTCCGAAGAAACTGAGGAAAACTTGACCATGGGAAAAATTCCAAGTCGGAGAACTCGGAAACCTTGGTTTTCCAAGGAAACGGTCGGAGATGGAGTTTTGCTGTCCTTTGAGAAATTGTGGTGCCGTCAGTATGAATGAGAAAACACTCACAAAGATCTGAAGAGAAAACTACGGCCCGTAGCGCCGTGTTCACCGAATGCATATCTACTAAGAGCCTATGATCAGCTGTGGCTGGGTGGTTTGAATAAAAGCTTCAAACGAATTCGCTGGGAAAAAGCGATACAATAGAGGGGCTCTGATCGATGAGCGACTGCGTTCAGGGGTTGTCAACTAGTCGGACGGAAGCTGTTCCAAGCTGGAAACTTGAAAATATGCAGAGTTTAACAGTGATTCACATGAAAACCCAAGAACGAGCCAGGGAACAAGAAGATTTGTTTCAGTTTCGGCCCGATGCCTTCGGATGACTCCTAGCGGTCAGGGAGGAAGGGAAGAAAGTCCTCTGCTAAGAGTTCGGAAATCGTCTGAAAAGAACACCCGACTCTATGATCTCTTGAATTACATAGTGGAAACGACTCTCGAGGAGACGACTAAACTTTCGGTTTTTTATGATTCTTCTTCTTCTTCTATAAACCCCTAAAGTCTACCAGCGCCCAATTTAAATCACATAGGCGCAATACTCACAAACTGCTGAGCTACAGCAGTGAAGTTCTGGTGCTACCTAGAACTTCGCCCCAATCCGCTGGTGGCGAGATGAATTTTTTGTTGGATTAAAATCTTCACACTTCCCAGAATTTCTTCCTTTTTGTCTCTTCGTCGATCCTCGTCGCTTTTATGGCTTGCTTCGTGGCTTTCAGTTATTTGGGTACGTCGCATGGTATCTGTTTTGTGTTGAACATCAACGGGCCTGGCCCTCTCCCTCGCAGCAATTACGGAGTCAGTTAAAGCTGCTTATCTTGTGTCGTGTCTCTGCCGAGGGAGTTGAGAGCCGGATGAACTATTTCTGACTGGTTTATGCGGAGAGCCGGCGCTTGTTGCTGTAGCGGTCGTCGTCGAGCTGAATACGCCACCAACGGTCACCGGAGATCCGTTGCGAGCAGCTTCGATTCGTTTGTGGAGCGCCTGTGGATAAAAACGAGTTCCTGATTTCGTAACCAACAATCTGAGCGAATTTCGTGCAAAATTTTCGATCGATGACAGTGAGTATCCATCCGGGGGCCGCCGAGCAAGTTATACTGGACGCATCGAGGAGCTCTGACGTGTGTCGAGGTGTCGACTTCCGGGGTCGACGGACAATGGTTCAGGAACTCACCAGATTTTGAGCATGAATATATTTTTGTTGTCGCTTCCGATTGATCGACGACGACGCAACGAGAGAGCGCGGAGGGTTCGAAACCACATATTCAGCCACACGTGACTTCTGTGCGATGATGCGCTTGAGGAGATGCTCGTTCTCGGCTTCCAGGCGCTTCTCCTGATCACGAACGCGACGAGACCTGGAAGGCAACGCATGTAGAGCTTTATGAGCGAAATTTTGTTGTGAGCTAATGACACCTCCGACGACCCATATCCATGTAGAGTCGACATCAGGAAAGACTTGCGCCCATCCTCGAATACTACTAACCGGACGCCTTGCTGCATGTCGAGTTTTTGAATCGCTTCGGTGAGATTCGACACATCCGATTCGGCTTGATTTTGTGTCGTCTGTCGTGAAGGCGCCCGTTTCACCGTAGGACGTCTACCATTCTTGGCGAAAATTTTCCCGTTCGGCTCGTCATCATCGTCCGAAGAGTCATGCTCCGAATTCTCTTCATCGGTTCCGCCGACTGAGTCTCTGAGTTTAGCAGCCTGGCCGATCGGCTAAATGTCGGAGAATCATCAATTTAGTGCACGGCACAGCGAAACGTCACGATCTCTGTCGGACGTTCCTGCATGAGGATAGTTTTGAGTTATCGTTTGCATGTAGAGCATTTTCGCGAGATGAAGTTCATTTTGAAGACTCGGAGTCACCAAAAACAATTTCCTGCCGTGGTGGCTGAACCGGAAATCATCAAAGTGTGACGCCAACACAGCCGCAATCCTCCGGGGCGAATCTCATGACCCGGCGCGGATCCAGCACAGCGAGCGATTTAGGTCGGCGTAGTTTGTTGAAAGCTTCATAAATTGCTTCCACTGGGTCATGCGGAGGATGCTCGGAAAAAACCCACGCTTGATGAGCTCAGTCGGGAAAATCGACCGAGTACGACGCAGTATGACGCATGCATGTCAACAAGAATTGCGCTAACGCACCTGTCGGAACGTACATCTACGCCACGTTTGTAACTCACCTGAGTCGGCAACGGTGAGTTCGATATCGAATGCAGGGGAGTGACGTCGGTGAAAGATTCAGATTCCAGATCGGATTCAATGGAGTCGTCGGACGAAATCGACGACGATTCATCTGAGTCCTCGTCAGCGCTCCGGTCGTCGTCGTCCTGGCTGAGGGGATCCGAGCTCGACTCCCCCATGGATTCGTCGTGCGAAGTCATGGTGGACCTTTCGAGCCGCCCAGCTTCACCTGAGAGCGCAATGTGCACCGTAAGTAAAAATTCTGACATCGATGTGTCTCTGAGCTAGCAGGGAATCCTTCGCTTCCCCCGCAACACACGCTCCGAATGGCAGAGGGATGACGTAGAATCTACGTAAGCAGGAGACGCCGTGGAACTGTTCGAGGACGGTTTCCTGTTACTTGTGTCACCCACAAGGGGAAAATGGAAGCCGACACCCTTGCGGTCTTCTCCGAAACATCTCCGCTGGAACGGTGGTTCCACTCGCTCACAGCGAGCGAACATTCAGGGGCAGCTTTCTTGGTTTGGACAAAATTCACCGCCTGCGCACACCTCTCAGTGAACTCTCACCTGATCGGAGTGGGACTCGCGTCCCGGATCGGAGGCTCACAAATCAGCCAGCTTTCCGTAGTGATCGAACAGACCGAACATCGCCTGGCTGCGTAAGCCTAGATGTTCACAAAAGTCTGTCTGGAGCTCATAGAAGCGTCCGTATTCGAATGCTTCAAACTCGCTCCGAGAACAAAACAATGGCCACCATGTTACCCAGACGACTGGCGCCTCTCCCTCAACGACAGGCTGACTGGCTCCCTCGCTCGGTGGCTTGCTCTTTGGCTGCTCAGCTCTGAGATCGCGGGGAGGAGGGAACAGCTTTCGAGTCGAGGCGGAGGGTAGCGCCGGCGGACGAACCTTGACATTTGGAAAGCGCATTGCGCAAGGGCTCCTTTCAGTTCAATTTCTGTTCCGGATCTCGCTTAATGGATAGGGCTGGATGTTCTTTTCTCGTTCGGCAACTTTCAGCGACCGCACGCTAACTTGTTGAGAGAAAGAAGATTTCCATAGGTTCCTCTGCCGAGGGAAATGGAGGGAGCGCTCGGCGGCTCCGTTGATATAAGCAGCATGACACTCACTCAGAGGAGAGGAATGATTGTGGGTCGTCGAAGAAATACAGCACCAACTTTAGGAAATCATATTGTGGAATCCAGAAGTTTTGGGACGAAGTGATCAAAAAAGTTTTGATTCTTTCCAGGAGCTCCACGTTCCTGATACGTCAATCGAGGACGCGCAACAGAAACAATCGAGACGACCTGTTCCGAAAATGGGTCATGTCGATTGTTGACCGTCCAGAATCACGCGTTGCAATCAATTAAGTTGAAACACGGAAGATCGTGGACGATAGAACGGTACCTGTATCTTCTATTCTTATGATATTTTATGCGACTCTTTGGTAACACTACGAGGTTCCGTCAGATTGAGGTCTATCTTGAATGAAGATCCTTGGCTCCTGTTCGTTCTTTCCGGACATGCTGATCGGTGGGATCAGACTTTTGTCTTGATGAAAAAACATCGACGTAGACTCGGACTAGTACTGCCAGCTTGACTGCGAGCTTTTTCCCGATGATTTTGCTCAATTCTAGTTCGAGCGGCGCCTGAGAAATACTCAAATATGAATATCAAACTCGTGGAGAAATATCCTGATGTCACGTTCTCATTCCAATTCTACTCCGAAAAGAGATGACTTTCGAGGCGAACTCCTTTTCCCTCACATCGTGAGGGCCCCGAGAAACCGTGCATTGTGGGCGGAAGGATTGCGGGCAACATCCCCACAATGCACTTAAGGACTCGATTTCACGATTTTTGGACGTGATAATCACTTATTGCCCGAGTGAAACTTTACATAGGAGTCTGAACGTTGGAAGAAGAAGGAGGCGCTGTCGATTCTGAGAGTCGAGGATTTTCGACGAGTCTGGAAGATCTCGTTTCGTCCACAGAGACCCTTAATAGCCGTTGTCTTTGCTGATGGACAACTTAAATCAACGAGATTACAGAATGAGAGACCGTCCGAGCCATCATTGAAACTTGGACCGAAACTTTTTTGGGCTCCCAAAAGGGGTTAGTACAAGCGATGTGACTACGTTTCCAGGACAAATACATCCATTCCCCTACGGACGGGCGTCAATGGCCAGCTCTGCTCAAAATGTCAAACCAACAATGACTCCAAACTTGATGAGTCTGGCTCACACCACCCACCGTTGAGGTAAGGTGGTTTTAGTGAGTCTGTCGTTGAGATTGTTATCATCAAAGGAAACACTGGAGGTCACGCGAGTGGGTACCGGTTGAGGTTAAGGTCAGAGCTATCAAGGACGAGATTGGAAGATCGGATCTTCTGTGTTCTCTGGGGCTGATTGATTGTTCTTTGAGCCTGTTCTCGTGAATCTGAGGACCCTTGGAACGTTGGTTGGAATGACGCTATCCCCATCATCATCATTTGTCAAATTAATTTGAAGGCTCTGTTTTTGGTTGGTCTAAATTCTCCTGAGGTTGAGATGCTATGATTTGACCGAGATTTTCGTAATACGGCTCGTCCCTATTACATACCTACTACAGGGCGGCGGGGGCCAACATCTCCGATTCCGCGAACCATCAGTCCCACGGCGAGCAGTCTCAAGGACCGCTGAGGGACTTCACTTTCTAAACTACCAGTTCCGGAATGATCTCCGAGGATTATGATGCATGATCTCTTGGATATCATTTTCTCACGGGGATTCAGTTTTGTCACCAAATAATCTGACCCCGGCTCGAGAAACTAGGCTTGGTGATACGTTATATCTAGAGCTTGGAAGTTCAGGCATTAATCACTTTTGAACCTCCATCAATCAATATGAATTGATGGATATATGGTGAAATAGCGCCTGCTTGTTCTTGCCCACTACTTTGTTGGGCGAATATCATGGAATGATCCGCCTCCGATCAATCTATCCATGGATTGATAGAGGGTGATTAATGAATAATGCCTGAAGTTCCAAGCTCTTGTTATATCTCTGCACTGAATTCGGGCGCGATTACATTGGAAACCTACATTTCTTCCTACGAAACGGCAAAATCGATCGCACCAACCAAACGGATGGCAGATGTAAAAGTGATTCCATTGCGGGTCGACCATTCTTTTGGACAGTTTAGCGATTCTGTCAAACACATTTGAAGTCCCGAATTCCCCAACTTCTAACGACTTCTTGTTCTGTTGTTTCTTCTTCTTGAACTTCTTGAACGACTGTCTAAAGGCGGGTCGAGTACTTGCCGAATGGAGATATTGTCTGCTAACGCTCATTCCGAAGGGCAAGGGAGATTCGCGCGAACCCACAAGTTGTAGAGGAATCGCAAAACGTTGTGTTCTTAGTAAATTACTCTCATTCCTTGAAGCTGTTCGGATGTATGCCTACCCGATTCCCGAGCAATAGTATGGATTTCAACGCGGGTAGTCCACGCTGATGACAAACCCTTTATGCAAATAAAGTGATTAATTATTCATTGATTGACTGACATGTGAAGAAGTTATGGTCGACATCGAGAAATCGACGCGAAAGGAAAACCATCTCCCGTATGCGGTGCTAGTAGATCATAGGATGGCTTTCGATGTTGCATCAAGAACCAAAATCATCGGCAAACTGGCAGCGTCCGGAGTCGGCGGGAGACAGTTGAACTTGTCGGTGTCGAATCTCCAAAAGGGTGAGGTCGCACTCGAGGATGGAGTTAGAGTCTTCCCATCGTTCGTCCAGACGAGCGCGGTCGCTCAGGGGGACAAACTGTCCCCCTCGTTTTTCTCGGTTCGTTTGAGTGATTTGCCGACCTACATCTCGGAAAGGCATGAACTGGTCTACTTGTTGTTATTTGCCGACGATCTAATGCTGTACTCAACATCCGGAAAATATTTGAAGTGGACCTCCTGGCCCCTCGTAACGTATACCGCAAAAAACGATCTCATCATAAACACGAGCAAATCTAAACTGATGCAATCAACATTCCGTGAGGATTTCCCGCTCTTGGGGCATTGATTTTGGTGGAATGGATGAAACTCGTTCAGACAGCGTTTTTGATTCAGGTCCTCGGTGAGCGAATGGAAAAATTCAAATCATTAGAGGAGCGGATAACGTATTTCCTCGGAAACAGGTTATTCACAGCTCCGCCTCTGGAAGAACCGAGATTGCTGATCCGGAGAAGTTTTTCCAGGGTAATGAGAACATCGAGAGTTTCCATCTTGGGAACCGCGAATTTTATTTCGTCATTCTGATTCGACTACGTCGAAAATTGCTGCAATAGGTTGTCGATCTCGCTCAGCATCTTCATGCAGATTTCTTCTCGTTTGTACATCGAGTTCTCATTCCAGGAAGAAAACTCAAAGAGCGTGCAAACCAATGGAACCTTTGGAACAGGAAGTCCGTGCTCTCGATGGGGAAATGGTGGAGAATAGGATAGAAAATGAAAGACATTATGCGTTTATCAACGATGTAGTAGGGTCGCGGCCTCGTTGAGGTAAGAGCGTGATCAAAGCTGTCGATGAGTTTCGACAGGTCGTTCATTTTGAACAGCTGGGATGGAGAAGGTAGTGTTAGAGAGCCTCCCTTGAAATCAATTTGATTGCAGAGAGAGGAGACAAGGAATATCGAGCTCATTTGTAGTTCTAGGATACGAACCGAGAGAACTCCACGATGTTCTGTATGGCACCTCTCCAAATATTTCGGGCTGATAGCGTTCCGCTCCTCCTCCGGCAAAGCTTCGAATCTTTGAGTGATCTGCTTCGAGGAATCTTGCGACATTGGAGTGCTGCGAGACAGAATACCACTTTCACATACGGTAGCTCATTCGGGATTGAAGTCAAACCCGGTGAACTATTCATGATGACAGTTCTCAGAATTTGATTGAGCTTACTCGTGGAATGTTGGCAGTATGGTAGTGAAATAAACTTTTGACTTAATTCCGATCTCCCGCCTCAAACCGTCGGCGAGGCTTCTGATCGCCGCTTTCGTCATCGAATAGGCTATCAGGAGTTGATAACTAGTAATGCTGGACACACTGCCAGTGATGACGAAGCGTCCTGGAAGAAAAGATGATCAAAAAAATGACAGTATCCTCTCCATTCCTCCGCACGCGGCGACTTTCAGACTTTTCTTCAAACAAGATTCCAAACGGAAACCACCCACCGCTAAACGAGAAATCTCACCTCTGGATCCTTTCAGCAGCGGAAGGAAAGCCTTTACGGTTCTGATCACTCCGAAAACGTTGACGTCGAACAATCTGTGGATATCGTCCATGCTGCACCATTCCAGAGGACTGACTACCACGATGCCCGCATTCGCAACGACACCCCAGAGATCTGCGGAAGTTCGAAGAATCGAGTTGGTACTGGAGAAGAAGCACGAAGTCTTATGTTTGTTCTTGATTAACTCATTGGCCTGATTGGCCTCGTCCACAAAATTTAGTTTTAGCGCGTGTCCGAGAAACTGTCTGGGCATTCTAGAGCTCTTTCTGTTTTTCCTCTTTTCTGTTGCTCGGATTGAACTGATCATCTAATTTCCTGGTTCCTGAGTGTATTCTCACGTCACGAGCTGGTTCAACGCTGCACAATATGATGTCGATTCGGGAATCCAATGGACGGCAGTTCGAAGGACAGAGGAAAATATGTTTTTTGTCAGGAAGCTACAACCACTACACCTGCTATGACTGGTTTGAGTTTCTCAAACGGACGTCATCAACCGGCATGCTCCTGAAATTCTCACTTTTCTTATCGTTCGCGAGTCGTTGTTTGATTTCAGTCACAGCATCCGAAATAGTGTCCTCTTTTGTGACGTCAAACTTCAGGGTGAAGATGTTCGGCGTCTCGGCGAGAGCCTTTGCTCCGTCTCCGTCGGGAAAAAGACAACCGGCGTAAACGTGGAAACTGTTGAAAAATACATTTTTAAATTGGAGCACTTTGTAAGGGAGATATCCGCTTTTGTCGGGGGAGCAATCCAGCAGTGGTGAAGCATCGATCGCACAGTGCTGGACAAAATGATAAGGAATGTCGTATTTGGACGGAAAAGATTTTGCCTTATGAGATAACGCAAAAATGTTTCGCTGAGCTGAAATGCATGGCGAAAACGAGTTCGCACACGAAATTTGAAGCAACTAGCTACACTCGTTCTGCTGAAACAGTCAAGATGCACATTTTGGGCCCAGCGAAATGATAAGAACTTCTCTGTTTTCTTACCATATAACGAAGTTTTTACGCAGGAAAATCATAGTTGATGGTCTGTCGACCCCCAGTTTCCTCCTCCACCGATGCAAACTGGCGACAATTTCGGTAGACGGTCCCATTTCATTCAAACATTTTCGATGATGTTCAAGTCGTGCTGAAGATCGTGCAGGCCACGGGAGCTTGTCGATATATTGCGTTATCTCGCTGAAAGATCGGACCTGCTTCTACCGGCTCACTGCTCGATGTGCTCCTCAGTCATATCTTTGTATTTATCGGCATTCATCCGTCCAGACACGAACTCAATCTCAGTATTCTTCAGGTATCTGACGCCTGCCCAGACCATCACACTTCCCCGCCCATTTGTCGCTCGGAGAAAGTTTGTGACTCCTTCTTGAGGTCATGGTAATGGTACGCACGACCGTCAGGGCCATCCAAGTTGAATTTCTTCTCGTCCGTCAACAAAACTGCTCTCCACTCTTCATGCCAACGAATGTGGTCTTGGGAAAACTTCAATCGATCCGTTTCGCGACAATTCGACAACTGTGGGCGCTTCAACAACGCCTTCCGCTTCAAATGGAGGGTTCTCTGGAGCAAACCTCCAACATGGGACAACAAACCTTCAAAAAGGGGCAGCGAATTCTCATTTTGGGGCATCACAGGAAGGGTCCGTCGCAGGCATCACGAGGGGTCGCTAGTCGCTAGTCGCTACGCCACTGCTTCCATGGCTTCTTTTCGTACCATGAGCCTGAGGATGAAACTCCATCCCTGCCCATGGCTGGTGGTTCCTTTTGATCAATTGTTTGACTGAATGAGGTTTTTTGAGACCTCAGATGTTCGGATAGGTTCCAAATGTCGACGACAAATCGCCTCGGAGCCCAAATGTGACAGTTTTGTCGAAATATATGACAAGTTCTAAGCATTTCGCCGGGCCCACAATGTGCATTTTAACTTTTTCATCAGAACAAGTGTAGCTGGATGCTTCAAATTTCGTGTGCGGACTCGTTCTCGTAATGCATTTCATATCAGCTAAACATTTTCGCGATTTCTCAAAAAGCAAAAATTTTTCCGCCGAGTTACGACATTTCTCATCATTTTGTCCAGCACTGTAAAAATAAAATTGTGGTTTGCCTTACCCTTTGCTGGCCATCCGTTTCGCAACTTGGAACCCGAATCCAGAATCACATCCAGAAATGAAGATTGCTTTGCCTTCAGGTCTTATGCGCTCTTTCGACAATTTTGCTTCGAGTGCACGCCACACCAATCCACTAACGATGAAAATCGCTGGGAGACTCCAGATCGTTGGTATGAAGGAGGCCACATACTCCAAAGGACCGAACACGTAAAGGAGCACGAGCACGATGAACACATAGTCCTTCAGCCACCAAGGCTTGATGCCTTTCAAGAAATTCATCGCAGCATCCATGGCTGACTTCAGCGAGCAACTAAACCAGATGCGGCGAACTTCATCGTGCCTGGGCCACTCATCAAAATTCTGGTGTGATTTTCCTCAAAAGTTTCCTTGATGTATTTTCACTCATTTTCGGAATAAGTGCCGCCACGGAGCGTGTGGCTGACGCACGGCAAGGGTGCCACAGAAGTTTCTCCTTATCACAATACGGCATAGCGTACAGCGGATGGATCAGGCCGTCCGCTCAAGGAAACGTAGATAATTGAAAACACATGATGTCCATCCTCCATCCTCTTCAATTTGATGTCTTGAATTCTTCGGTTTTTCGAGCGCTGTTCTTCATTAAGACAGTGAGCCGACCCGGATATGTCGAGTTATTGGCTGAAGATTATTATCAAGATTCCAAACATTATCGCAGCAAAGATCTGGTTCCGGAGTTGAAAACCCAATTTTACCCTAACCGGTCGTTCCCCAACAGGCGACAAACCAACGCACAGTGGGCAGAACGGCCGAATTAGTGGGACAGAAGTCAAGTCGAAAAATCAATCCCACATATATCGAATGATGTTCATGGATTGCTGCAACTCCGCGTTCCACATTTCTTTCGGACGAAAGTCGTCCCGTAGGCCACGCAACATAGAAGGAAAAAATGCCCCGGAGACCGACTTTTTCCGTCTACTACCTTCTTAGCAAAAACGAACCTCGAGTACGGGACTTTTCCGAAAGAGTATTGACTGCATCATTTCCTATGGTCCTGAAATGAGCCTCCGGGTCATTTACTTTGACAAAATTTTCATCCCTTCAATATATGGCAGGTCGATGAAAATCATGGAAGTTTCGCTAACATCGCTGAACTTATCGTCCCCGAAAATACACTGGATTCGCGTGGCTTTGGTTCGGGAAAGGTTGCGAGCATGGTGTCTAGCTCACTATCCAACGATCAAATCTTTGCTAGTTTCCGCGGAAAAGAAGATCAGAGCAAATTTCTGTAGTCGGAAAATCGCTTCTTTCCAGGACTTCGCACTGGGTTGGGACCTTATCGGGACCTGAACTGATTGTCCGGTAGATTTGCACTCAACCTGCTCGCAGGCACCGCGGCGCCGCCGACGCGAGTGCCTCGATAGCAGCAAGCTATCAAAAATGGAATAAACCCGAACTTTCGTCGTGAGTCGCCAGCATGTTGAACGAGATTACTCCGCATGTCATGGCTAGGCAAACTCTAACAGGTTCCCACAGAAATACTCGAACGTGAAAGTGTGTATCTAACTAAGTGAAGTTGTGAACTTGAAAGACTGTAGATTGTATAGATAGAGACTGCAGCCCGCGAAACTATTTATAGAGAAACTCGCAGGCTAGTGATTTGGGATAGTGGAAATAATTATGCAAATGACATTGCTGTCCGGTTCGATTGTCGGTGCGAGCATGGGAACAGCTGCTACAGACATTGAATATGAGAGATTTATGAGAGATTTCACCGTGTGAGTTTTGTGAAGGATGCGGAGTCTCTCTGAATTCGAAAACCGCTGCAGGGAGATCTCCTTGATTGATCTTGCACACAGGCTACATATGCACGCTGTTTGAATCTATTGACCATCCAGGCAAAGTCAAAAATACGTGTGTGTATATGCCAGAGTTGGGGAGAGATGGAGGGAGAGAGGGAGAGAGGCAGGGGCGGCATTTCCAGCCTCCGCCCCGGGCGCCAAATGCTATCATGCATCCTACTCGTTTTCAGCAGTTCTTTCCCAGCAAGCGGCCCTGCGTCTACGCGGGAAGACCGCTAATGGAGTCTACCCGGTCAGTTTGCCGATTCCCGGTTCAAGGAGTTCAGGAGCAAGTGTTATTTCTCATATTCTCGTTCGAGCTATCGGTTCCATTAGATAGAGTAAACCGTTGCTTTTGTGCGATTCAGCTTGTTGACCGATAAACCCTGATTTGGCCATTGATTCTCGTGTGACCTGGGGCCAACTCGACCTTTACAGAGTGCCTTTAGATTCGCAGGAGCTCCTTTGGGTGTGGAGCTCGTACAAGTTAGACTGAGGAAAGTGGAAATCTGAGATCCCCTGCATACCTCGACCGTCAGAACTCTTAGAGTGTAGGTTGTAAAGCTTTCTCATCTTTCGTCTCTGAATCTCCGTGCTTGATCATGATTCCACGAGAGCAGGCTTTGAGCCGATACAAATCGAGGAAGTTCAGGCAGATTGTCCACATGATCGAGAGAGAATCGGCTCCGAGGATGCGTACGTATCCGTACGCTCGGGCGCATTGTTTCGGTCATTTCGGTAAACCGAATCCCGAGCTTGACTTCAGGCAAATGTCTTCGGCTCCCTGTTTTTGTTCTTCCTGTCTCATTGAACGCGCATCTGGGTCGCTCCCTAATCATCGGCTTGAGCGGAAATCAACAGAGCACACAATCGAAGTACCTTCATGGTCCTGTGTTCTTGCATCTTGAGTACTTTATTCATCTTTCGAGATTTCATCTGCTCAGCAAAAATTCAGTATCACATGCTCAATTGATAGACTAGGGAAGAAATGTTCTGCTTTTGTGTTTGGTTTGTAGCTCGCGACCTAGCCAACCTCTCAACGGGTGGCGCACCCAACTGTAGCACTTACAATGGCTGACTGACTCAACAACTTATTCACCGACGGACATCTGTTTACAATCTATGTACAAATGATGCAAGGCCGGTTCTAGCTAAGGCCGCGATAGATATTCGCTGAAACTTTGTATTCACATCTAGAAAATATAATCCTCTATTTGTAATTCGTTTCCTATGACAGGTTCGGGATCTCGTTCGTTTTCCGTATCACACCGAGAACCTGAATCTATGAGGCTGAAGCAGAACAACGGTTTTCCGATAACAACGGTCGGTTGTTTCGGCAATTGTGTGATTTGCATGAACGTTCACTTTTGTCAAAAACACAATCAGAATGCTGCTCTGGATTTTGTTTTTTGCTTTCTGTGAGCGATCGGTTCTGAAACGAACTGTACGTACAACAGGAATCTAAAAACTCGTGAGAAAGTCTCACGTTGGCCACCACGAAATGCTGTATTTTGGCTTTCTTCCCTCCTTAGTCATTTTATGCGTTTGTCATCTAAGTCTTTGTGAGTTTTCAGCCGACTCGGAGAACGACCTCAGTTTTTCGATGCTCCACCAGACGGCGTTTTGCTAGGTACAATATTGTAAAGGTGTTGCGCGATAGCCATGAAGTGAACATAGGCTGCTGCATTGACGCAGATATGCCAAATTGCGTGCGCTAGGGGTACACGGCCATCCAGTTTGAAAAATAGAACGCCTAGTAAGTAGATCAGACCTCCGAGTGCAAGTTCGTCGATCCCGTTGAGTGGACTCTGCGGAAATAAACAACACATTTTCTGCTTAGTCAAGAAGTCGAGGATCAGGGAATCTAATTCGATTTTGATTCCGAGTAAGCGAGTTGATGTGAATCTCTCAGAAACTAGATTTCAGCCTGGTAAACTGAAGATATTTTTTCAATCTGACTGCATCACTCACCATGTTCAACACAGTGATTATTGGGAAGACAGCTACCACGCAATACATGATTACGCTGAACGTCTTATATTTTTCATGAAATTTTCGTTGATACAGGATTCCGGCGATGCAGAATATCCACACGATGAAAATCTGATATCGATCCCATCGAGTGCGGAAGTCCTTCAGAACAAGCCAAGGCGTATACGAAGCAGCTATGAAGAAATATATTGTCACGCGGTCCAATCGATGGAACACGCGTCTGAGGTGTCTGCAAAGTCGGAGTCAATTGAGAACGGAGTTTCTCAAACTCCCCGAAAGGCGCCGGAAGAGTTGCTCAATCAGGGTATGCGACGGGATCGTAAAACTTGGATTCAAATGCGAGCAAGTCGTGGCCCAACCCGTGCGACTTTCCGCCCTCAACCGACCGCGTTTAAAACTTTCGGGGAGAAAACCTCGGTGTGGTCAAGACTACTCACGTATTGCGTCCCGTTGCGCAGATGCCGTGGAATACGCTCGAAACGACGAAGAGCGCTATGAGGGCACAGCCGTACACCACGGCGCATATTTTTTGAACTGTAGAGTCAGACTCCTTGAGTAGAATGAGTGTTCCTTTATAGCTTGGGATAATGACCGACTGGAATGAAAGATGAGGTCAGAAGCTGTGCTCGAGGAGAACGACATTGGCTCCCTTAAGCGAGAGTTCTAACTCTCCTGTAGAGACTACCGATGAAACTGCAGTTATTCTGTGGAAGCCACGGCTCGGAGCTCACCAAATGTGTGATAATGTTTGCCACATGCTCGACTTTGGTTGGGTGATACGGTTCATCCCGATGAGGTGGACGATTCATCCATCTGGAGAGATTCAATGTTAAGCACCCGATTAGTTATTTTCCTCCTCTAACAATCCTCAAAGAGCTCTATCTTGTCACAGAGAGCCATAAATTCGATGATGGCAGTTAAAGAGCCCACACGGGATTAAGACGTCGTCCTTCGCTGATGAGCTTTGGAAAACCGCGTGAGGCGTCTCAAAAATGTCAAGCGGATGAATCGAAGACAGCAATGAGGAGTCTTTGACAATGTAGGTTGAACTGTTTGCGAGATTGAGCCAGAATGGCTTCGTCGAGAACGAAGCCGGCTCATTTCTTTGAGGTTTCGCCCAAAAAAAGGAAACTCCGCCCTCCGATTCCTTGGAGACAACGATCACTCGGACGCAGCCGTGGGGGAACAGCGAAGTCGGGGAAAGTTCCGTCGATATACATCGAGACATATGTAGATATGTACCTCGTATCAACGGTCGCTCCAACTTCAGTGACCACCAGCTCTGAGCCCAGCTTAGCGGACAGAGTCAGAGCGCAAGGAAGAGTCCCTCAAAAACGGAACGAACGTGAACTGAGTATGTAGCTGATAAATATAGGAAGAGAACTCTTAAATATAACCCGCGCCTCGTTCACTTCGGCCGATTCGGAAGCTCTATTATTAATACAACCGCCACCACCACCTTCTCCGTCGGATACATCGTTAGTATCGGTTGGTGACGGTCAGTTCGAGTCTAGGCAAGAAGTCTAGACCTAGACGATGGCCACAAGCTGGTGTTCGAAACCTCGCACCGGTGAGCGAGATGATCGCCGCGTCTGGTTCGGCTCGCGACAAAGAACTCTGAATCAGCCGGTGCGCACACAGATGACATTGCCGCGCATCTGTTCTAATACAGTTCCGCTTTCACCTGTGAGATCTCGAAGCATGCTTGTTCAGCTCTACAATTCAAGGAGACGGCCATGGAACTGATCAGCGTCGTCCGCGAAAACTATTTTGTCGTCCCACGGACAACATGCATGGAGAATGTCCACTCGCATAAAAAGCCCGCCATTTCGATGACAACATTCGGAGGATTGGATACATCGTGATAGTAGATCGAACAATGAAGGTGGGAACATCACCTTCACTGGGGGACAGACGTCTGGCTCTGGCTGAATTCGGAAAGCAGATACATTCTTCCGAAACAAAAACCTCATTTGTTCATCGTAACCGAATCGACTGAAAAAGTTTCCGAGCGCATGTTGGTCTATTGAGGATCTCAACCTTGAATTCTCGCTGACTCTTTTCTCGTCTTCAAGTTCGATTGAGCTCAATCACGTGCTCTCAAATCAGAGCTCTACTTGAAGACGGAGAAATGGAACGCTCCGCCGTTGATAGCCAATGCTTCGATTGGCGAAGGCCGTACTTTTCGACTTTTGAAGACGATTTCTCGCTTGGCTGGTATCTAGGCGCTGGATAGCATGGGATCTCGGAGCAGAAAAAATGAAGGGAATAGAGGGAATTAGAACTTACTTGATAACTGGGACTCTTCGTAGAACACGCTCTCGTAGACGGCACATGTCTCGCAGGACACGGCGCCTCCAAGGAGCCTCAGTCATCCGTGACGTTGCGGTTCCACATTGGCTCACATCTTGCGGACTGTTGTTCACCATGGACCGATGAACACGTTCCCTTCGAACTCGAATCGGCCGACTGAAGTCGAGTGAAGCTCACTCGAACTCTGCAGTAGCAGCAGCGGCGGCGGTAGCGGCGGCGACGGCGGGAAGAGACCCACTCGTTAAGTGAGGCCTGAGAGGAGGTAGTGAGCAAGGAGAGCAGCGCCTCCCGTGGAAGACAGGAGCGACAGGAGGGAATCGTGGTTATCTTGGACCACTGGTTTTATGTTCTACTCGTACACTGTCGAACTGCTTCGGGATCATCAACGAGAGGAAAACAATTTTGAAATTTATGAAACCAAGTTCTTTCGGCTAATTTTGTCAAAAGTAGGCTACCTAATTCGTTTCTCGCGGAAGTGAACGTTTCCTCGATGCTTAAGTCGAGAACTCAGGCTAAAGAGCATATATATGTATTCATCGAGGGGCTCTTAATTTGCTTGAATTCTTGAAGCTTGACGAAGAGCGTTTTCGGGACGAAACCGCAATTTTGCTTCTGAAAAGCAAAGTTCTCCTCACCAATAGCGGAAATATGCTCCTCGCAGAAGGATGAAAAGGAGAATGGTCAGAATGATGATTTGCATGGATGGCTTCATCGGATGCGACCGTTTCTCGTGGACCATGTGGATCATTTTCAGCGAGCCCTGATAATGGAGAGCTGGTCGTTTCCCACCCCGTTGTTGTTGTATCCGATGTATCCTTTTTATATTATCGATGTATCGGATGCTCTACCTTATATTTCCGAGATTTTTTTACATCAAGGTGTCATACTTTGAAATTTTCACTTCGTTGTACCTAGGTCATCGACGACAAATTTTCGGCTCACTCTTCTCCGACTTCGCGGAGCCCGCCCTCAATGGATGTCATCTCTCTGTGGCACCAAGTCCTCTCAGAGGGAGTGCATTGATTAACGAATATTCCGCTCGAGGAACTGGGATTATCACTCTTTCAGTTGCGAGAGTCTGAATTGATGAAGTCTCCGAGACGCTCCCCTCGCCCTAGATCATCCTGAAAAAAAACTAGAAATCTCCTGTCGAAAAGGATCGCGATCTTGCTGAATAAACGGTGGATCACGAGAGTATTTGAGCGCGCGATTCGAGTGAACACTTGAGTATGACTGCAGCGGCCTTCGATGGATTCACCTGAGAGCTGCGAGCTGAACAAATCTTGACTCAGGGGCTGCTTCTGCGCTCATATTCGGTCACTAAGGAGGGGAATTCCTCACGGAGTTTAAGGAATAGGATCTACAGGCCACAAGGTCGGAGTTCAACACTCGTGGAGCCCATGAAAAGGCTCCGAGGAATCCCTGAAGTTTGCGGGACTCGCTCTGAGAAGCACTGGTACACATAACCAATGAACGAGATCCTGGAATTCCGGGTCCGAGAGAACGGTCTTACCTCCCGGATTCTCTCATATTTAGGTTCCAACGTCATCAGGAGAAAAAATTACTATCAAGCTGACTGAGAGAATTCTTCATGTAATCACTTCGCGGAGGCGTATAGGCCGAATCCGAAGTTCGATCCCTTGGGGCCGAGGCTTCCAAACTTTTTTAGGTCATGGTAACCGGAAGCTTGGCGGCGGCCAGTTCGACCGTCCCCGCTTTGGGACATCGGAGTTGCCTAGCGGTGTCATTATGCTGCGAGACCGAAGTTCCGCCGAATACCCCGAACGGGGTTGTTTTCTTGGAGTTTGCGTACGCGTTTTAATCGTCGACTCCGACAAACAAAGCTATTTAAAACCGTCCTCGGTACCAGAGATCCTGTTTACTGAACCATGATGTCCTCAAAAACAAGAAGGGAATACTCGATACTTTCCAACCTGCATCCCTCGTTCTGGGAACTAACGAAGACTTTCGAGGAATCGTTCGAAAGTATTAGAGATACAAATTTCGAAGCTAGGGTGCATTGAGACGCGCAGACCGGAAACGAACTTGGGAAAATTTCAT
This sequence comes from Neoseiulus cucumeris, assembly GCA_021527715.1. Lineage (NCBI taxonomy): Eukaryota > Metazoa > Arthropoda > Arachnida > Mesostigmata > Phytoseiidae > Neoseiulus > Neoseiulus cucumeris. The sequence goes on along the minus strand of JAJSRV010000006.1, from coordinate 6,418,928 downwards.
GAGTCGATCGCGCCCACCGGCCCCTGGTGGAGCCGAACGGAGTGGGATTCAGCGTTCGTCAACGACCTGTGTCACATTCACCGCACTCGCCGTCAGAGAGGGAGCTTCATGTACTTGGAGCAGCAGACTATCAGAGAGAGATAAAGGGAGGGGTAGAAAGAGAGCTATGTAGTGTGGAACAGTGACCAGGGCGGAGTTCAAAACAAGTTGTCGACGTTCGCCGTATTAGAAATTGCAGTGATTTCGATGGCAAATAGAGGTTGACGGTGTCCGAGTCCCGGTTCGCCACATTCAATCGGTCAAAACCACCTATATCTAAGCTGTTTGTTAAGAACGTTGAGTTCTGAGTTTCCGATAGATATTTTGTAAAATATCTCCCTGTACCCTCGATGTAGTTGAATTTGGTAAAACGCCGTCGAATTATGTGACCGGTGGATTTATTTACAACTTGAAATCTGTTTCTAATGAAGTTTTCACTTCTTGAGGAACAAGTCTCGGAAAAAGTCGTTACTCCGCGCAGGCCCTGAACTCGAGCTGGATGTGGCTTCGGGTTGCGTCGACGAATTTCCAGACTTTGTGATAACTGATCTTGGAATGAAGAGTCTCGTCTTCATCGAAGCTTCTCTGCTCTTGGGCTTTGGAGCCTGATTCTGGTGTTTCTCTTTTCGAGTCGGCGGATTGCTGATCGCGACGCTGAGGATTTTCCCACGCAGCTCAAAACCATCAAGTTTGACAACGGCAGCCGAAGCCGAAACCTCGTCCACGTAGTCGACGTATGCCATTCCTTTGAATTTGCCGTTTCGTAGGACGCAAAGTCGTACATCCGCCAAGTCTCCACACTCTTTGAAAATGGTTTCCAATTCCTCTTTGTTCGCATCGAATGGGATGTTTTTCACGAATATCTTATTCTTCTCCAAACCCAAACGATACTCGAATTGTTTCCTCTCGTTGCAGCGTGACACAAACACGGGTCTACCTTCTATTGGAGCTCGATCTTTCTTCAACGCTAAATCGACAGATTTGAGGTCGTTGAAGACGAGATATCCGAAACCCTTGCACCGGTGTTTGTAATCCCGTATGAGTCGCAACTCTTGGATCTCGCCAACGTCTCTGAAAACCTCTCGAATCTTCTCTTCTTCGACTTCGTAAGCGAGATTACTCAGGAAAATGGTTTGAGCCTCGATCAAAGGATCGTCGTCGGTAGGCGCTGGCTTGTGCGACGTTTCTGTTTCCTTCGATGCGCTGCGAGCCACTGGAAGAGGCATTTTGAATCCATCCTGGTCCAGCTTGTTCCATTTGCCCTTTTTGTCTTCGAGATCGTCTTTCACCGGACTCGTCGTCGCTTTCCGTTTTCTCTGCTTCGTCTGTCTCTCCAGAACAGATTCCGACGGAAGCGAGTCCTGGCTCTGAAGGGCTTCTCTGGCCGCCGCTTTTTGTCGCTTTTCGTTCACGACGAGCATTCGAGATTCGAACTTCGATTGCGCTTCCTGGAGACCTTCTAGGGTACCTTCTTGCAGCTCCGCTTGAAGCCACTGTTCTCCGATCTGTTCGGGCCAGTCTACAGCAGCAAAAAGACCACGCTGAAGGACCTTCCGGTAGTGTTTGAAGTCGCCGTAGGCTTTTTCGAAATTAGCGTAGCTCAGCCATGTCTTCGCCTGACTCGAAGCCCCTTGCCGAGTAATTTTCTGCCACAATTCGCGCGATCGCTGAACGTTGCCGAGATTCGCCTCGACCGTTGCCCAATAATAAAGTACCGACTCGATGTAATCTCCTTTTTCGTTCTCGCTGTGCTCTTCTAACACGGCCTCCGCTGTCTCAAATAGAGTTCGAAGCTTCCCAACTAGTTCGGCTTGAGGCTCCTTGAAGTCGATTTTCCTCCGAATGTATGAGAGATGGAAAATCCACAGATTCAAGGCATCGGTTCCTGACAAAACTGCCACTTGCTGAGCTTCTTTGATATTCGCTTCGATTTTTTCAGCTGACGCAGACATTTTCTCAAGACAGGTCAGATATGAGACCCATAGAGAAGATGACCACGACACATTTCGGATGCTTCGTTCGTGAACGGGGAGCGCGAGCGATTCGATTTTGAGCGTGAGATCCATGTACTTCAAATATTTCTCCCACAATTCAACTCGAAGACAGTCGTCCGTGACAGCGCGTTCGAACAAAATCTGAACCCTCGCCGCATCGCCCTCTCGCATTTCAAAATCCAAGTACTCCTCGTAGTCAGCGAACGTGGGCGAGCTCTGAAGTTTGCCGAGTTTCTGCTCAAACGGAGAGATCATTTCGAGTTTTTTCAGCGCTTTTTGGTAGATCAGAGTCAAATTGTTGTCAGCAGCCTCGGGAGCGAATTCGCGCAACTCATCGAGAGTTTTCTCCATATCGAACAGCGGCACGGAGAGCTGACGCCTGAAGAGGGACAGGATTTTCTGGCGTTGTTTCTCTTTATCCCTCGTTAGTTTGTCGTCAGCCTCTTCTCCGGTTGGCATGGTCTCGTAGATTGCCTGCTCGAATTCACGATACGCTTCAAAAATCAGAGACCCTTTCTGTACGTGGAGTCCGACTTTGTTACAAGCCTCCTCGAAAATAGCTCGGGCTCTGTCGAAGTTGCCTTCTCCGGTCAAACCAATTGCAAACTGACAGTATTCCAACCAGACGTCCACCGAAGTGTAGTCCTTGACTGCACGTTGGAAGAGTTCGAGCACCCGGAGTTTCTCTTCTTCGTCGAGGCACAAGTCAATTTCTTGACGGATCCACGTGAGCCAGAGTTGCGGAGTCAACGGAAAGAGCTTCGCCATGTCCTCACGTGCAGCACGCAATCGGTCGAGGTCATCGCCTTTTTCCAGGAATTTGATGAAGTCCTCGTGAAGCGAATAATTGTACGGGTTCTTTGCGATCGAGTCTTGGAAAACCTTGATTTGCGCATCAGAGGAGTGTCGTTGATCTTCATCATGATCGCTTTCCAAACCGCTTTCATCCGAATCGTTCGGATCCTCAGCGAGTTCAGTCTCCATGTCCTCCGACTCCACGGCAGTCATCCTGTAATTTGTTTTCGTGCCTTTAGTGGTATTTTCTGGAATGCATTCGAAGAGGATAATCATCATGCTCATCACTCTTTCTTCAATCACGCGAATCCAAAATGCATGATGTCGAAAACTCATACTTCGGCCGGATGGAAGAAGGACGAGGTATGATCGCAATGAGTCAACATTCTCCAGACATCCAAGCAATCGACTCGTCATGAATGGAAAAATGTCAAGTCGAAATGATACCGCGTTTTGCGCCCAAATACCGAGCGTCAGCTTACCTGTCACCAAAACGAATCGAATACGACGAGCGTTTTCTGAGCACTGGGTAAGCGTCAATGGATGGGGGCACGATTTCGCGCCTGCTCCGTTAACGTTCTCGATCTGAAATTCAGACAGGTTTCAAGTGAGGGATTCTCGAGTTTTTACTTCGCCGGCTGTAATAAGCAAAACATACGAGGATGAACGCATTCCGAAAAGAGCACGAAACTGCGCTTTCCTTCAGAAACAGAACCTATGTTTGTTTGGGCTGGAATTCTTCTCTTCCAACCAGAGTGAGGATAATTGACGGTTTCAGCTACTTGGGAGAGGTTGTAGTCATCTAAATGTCAGAACCCCCTCCATTCCGCTAACTCTCTGATCACCGGCTGTGTATTGAAACCGCGTGGAGCGGAGCAGACAGCATTTTAGAAGTGCCGTGAGTTTCAGCTGATCAGAGAGTCGGCGACCAGTGGAACACAACAAGGAAGACAATTCACAACTTAAACTTGAGTTCGACGCGTGAGGAGAACATTGCAGAGCGCAACAGATAGCTGCGTACTTTTGGATGCCGTGGCGAAGGACTGTCTCATCGGCTTGTACTCAACAATAAACTCGATGCTCACAGTGGTCCGTCGAGTCTTGAGACCCGCGCGAATCGTTGGACTTCGACTCCATTCAGAAGGTTTGCATCCGAATCCGATATCCGGAACCAACGGGGGGATGTTTTTTGTGTTCTGAACTGTACAGGTCCGTTCAACTCTTCCTTACGAATTATCCGAGCAGAACAGTCATCGTTCACAATTTTTTCAGGCGAGGGGGGTCGACTCGAATGGCAGGATCCAAAATCTGAGGATGAAGTGTGAGTTTTTCCTCAAAGATTCTTGTAAACCTCGATTAAGTTGTCGTTTCCCTTGTTTGAGAACAGCCCTCAATTACTGAATCTCACCACAGGGTCAATGTCACTTTTATTACCAAGGATGGTAAGGAACACAATGTCCGAGGGAAGGTGAGTCGCTGGTAAAACTCAAGTACACATGCTTTCCGTGTGCAGAATAATTGCTGACGCTCTGAGTTTGTTTGGGATATGCGGATGGAGAAATCAATCATTCCGAGAGATTTTTTTCCTTGAAACAGATAGGCGACAATGTAATGTACTTGGCCCACCGTCATGGGATCGAGATGGAAGGAGCTTGCGAAGCCTCGCTGGCGTGTACTACTTGCCACGTTTACGTCCTGGGAGATCATCTAGACAAGCTACCTGAAGCAACAGAAAGGTTAGATGTCCATGGACTTCCATTCCTTAGAACCGTTTGATGATAAATCTATCCTGAATTCACGAACAGATGTTGAGATGAATTTCCTGATTTTTTATAGAGAAGACGACCTCTTGGATCTAGCACCGTTTTTGAAGGAGAACTCACGCTTAGGTGAGTCGACCAGGACTTTAGCCTTGAGTCGCTGTTGAAATTTATACGATAGTTTGTTCATGTCATTGATTCTGCTCAAACAATAAGAGTCTTGCTCCTTTGAAGGTTGCCAAATAATTCTTTCGAGAGAGCTGGAAGGCCTGAGGGTGCGGCTGCCGCAAGCGACGCGGAACTTCTACGTGGATGGGCATGTGCCTCAACCGCACTAGGGCTATCGAATGTCACAATAGTTGATAAATGTACAAATGACTTCAAGTTGTTCGATTCGTTTCCCTGTTATGGCACAATAAATGAAGTGTAGAAAATTAAAACTCGTCCTCCTTGTAATGACCGAATGTCCGCGATACGCTCGCTGTAGGACATTCTCTCCATCGTGTCACGTTTGTTTCGTCACGCTCGAGTCTCTTGCTCCGACGAGAAGAATGGAGGGGGATCCTTCGGGAAGCTTGATCGCTTCAACTTGTGGGGCAGGGAAGCTCGAGACAGAAGGCAGAGCGCTGAAAGACACTTCGAGCTTACCAAAGTGATATCAACAAAGAATCGATGATGCTTTGACCAGAAGAGCTCAATCTGGAACCTCATAATGCCCCGACATGTTGATTCAATGAAAGACAGCAGAAATAGAACAATGGGAAAGCCATCGAGGACATGATTTCTATTCGATTCGGGAAGCTAAGCTTCCGACTACGGAAAATTGCGAAGCTTCAGCTGCTATAGCAACCACCTGGCGCCGCGACTCCATACAGTGGAATCTCGTTACACAAAGCTCCACAGTAAAACGAAGCATTTCCTCTGCCGGCCATAGAGCCCATGTTAACGGCGTCCATTACTACGAACATTCGGTAGAACGAACCGAATTCGCACGCGAAAGCGTGTTCATTGTAATGAGATTCTAATGTATAGTGGAAGCTCTTCACAACGAATTCTTGACATAACGAACTGAAATCTTGTACAACTGGCCTGTCATATAGTACAATGTCTCGTAATGATGAATATTCGTTTCCACTGCTTTCTAGATATTCTATTGATTTTCAGTCCGGGCGGTTGCTCGACGGCGGTCCGCGATGTCAGAGTCCAGTGATTCGTGTCGTTTTCAGGGCTAGAACCAAGGATGTCTTAATTCTGACCATATTCTCTCGAGTATCACATTCGGAAATGAGAGGAAAATCAGAGAGTCATGCTCTGGAGGGTTATTGATGGAGGATGAGTCAAAGTACGGAAAGCATCGCGGTACTCACGATTCGGAGACTTCTGCATTTGCCAAGATTTCATTTATTTCATTAACAAGGAACATGCAGTTCTGCAGCGAGCCTCAACTTGGCGGCTGTTTTCAAAGACTCTGGCGACATGCAGACGGCCGAGTGCTTGTTGTTGTGACCCTCTCCCTCGTGTCGAGCATCTCGTGGTGTTGCCATGCATCCGGTTTCGGAATCCTTTTCGATCGCGTCTCGTTGAAGGTGCATCGCTCCTGAGTGGCTAAGGCAATTTGCAGCGTGCACTCCATCGAAACACACTCCCAAAACTCAAGAAATGGCATCCAACGAAGAGCTGGCTTGCGTCTACGCTGCCCTCATCCTCCAAGACGATGAAGTCGGCATCACAGCCGAAAAAATCATCGCCATCCTAAAGGCCGCCAACGTCACCGTAGAGCCATACTGGCCTAGTGAGTGTTATTTTTCGAATGTTTCACGGAAAAATACGAATCAGTGTACTCGTTTACGCATCGAGTCAGCGCACCTCTACGGTATCATTCAGCTCTGGAGTGTCCATCGATCTCAAGTAGAATGCCGTCGATTTCTCGAAATGAAACTTTCTGCATGTCCAACACGTGGCCCCGAAACCGGCACTTCCATTTCTATCTCCGATCTTTTCGCATCCATTTTAGAGGGCTAACTTGTGCCCTCCCTTCTCCATCTAATCCTCGTCTGAAGAAATGTGACAGCTCGTTTGAGAATCATGACATTCGAATGATATTCCGTAATGCTTCGTGTGGCGGCTCCTCCTTCCGAACGAACAGTGGAGCAGAAGGCCGCTGAGACGAAAATAGTTTTCCCATGATATCGAGGCTCCAGTTCTGAGACCATACGTGCATGTTACCTCATCTCAGACTCGATCCTGCAAATCACGATGCGCTCGGCCAGTGGTCGTGTCCAAGTTAGTTTTTGGCGGGAGGAGCGTCTCGGAGATCCTGAAAGGGAGCCCATGTTTTCTTGACAGAAATCGACCCCTGCAGTGTCATGAGAAAATTTCATGGCTGACATCTTTTTTTCTTGTTCTTGTTTTCAGCTTTGTTCGCCAAGGCCCTTGAAGGATGCGATCTGAAAGCTCTGATCACCAACGTTGGATCCGGAGTTGGCGCTGCCCCCGCTGCGGCCGCGGCCCCAGCTGCTGCCGCTGCTGGTGACGCCGCTCCTGCCAAGAAGGAGGAGAAGAAAGAAGAAGAGGAGGAAGAAGATGAGGATATGGGCTTCGGTCTCTTTGACTAGACTCCCGGTTTACGTCATCATCCGTGTCTTCTCGGCAGTTGAAGAGAGTTTTGAAGGAATAAATTCTCTCTTTTCACCGAAGAACTCCCTTGTGTCTTCTCTTTCACATTCCGTTTTACATTTTCCCGAGCAATTCGAACCGTCAAGTCGAACACAGCATGATAAGTTGAAATAAGGAAAAGGTTTCTGGCACGGAATCGAAGGAAGACAGAGAATGTTGAACATGCAAACCTCGTACAATAACGCATATTCAGAGTGAGGAGAACTAGAGGTAGTGAGCCACAGAGTTTGACAATGTCGAACTCAATCCGAAACACATTTCCCTCCAAGAAATTTCCGAATCGGGCCTCGTTCGACTTGAAGTCTTCCAGATCGTAACCAGCCATCGTCGAAGGTGGTCGTCGCTGCGAGTTCTTACTAGCCTCCGAGAAAGTAGGAATCAAACATAGTTTTCCAGTTGAGTATAAAATCTGACTATTTCATTGACTTTATAATTTAATTCACTTCACTCTTTTAATACTCGTTCGATCTATGACAATGTACACACCAGTCGCATTGATCACCAATAAATATAAAAATATCATCGTTATCTAGCGAACGCTATTGCCACGCGGCTTTCAGCGCCTTACGGGCCGCTAGCGCTCTCGTCACATATGTAGCAACGACTAGGGCGACCAGAACGACGCAAATGAAATAGTGCTCGAAATTATCTTTCAAAATGTCGAAGTTCTGGCTCGGTGCCACTCTCGTATAGTAGAGATCAAGACCGTACGCCAGAACAAGGCACGTACTCTCGAGCCCAGATGGGGCTGTCTCGATGCCACGTATTCTGGCCACGGACTGGTTGTAGTTCAGGATGCTCTGCGGGGGGACCAGAATCTCTGGAACGTATGGGATCAAGCCTTCCTCTCGGTGGAGCATGGTGGGATTGACTGGTCTCCTGGGATCGAGCATCGCCTTTGGAATCTCCAGAATCGAGCCCTGGGCATTGGCCGCTAGGATGAGTTTCGAAGTGATTCCTTTCTCCGTGACTGTATCCTTCAAGCGAACGATGTAATCGGGCAAAATGAAGCTATTGTGTTCGACCTGCGGCTGAACTGAGCTGAAACTGCTGAAAGTATCGTTGGGCTGCTCAAATCCTTCGTAGAGGTCGATGGCACTGATTTCCTGGCGACGCATTTTCTCGTTTATGTAGGAGTACACGAGCCAATTTTCACTATGCACCATATGAATTGGGCCCTTGGCTTTCCGGTGAACCGTCTGGTAGATGATCGAGCCGGTGACAACGTCGATCAAGTAGACGAAAACGCTGCTCTGTTGCGAGCTGCGGCTGATCACCGCGGCAAGGTTCGGGTTTATGTATTTGTACAGGACCGAACGATCACCCAGGACACGTCCCTGGGAATGAACGTTCTCTTGACCTTTGACCGCGACACCTTCCACCTCGGATCCGGCGGCCAGGTGAATTGACCATAGAGGATCGACTTTGCCATTTTCTAGCAGGTGGCCGCTCGCAGTGCCTTGCTTGTTGACTGTGAGGAGATAGTGTTTGTAGTCAGCGTTTGCGGTGGCGGGGTAGAGAACGATTTTTCTGCGGAAAGAGAATATCCAACTTCAATCAGTTTACTTTCGAAGTCAAGAATCTCAATTTTTGAGCGAACCCAGTCCGACCGAGAAGAGCACGAGGTGAGGAATACGGAACCTATACTTACTCTTTGGTCTCGTCATACAAGACAACGCGTTTTAGGAAATCTTCGTTTGGTTGTAGCAAAGAATATTGACTGATGGTTATATCCAAGTGTTGATCGTCCAATATTTGTCCCGTGATCGGGTTGAGTGAAAGAACTCTGCTGCCGCCGCTAGGGCTGCGTCCGAATATAGATAGAAGTGGAGGGTGGGGAAAGTGCGCAGTCGATCTCTGAGTCACCTGTTCGTGCGACGCAAGGGAAAACAATTAGTCTCTCGGCGACGGGTCTTGGAGGAATGCGAGAGGTAGAGGTAGCATTTCGCTTGAAAGGAGAATCTCAGGAAGTCGGTTCCATTTCACTTACGGTTATGTACTGTCCGTTGGAGAAAGGTCGAACATTTGGTAGGTACTGACTCCACAAAATGTCACCACTGAGGTTATCTACGAGGAATAATTTGCCCACACTCGTCGCAATGAAAATCACCTGCGGAGAACAATGATTGCAACTTCGTGAAGGGGAATCGATTTCATCGCTTGGACGCAGCGTGGAATATTAAGAGAACGGGAGGGAAATAATGCCGGAGCGTTCAAGGAACGGTATGTTCAAGGCTGAAGGGCACCACCGACCTTGTGGAATCCGAAGTTGTCTCGCACAAGTCCGAAGTTTTTCGCGAGGGGATTCTTCGGCTCGAAGAATGTGGCCAACTGTTGAAGCTGTGAGGTGATCCTCTTGATGAACATCGACAACACGCCTGTAGGTTTTTCCGTGAACTCTTCCTCGATGTGAGCCTCGATATCAGACAGAGGGAGGTCGACAAACTGGACGTTTGTAACCTCGCTGAGAGCTTCTTCTCGGCTCCAAACGACTCGTCCTTCTTTCTGGAACATCAACACACCCGCGTCGTCGGTGGTGACTACAACCCTGTAGCTCACGGCAGCGTCTTTCTTCGACAGACCCATCACGTCCAATGTTCGAATGCCGCTGAAAACGTTCGGGACGCAGATTTCACCTCGAAGCTCTCGAGCCTCGTTGAGCTTGTCATCGAGAATGTTGAGGGTCACGCAGGACGATTCAGACTGCTTTGCCAGCACGTGGTAAACGATTTCTGAGGTAAAATTCGGGTTTTTTTTCATTCGATAATCTCAGTTGACATGAAACTTGCTGCTTCGACTAAATTCTTTCGCGAGAGTTCAAGTCAGGGATATGCGGTCTCAGATCTGGGCGAAAGAAACTCGAACTCCTACCATTCTGTTTGAAGTTGGTGATATCTTTGAGATCATCGAAACTACGAAGCAGGCTCGCTCCTTTAGCCGAGACACTGTAGAGCCACGTGGAGAGTTTCGAGCGAACAGCGACGAAACGACCCTCCGGGAGCTGTTTGAGCTCGAGGGTTGAACCTTCAGTTTTCAAATCGGTGCTGACGAAGCCCTGCGCCAAATTGTCCAAAGCAAGGACCTTGAGTGTGTTATCCACGAGGCAGGCGTAGATTGAGTTGTCGATCAGTGTGCACTTCGCGAGTCTTGCGAAAGGAGCGCTGATCGGTTCTGAGGTTTTTGCCTGAGAATGGAAATCGCACTTGAACCTCCACCCTCGCTGAGGTAATGATCCCCTCACTTCGCTGTGAGGGGGAATAGACTGCAAGCACTTCATCGGAGTTCTTCCTTACCTCCTGCGACGCATAGGAGAACTGAGAGATGACGACGTCTTTCGCCGATGTGTACACGGAAACAACCTTCATGCTTTCCGCGTCAATGAAATGTTCCTGGTCAGAATCTTTCGGTGGCGTGAATGGAAGTTTCGTCTCCCAATGCAACGCTCCGGAAATATGGAATGATCGGAGGATCGGCGGATCAAAGCCCGACACCAAAATAGGGTTCCCACGCTTAGACAAAGCACGAATCACCCCTGATAATGATGGAAAGATGAATTATCGATGAGTTTTATCCGTGGCTTTGTAACGGGAATTTAAAATTCAGCATAGAATCTTTTCGACGAAACGATGACGAGCAGAGGGATATTCTGACAGTTTAAGTAAGCAACCATTATGGTAAAGATTCGATTCTTGAACATCACCAGGACTGACCTCTTTCGTCTTCTTCGAGGATTTTACGCCACACTTACTTCCCACTTCGTGAATTAACAGCAGCCAGAACATTGCTTGCGGTTCCCAAGAAAATGTTTCCTCCTGAAAATCGAAGCATTATATCAGCACGCTGATCGAGTCTCTCGACTTGAAGAAATCGACCGTTGTGTAGAACGCGCGGAGAAGCACAGGAGCGAGTTTTATCCAGCCCACAAATAACGCGCCCCTGCTCATAGAACAAGCGACGTATTCAGTGAATGTGATTATTCTTTATTTAAGTCTTGGGAATCCCGAAGTTGAGTGTAGGTTTTCAAACGAATCTTCAAATCAGAGAGGTTCGCCCGCCTGTTGGCATTTGGCGTTGATTCCACATGGGCTGAATTGCGAAACGGAATCGTCCCTGCATTCACTGTAAATTCTGCAGCCGCGGATTTCGGGAAATGTATTTCACAAGTGGTCATCTCATGTCAGGAAAGATTGCCAACACTCACCCGCGATAGTTCCGAAATTCACGTGCTTCACTGGCCCCACGTGTTTCTTTAGCCAGTCCCATTTTCCAACCTGATCTTCAAAGAGCCCCAAACAAGTCAGAAACGCAAGCGAAAAAATTAGTACTCTTAATTCGAACATCGTTTCCGTGTTCTGGAGTTTGTGCCTGTTGTCATATTCTCCGAGACCGACTTGGTGGCAAGGACAGATCGAGGCTCTCTTGAGGGCACAGTGGCGCCATTTTCAAATATCATCGTCCTAGCGCGATGATCAAGCGTAGCAGGAGAAAACGAGATCGAGGCCTTTTAAAATATGAAGAACGGAAGAACCACTCGAGCTTGAAGTTGTTAGAGCCGCCAGTCTGTTCGAGGGACGCTCGCAGCGGAGAACTCAAAAACGGGGAAATTGACTATTGAGGCAGCATAGCTGATCCACAACATCAGGATCAAGACGAAAAGTTTTTGGTGCCCGAAGCGTAACAAATTCTATAAAGTCGTTTATTCATAACAGAGGCTGGCAATATACAACACACGAACACGATGAGCTGCCGGCTCGATGACATCCCGGAGGATTCTCGTCTGCGAGATCCCTTGCATTATGAAAAAATATGAGGTCTTTGTTGACAAACACTACCCAGAACTAACTTTCTTCCGATGTCGTTCCACCATAAGCGAGCTGCCGCATTCTCCGTTGACCATGAGCAATATAATATTGACTAACTTTCCATCCCAAGCTTTCCTTACATCCAAGGATGCTTCCACGATTGAGTTAAAACCATTATTCCATTGTTTGCCTAGGGAACTAGAGTCTTTTTTCTCCACAATTGAAGCATAATTTCGCTGTGCTGACCAAGAACGGCGAATTACATTTCGAACAAACGTCTCCGCTACTTCTCAGGTCCGTCATACTGCCGCTGATTTTCGGGGAATGCTGAAGGACGTAGTCCTCGGTAAAGCGTTTCGAGTCCCAACTGCAACGAAATTCAGGATTTTATTGTCTACCGATGTACAGTGATGACTTAAGCATTTATTCGGCTCCCTTGCATGAGGCAAGCATTCCTTTTCTGCCAGCTCCCTTTGGTCCTCTCTGCTGTAAACTTGGAGGCGCCGATCAGACTCCGGAGATTTCCCACGTGCGGATGAGAATCGGAACCATGGAAACCATTCTCGGAGAGCCCGATTGGAGATTTCGAACCTACCGCTTACGTTCTGGCTTCGAGGCGGATACGGTGTGGCCGAACAAAACTGTGTGTATGCGCTGACCGCTCGGCCATCTCGTCGGATCTCCAAGCGCAATCGAACAGACTTCATGCCGCACGAAGGCTCGTAAGGCGCGAACTATCGCAATCAATACTCACGACAAACAGAATCGACCCTGAACGAACGCAAGAATCGAACATGCCCATGCTATCTACAAGCATACCCACTGTCGAGCTCGATGGAACTCTGCGGTCTTTTCAGAAGATCGGGTTCGGCGAATTCGACTCCACTGTGGCCGCCAGTTCTCACCCCGGGTACAGTACGTGGCTTTTTGATCGAGATCAGAACGTGAGGGCTCGAAGTTTTATTGAATGCTGCCGATAATGCTTCCAGGTGAGGGTTTACGTGGTGAGGGAACTTATCCTTGAATTTCACGACAGGATCCTCTCTGTGACGGTACAAGATGGAGATTTGTTCGGTTATCGATAATGTCGAAGATTCAGCGCACAACCCGTGGAGACTTCGTATCAGTTCGAATTCAACTTCGTTACATACTTCTTTGTTTTGTTGTTATTTGTGTCTATATGTGGAGAGGATACAGCTCTCCGAATGCCTCCTCGATTCGAAGTTCGACTCGAAATCTTCCGAGTGTTCCCATTGACGTCTGGAGAAGGCGACCCTCTTGGTTTCGGAGCACCTCGAGAGGGCGTGGTCGATCGACTCGAGACACTTTTGTGCGTGGGTGTACTCCCGGGCTTCCCAATCACAGGCGTGCTCCTCGTTGAATTCGTTGCGGGCGTTTTCCGTCGTCGCACAGGGGTGGGTGTCTTCGGAGGCTCTGGTTTTGGTTTGGGAGGACCTCCCCGAGGAGCGTTAGCGGGTTTCCGCTTCAAGGGCGCCTGTTTTAGGGCGGGGGGAACTATTCCGGCCTTCGGTGGTCCTCTAGGATCAATGAAACTATTCCTTCTGGTCCGATCCGGCTGCGAAAGTAGAGCTTGACTCGGAAAGACATCGAACAAATGACCGGAGGTCGGAAATCCTGAAGAACGAGAAAGAGTTCTTAACGAAAAATGCTCTCCACTCACCGGAAGCTTCTTAGGCGCCGCGGATGGTTTTGTGAAAACCTCATGTGCATTATCGACATTATTATCCTCGATGATGGCGTCCCTTCGCTTGGCTTTCATGTCGAACACTTTCTTCGGTTTTTTCGATGTCCTCTCACATATTGGAACGTGCCTTTCCTGCAAATGATGACCCATATGAGTTCCCGGGTCTCTTCCCACGGGAAGGAAATGCTGTCCGATCAAACGTGCTCTTAGGACCAAATCGCTTCACAATGCTGATAAACTTCGTAGATCTCATGCTGAAAAAGGCACATCTTACTTCTGCCTTGCCAGAATTGATCATCCGGGTGATCACAGAACTACAGTGCACGTGGATAATATTTCGGATTGAGAGCCGACGCTTCATTCTGCTCATTTTCGAGGCCAAATCTCGCCGAACGAAGTATCATAAAATATCTTCGTTAGAAGTCGGGAATGGACGAACCCCGACGAGCCACATCCATATTTGGTTCTGTTTCCGTAGCCATCGTTGCTCTATATAGTTTCTCCCAGACATAGAATGCAGCTTCAGGAATATTGAGATTAGATCATGCACATGTGCAGTCGGCTTGAGTGCGCTTTTACAGAAATGAGATTCCATCTGAGAATTGGCTCGATATGCAAGAAATAGAAGTTTCCGAGTTTTGAGTCAGTTGGCGGGGAAAAAATCTGCAAATGCGATGCTGTACGAAGTGGATGGGCCGGGGTGAATGATGAATGGATAATATTATGGTCCCGCGGCAAAGTTCCCCAGGGCGTCGAGCGATGGTTGGAGATGTCGGTGCTCAGGTTGTTAATGAGCCTTGTGAATGAATTCGAATTCATGTTTCAAAATGGGGACGAATCCGTCGAGTTGTAATCCCTAATGAATTTCTATTCTGACGTCGTTCGTGTCCGATGCATACGAATCCACCCATCAAAATCCCCTGTCCAGTACACGAAGAGCACACAGCACCGGCAAATTTCAACGTCATGTCGTATTCAGTGCACGCGGAGCTCTGGACGACATGATTCATGGGGCGTAGTAAGCTCGAGTTAATCAGCACTCTTCAGCAGCAGGAATTGGTGATAAATGTGACCTTCCAGTCGGAAAGAAGTGTCGTCGGGTGAATCATTGTTTCCCGGAAGGAAAGTCGAGGACAAATCCTGAATTCACGTTCAATCTCACTCGTGCCTCTGGATTGCTCAACTTACGAAACTCTGACGCGTGGTTTTGATGGTTGTGTTCGAAAGTCCAAGTAGTTGTTTTGAAACAGGGGAAACGATCTGAGACTTTTTAGCACTCAGTAATAAATTCTGTGAAGTTGAAGTCACTTCCTCCCACCGCATGATCAACCTTTCTTCCTCCAGGGAGATTTCGATACCGGCAGTGACGGATGACAGACCTGCCGATCTACCGCAATTTGTATACTCACCAGAGCTTCTTTTCTGAAGCGTCTTCCACAGATTCCACATTGCACTAGCTCCGGAGCCGGATCCTCTGGAAACGGTTCATAGTAGTATTGCACACTTGGAATTAGTCCCATGACTGGTTTTCCACATTATGATGTGAGCTTGAGTGAGAGGATAACGCAAGCCTCCTTCAAGAACCCAATTCTGCTTCAGTCTGGTTGCCAAGAGAGCCCGAATCGTGATTCGATATGATCCTCGGGACAGCGAATATGTATAACACAAAGCTAGTCTCGAATATGCACCACCTATATCCATTGTGGAGAGTATGGCATCTCGAAGGTAAGAGCTATCTGACCACAACAAAAGCGGGGTCCCACTCCGTCGAAAACTCAGATTGTAACGTATTCTTCAGGTCAACGTGTGGCACAATTACGACGTAACCGCAAGAAACGCAATTGTATCTAGAATTTGAAGCGATCCGAACCGGGGCCGAAAGTTCATACTCTATCACTCAGGGAGACCGTACAAAAGTTCTCCATGAGCAACGACATCTGACGTCCGCAGCGACTTCTCTTCAAGCTCTGAAATCTTCGAGGCGTCGTGTTGTGAACCGAAAAAAAACATTGACTTCGGAAAATGCGACCCGAATGCTCCCGAAAACACAAGTGAAATCGGAATATCGAAGCTCCGATGTGGAATAGAAGGCATAAATTCTGGGCAGGGCTCACGGTGTTGAGAATTATCATGAAAATCGCTCGAAAGAGACTCACCCATGGCCGAAAATTCCGAAGTTTGCGATTGTTGTATTTGCCGCTTTGTGTAAGACGGTTGCCTTAGAGACCTGTACGGCGCGGCGACGACGATCGACTGTTTCTCCTCAACTTAGTTTGGCTTGGGGCTACGCGATAGCAGATCGATAAAGCAACGATACCACCGGCGACTGGGCCACAGGAATTATTCACTTACTTTTTTCAAATTACATCCTGCTGTCGGATGGACTCTCAAACAATTATCGGCTTGATATGGCGCCAGACTTACCGATGCTCCGTGCTTTCGCGCCTCATTCCTATCTGTGTTCCAGGGCATTCGTTAACTTCACTGTCAGAGGAGGCCTCCAGAACGGGATTTCATATTTTTCGAGGCGACTCCATGGACTGCCAGAACTCAATTGAACGCTCAGCGCGGGTTCACGGAACTCTCTGTGGAGGTTCAGTGCTTCTGGGAACCCGGCATTCGGCGTGCTGGCACTGCTGTTGCTCATCCTCTACACGGGCGATAACCTTGACCTAGTGCGGTCTCAAGGCTACTCGGAGTCATTGTCAATAGGTGGACGTGGACGGACGTAAACAGTGAGTGGGACGAGGAAGTTAGTGAAAGCCGCCGAGAAAGACCACACCCTAGCTGCCAGGATGACTTACAGATGGCATGCACGACCCGGACGATCGGTGCCGACTTCGCTGAATGCCGTCCCTGAAGTGCAAAATACAATGATTACTGACATTCTTCAACTTCTTCAATGTGATCCCTCTTCCCAAGGATTCGGAATCGACTCCGGCGGGCCGGGACAGGAGCTGGCAACGAATTTCTTCCGGTAGCAAACTGTTCGACCGCAAACGAGCCTCGTTCATCCAATTGCGAGCGTATTTGTCTTCCATCTATTCCGGCAGCATGTCACACTCCATCACGAATTCCGTCGAGAGGCCCCGCTCGGCAAAGGGACAGCTGTTCTTTGTCGTCTCCTTTGCTTCTCGATCTTTGTACGTATCACTCGACCTTGGCGTCAAACCGTAATCCAAGAAAAACGGGTCACCGAAGTCGTGGCGCCCGAGATCGCGACTCAGATAGGAGGGTATACATCTCTCTGATTCCCGCAAATGAAAATTTCTGACACATTCAATGTAGAAGAGCTCGTCAGGATGATATAACACAGGTCTCGTGCGTTGACCGTTGGATGGATGGAAAGTCATGGTCAAATATTTTTTTTTTGCCCTCATCTCGTCGCAATCTGTTTCTTTTCAAGATGTCATTCTAGCTAGTTGCAGTCGGTGTTCTGTCAGGCCATGGAAAACATGCGGCACGGGCGGAAACGCTTCCAGAGAGGAAAAAGCAGCGCGTGCGCTCAAGATGATGACCCTTGCAATGAACCGAGACAGAGATCGGATCTGCTTCGCATATGCTTCCAATAATATCTCCACGTGTGTCGAAAGTTACTCGAGCATGTCTACCCTCTGCTGCAGACACGCGAAACGCCTCACTCGTTATTCGAATGGATAACCATGTTAGTCACATGGTCAAGTAATCGAATGACGGATCTGACCGTAAACAGATCGGTCACGGAGACAAGGTGGACATCACAAATCCTCCGGGAGACTCATCCATGGGGCTGCCGACTAACACGGACATCTTGTACTCCTCAGCAAATGGTCACCTTGCGTGCGAACCCACATTTCGACCGTCCGTCTAGGAAACGTACTTGAGCCAACACCTTCGCAAACGATCGTTGCTTCAAGGGCAAACCTCCTGATGAACTTCTGCCAGGAAGCAACAGGCATCCCGCCAACTTTGGAACCTGTAAACTTTTCTCTCCGCGCCAAACTTGTCCGCCCGTTTTCTTTTAGTGACAGTACTCGATGATCAGCTCTGTGCGTTATCCAAAGACGGAATAATGTAATCCGATGCGACTTCTTCCACGGCTCTCCGTCCGAAAACGAGAATTCGAGAGAATTATGCGCTGAGATGAATCAGGCCGAGAAATCCAAGACGGTCACAAGGCCCAAATCAGCATACTCTTGGCGGCCAGCGATATAGCTTCTTTCAGATGACGTTTCAAGTGCTCCTTCCTGGTCAGAACTAATGTTGTCCAACGGAAATCCACGCTCGGAGTTATGCAAGTCTCGAAACGTCGCCAGAAAGATCGACTTGGGATCCGGCTTCTATCGAGCTCGACAGACAGCCCGTTGTAAACTCCACCGAAACCTGATTGTTCTCAATCATGGATATGTCGGTCGCAGCACACGGCTAATTTGCTTGGCAACACTCCTAGTTCTGGTTAGACAGCTCTCTCTCTCTCTTTCGCATTCTCTATCTCGCTTGCTTCGCCGGTCGTATCTCAAATCTAGAACGAGGGCTGCGTGGTTCCGATGTTGCAACTTTGTGAGCTTTCAGCCGGAAAGAGTAGCTCCACTCCGCGGCAGAGCGACGAAATCATGACAATTTCTCGAATAATTTCCGAATACGACTCGAGGGCGGGAAGCCATGCAAGTGAAAGCAATTCATTCGAAAGTCGGACAGTCTGTTCTGAATGTTGAAACCGTTGCCTGCTCGCTGAGTCTGCGCGTGAAACCGGCGACGCGTCTCTCTGCTCGACTGAGCGCCGGCGCCGTCAAGTATCTTTCACTCGCTTCTAAAATGGTCTGAGGCGATCCTCAGCTCGGAATCGCCCCTCCTCTGCTTGAATTAAGATTGAACTCCTGACCTTCAGCGTTCGTGGGTCATTCCAGCGCACAACTTGAGTCGGTGTCGGTACCCAGCTCAACAGACAGTTGCCCGTTTGCACACTTGGCATTGGAAGCTGAAGGACTTCATTGAAAGAATCTGATCAACTTGTCAGACGGCGAATGCTTCAAGCCTTCGGGAAATTAATTGAGAGCTCCTTGAGAGAGACTTACTCGAATAAATTTCACAACAATCTATGACCTACCCTAAGAGAAACAGTGCAGAGAGGGGAAATCTGTGAGTTTTGTACATTGCCGAGCGGGAGATCGCATCGAAGCGCCTGATTGTTGAATACCGGGGTGAGATCGCGAATCTCGGGTTCTTCGCTTGTTTGATCACTTGTTTTCATTCAGGTGAAGCCTTGGGGCGCCACTGGCCTGGAACACTTCGATCGCTCTGATACAATACGATCGCGCGAACGTCCGGTCGCATTCTATGAGAGCCAGAAGAGATGCCGTGAGTTCTGGAGTCGGATAACGGGTATGCTCCCATGTTTTCACCATGTAGTATGCACCGGAGAGCAAACTCATGTTGCCTCGTTCGCATTTTTTCCGCGAAAGGGCGGGCTCTAGAAGTAACCTTGTTCGAGGACAGAATCTTTCGAGCGTCGACCGTCCGAGGAACCGGTTTTACATCAACGGAGAGTGGTTTCCTCCTAGAGATAACTAATGAGCCTCGAATGGGACATTTCTCATCAGTTATCAGACTGAGGAGTTGTATCAACTCATCCAGATTGTCACTTTCAGGCTTTGAGTGCGATCTCAGCTCGAATCAGATATAACGTCGTTTGTAATCACGCAGAGCGAAATCTGGCTGGATCAAGCGAATCCGCACCATTTCTTAGAATCTCCGAGCTAGCCTTTTATTGCAGATCCTTTGTTATTGCCAAACCCTAAAATAGAGGACGATAATTGGAACCACTCTTCTTGTTTATCTCGGGGAAGCTACTCCTGGAATTGCGGATATCGCGAATAAATGAATCGATAGTCCATCGCACTCTAGATAGTTATTGTACACAAAGTGGGGTCGGCGAAAACGTATGCAAGACATCTCCCTGAATGCCGAGCCGTTCCTTTCAGGTCCCGGCATTAACAGAAATCGAACGAAACTGTCTTCGTTTTTCGCAAGTGGGTCAAGAAAATGTGCAAAGTCTACCGCTTGGAGCTTTTCCGGAAGATCGAATGGAAATGCGCGACCTTGACGACCGACACGAGCTTCAAGGAGGGGGAGACCTTGATGAAGGTCAACATCTCCAGAGTCGCGTTTTGCTCTCTCTGAAAACGCGGAGTTCGCGTTGTTCTACGCGCTTGTCCACTTGCAAGGCTGCTTTGTCATTCGAAAATTACAACACAGAAATACGATGTTTACCCGAGGAAGCTATGCAGCTCTGCTGCGCATTTGATGGATGCGTTCGGGTTTCCAACGAGCGCGGACAGATGGGAAGTCGTATAGAATCTAGTCCAATTTGGAATCTGGTCGGCGACCCCTTAATGGGATCTCCGTGTTATCCTTCGCACGTCAGACATCACGTGGCACCGGCTAAACCCGGCCCCGGAGCTTTCATCGAGGCTTGACAGAGGGCGCCGCGCGTTGAACACTAAAAGGCTAGTTGCAAAAGTAGCCGATGTCACGCAGTTCCTTTCTGCGTTTAATCTGCGCCTGACTCGTGGAATACAGACTTTGGAGACTTACCACGAACATCACTCGACACCGGATGAATCTCTGACCTCCATCATTTCAAGAAATGTTCCTTTTGTCTGTCTTGTATTCTACGCAGCGGAAATCGGAGCTCTTCGACATCTTTCCCTCGATTTCCAACCGTTCTGAGATCCTTGAAGCCGCGAAAATCTGATTGCACTCTCAACAACTATTTCAGCCCGAAAAAAATTCTCGAATTTCTTTCGAATCGCAGGTAGAGGGCATGGTCTTCTCCGAGGCAGACACCTATGGGATTACGGGCAGACACCGGGCCATAAAGCGCACAGCGGAGTATTTCCACCGTTCGAATCCTTGAGACGTTACGCGAAGAGATAGCGAAGCTTTTTTTTGCAGGTCGGAACAATCGTCTGCAAACATGGGTCGTATTCATACGAGCGAACGAGCGTCATATGATACTGGTTGCACAGTCGGACGCGACATCGCCTCGACTGTGCGCAGGATTGATTGCTTTGTACAAAGAGTTTGAGATCGGAAACAGAGGTTTCTTGCTCGGTTCTGGTTTGCCTGGAAGACTTGCGAGTAGTTTTGTTTTGGTGTTCCGCATTTCAAGGATATCATCAGTAGCGGCGGCGGCGGCGCCGGCGGCGGCGGCGGCAGCAGCAGTTGTTGAATGCGAGCGTGGCCCGACTCGCAAAAGAGTCCGCAGGCCTGGGTCAAAACAAAAGCTTCGAGCGGAGGAAGCCGGGAACATATAACGAGCTACGATTCGACAAATACTCCCAGTCTAAGAATAACATTTCATCTGTTGGAATAAATCTCGAATCGGTCAATGGCTCATTGCACTGGACCGCGACGTCTTTCGGAACGGAGCAGAGAAAGAGCGTAATTAGGTCTCCGATGTCATTTTGCGTCTTATCGCAGCCGATTGTCAGAACGCGTTTGAAACCCGATGCGGTCGATTCCGCGGACGAGCCCTCGAAACAATCCGGTTCTCCTCTGACCGACGGAGGCTTAAGGTTTATTCCGTCTCGGAAGTGCGCATATCTGTTCTCGGGACGGTCGAGAACATTCGACGTCACGTTTGGAGCCATCCCGTAGAGGCCGGAATCTCTCTCGACTCTGGGAGACCGTCGGAATTTCTCCTGAATGTTACTCCGCTCTTTCCACAACCGAGGAACGGTCGTTCATCTGATCCGTCTTGCCACCGAACTCGGCAGAGACCACCAACTAAGGAAAATACGAAACGCTGGAGCAACGTTGTGGTATGTCGGCACCCCACACAGTGCTCCGACGGATCCCTCACCCCTCGGCGAGTCTCTCGCCTCCGTCTCTCTAAAGAGGCTTGGCGTGTGAGAACTGAATGCAAATCCCTGTTGCTTCTAGCTCTCTGGAACTCGCAGCCAGACGCTGTGCGACAATTTCGCCACCTTGTCCGGATCTCGTTCGAAGCTCTTCTACAGCAGCTGCCAACAGTCTGTCGGAAAACACCGTCGCCGAAGTGAACTCGTCATCGCTCGCAGTGCTCGCAAGCGCTTCGTCGTCTGTCACCGGTGAAGGTTGTTGAGGTCGCCCGCGCTCAAACAGCAGCCAGACAACGACGGAACCGTAACCGCAACAGGACCTGTTATGCCTTACTGCTAGTCGCCATGGTCGACCTCACGGTAAACTACAACGATTGTCACATGAAAGCGATTGTCATCTTCATCTGCGCCATGTACTCCATTCAAGGTGCCGTTGAGCATAGTGTGACCGTTAGCTGCTTTTAACAAACTTTTACAATCTAGTTACCGAAATTCAAGTCTAGTCGGACGGTCTTATCCCGTCCACGTTGTAGGGTTGTCAATTCTCAATCACATTGTCCTGCTATAATTTCCCGCCTGTTGTCCGCCCTCCACAATCAACAGCGCCGATTACAGTTCAGTACCCTACACAGCTTGCGCCACACGACGGCCACAGTCAAGCTCTAACTCGCGGTCTTCTAACCGTCGAATTCACGGCTGTTGCCGCCGCTGTCGTTCGAGCGGCACTTTTAATTTCGTTCGAGAAGAACAGAATCAGAAAATCGTTCGATCCGGGTGCCAACAATTACGGCGACTCGAATCAAGAGAAACAAAGACCGCATCGAACAGATTGACAACAGGAAGGAATACGGCAGTTCGAATTCAATAAACATTTGCTGTGAGGTATCTGTATCTGCTGTTAGATCAGGCCGTTGCGAAGCCTCTCGTTCGCTACATAGCTTGCCGGCGATGGTGTTGGCAGAGGTTACGGGAGAGTGGAAACCGGCGCCCGACTACAGGCGAGAAGAAAAAGGCAAGAGAGACTCTTTGTGAATCTCAACGCTGAGCTGGAACAAAAAGAACTATAGGTCCGACGAGCTCAACCCGAAACAGGTCGAACTGCACTGGTCGAGTTGAGACGACCTCACTACACACTTCACCTCGGGCCGTCTCAGCCAACTCCAACTGCAACAGTAGCTGTCTTCATCTCGCAACATCTGCACTTCGATCACCGACGTCAACTGCAACGACAACCTGTTCAACCACAGTTATCACAACAAAGTCAGGAACTGAAATCGTGAGGACAACAACGACAACAAGCGGAGAGAGAAAAACACCTTCGTCGAGAATGCGCAGCAAGGACGGGGCAGGTGGCCCCCGCTACGAGCTGGCGTACGACAAAGACATCGATTGCAACAGCATCAACTACAATGATCAGGAAGCCGGTCCACTTCCGAAAAAATGCGTTCCGGGAGACTCCGAGGAAGATCTGCCCGTCCGTGGAAATTGGGACGGACAATTGGATTTCATCTTCGGCTGCGTGAGCTACGCGGTCGGACTCGGGAACGTTTGGCGTTTCCCCTACCTGGCCTACGAGAATGGCGGCGGTAAGTTTACCAAATCTTTTCCATTTGTCTCTTAGTTCATATCTAGTTGAGTGCAGTCCACGTTCTCGGTCAGAGTGAGAGCAAACTTTCATCATATGTGTCATATTTCCAAACTCGAGCGACGTGTTTGAAGCGCTGTCGTTTCGCATTTTCTGGCGATTCCGGAGATAAGCATCCATCCATCCATCTATCGATCCGATTCGATGCTATTCAGACACGGCCGTAAATCGTGTTGGAATTCCTCCCAGAAACTATCCAAGTCATCACTTCCGAGAAAGAGAAACTCGATTCGCCCGATCCGAGCGGAACCCATCGAGCTTGAGTCGAAATCTGAAGTATGACATCATATTCCGGAAAATTTGTTATTCTATGTGCATGACTCGAGAAAGCAAACCCTGGAAAGGGCACCGAAGATCAAACGCGTGCAATCATGAGCAAAGGTAAACGCTTCAAAGAGCGTTCGTTGTCGTAAAGATTGCAACGTCCTTCTTAACTTTACAATCCTTTTATGCAATGTTTGCACGAGAAACCTCCTTCTCATGTATCTGCTCTGTCTGTTTAGGAAATATTCCAACCGACTTGGAGCCCATCCGGTTTCCTTACGGAGTCAACAGAGCGAAATTGGTGGCGGCCGAAGTAGTTCGACCCAAAGTCGGCGGCGGCGGCGCATCCTTTCTAATATCGATGAGCTGTCGCCATCTGATGACAGGAGTCGTACTTCTTCGGCCGCCGGTCCAGAATCAGTCGAGTGAGAAGAACGAATTCGTTCTCCTCTTTCTCTTTGTCTCTCGCCTCCTCTTCCCCCCTGAACTTGTCGGAAGTAAACGAGGTCTCAAAGAGACTATCAGGTCTCTTTGGGAGAATCACAGTCAAAACGCGGTGTTCAGACGTGAAGTCGAGACACGACTCGGCAAATACGCTCCGTCACGCTAAAAAGCAATCTGAACACGATCATTGATTTTACCGCATCATCGCACGGCTGTCAGCAGTTCGGGACAACTCAATAAGACTCCAAAGACACGACAAGTGAACTGTGAGTTTCACGAAGTGCGTGAACTCTCACGCTGTAAGGGTCAATGGATCTTTTCAGCCTTTCCGACGCACACTCGCACGTCAGAGGTTGAGTGCGTCGTTTTCCAGTTCATAATTCGAACATGATCCAATATCAGCAATATTGGATTTCATGTCCTGTCGGTTTCGGAGTGATTGTCTTGAACAATTTCACGAGGTTTCGTACTGCGTTCATCCGCAAGTCCGGTGGCCCGTGCGAGCTTCCATTATCAGACCTTGGAAAGAAGATTTGCTCTGATTCCGGCAAACCAGCATCCGCTTGATCAATTATTCCGTAACAGCCGCGGAATTCATGTAAGGCCGCCGTGCCGTATTCGCGCCGTAGACTCTCACTTGCTTTCTATGTTTTGCAACGGAAGCACTGCTAAGCGAACCTTAACGGTGGAGAAATCCGTCGGGAATCCGCCGTTTCCAAGAAATCATAGAGAGAAGAGTTGTTGAACGGCGCGACGGACACTCTCGAGGCAGCCAGTTCTCGAACAGAGCAACTAAGAGCTTTCTCGGAATCAAAACCAATCCAGGCTGTTGTTGTGAATTTATTCTTCGAGAGCCAAGAATATCAGACCAAACGAGTTTAAATTCTGTCCTGTCGGAAATGCATCCATTATTCATCATTCAATATCTCTCAGTCTGGTCCCTCGGGAAAACCGTGCGGTACCATCGGCCACCAGGTAGCCGGTCTCCTCCGTGAATTCCATTCGGTTCTCAGGATTCTTTCTCGACTTTGCTGTAGATTTCTTGGCAACAAGCAGGAATAGAAGACGCCGAACAAAGCTTTGATTGGTTCTGGATAACTTTGGTTCCTCAGTTCTTCCTCTCGAGTCGATCGAATGCTCATTTGTATTTGCCGCTCATCAGAGAGCGAGAGGAGAATTCGAAATTCTGAACGCTCACAAACTATTTCTGAGAATTTCTCCACGAGACGTCGTTTCCCATTTAAGAAATCGGATCTCCCGTCGAGATACCGAGAAAAAAACGTCCTATTCTCTTTGCGTGGGAATCCGATTTCCGAGTCCGTCTTTTGTTGAGGCGAAGTAGAAACGCGTTGTGGATTTCCGTCCGGTTGGAACACGGGACCGTCTGTCCCTTCCGATGTGACGCCTGTCGTGAGCGAGAATAGACCACCAACAAACCGAAACAACGGCTGTGCTCTTGTGTTGTGTTCATTGTAAGACCTTTGATGATAAGCTCTCAATGAAGACAGGACTGTCTGCCGGCGGACTGTCTGAGTGAATGAGTGATTCGTTGAGAGAGCGAACCGGACGAGTGGATTTACTTGACCTCGATAATCCAGTCGACATTGTCTCTCGGTTTAATTTTCGACGGCAATGACCTTCCCGAGAAACAGACAACGGAAAACTTGGAACGTTTCAGATTTCCGTGATGACTGCCCCGTGATCATTAAAGCACGGAGTCCACTAGAGGACAGCGAACAGGACACCCGTCCTATCGAGACATATGTATGTTGGGGTCGAATTTCGCGTCCACAGTGCAAAGCAAGCAGAGTTTCTTGTGTATGTGTGTATTTTTCCTCCTTCCTCACTCGCTGGTACGCGGAAGGTTCACACAGCTGCTCGCTGTGATCGAGTTGGAAGAGTTCCCTTCGAGTGACCTGTGAGGCATCCACTGAGTGAGAGTCACCGGCCGGCGGATTCACGTGCGACCGGCGCGGCGTCGCCCCGCGTTACGCAGAGCGTATCGAATTTCGTTCACGATTAAACACAATCTAAGACAGAAAGTCATTGACGGTGTGGGTCTGATGTCATTCTTTGGAACTGACGTGCTATAGACGGTTGTCTCCGTGAATTTCCTGAAAGAGTCTTCAACAGTCAACTTGGCATTCGATGTCCAGTCAGGCGTCTTCGGCATTCCCTGCTTTCAATACAGGATTCCAGAACTCGCGATGCTCCACGAAGCTTCTGAGATCTTCAAGATGGATGAAACGAAATTAGAGTCTCCGAATGAGTTGTCGAAAACTTGATTTGACCTTCACGCCGCCTTTTCATTAGATAAGAGAATCGCACCGAGAGTAATCACATGCCCAAACCAGAACGTGCTCGCGCCGAGCGATAACAGCTCTTGAAGATCTGGAATGGCTTTCTGGTATTCCCGCTACGTGGATTTCGTGGTTCAAATTGACCAGACATTCCTTGAAAGCATCAGAATCGTTGCGAATCATCTAGAAATCAAACACCATTTTCAAGTTCTCCGAACTCGAGAAGCTCAAAACGCTCACAATCAGTGACACGGTTGATCACCGTCTCATAGGTCGGGGCTGCGAGATTGTTTGGAGTTCTCGCCACGAGAAGGAATCTCACGAATCCTGAATTAGTGCTCTTTCGAATATGTCACCCGAATTCCGTTACCCAAACAATGACCTGAACTCGACCTGCTGACGATATGAATATGGAATCACCCATTGACCCCTAAGTAACCTCTGGCGTGCGAGGATCTTATCTCAGAATAGTCCAGGATTCCGTGACAAGCCGCTGTTCCTAAGGGTTCTAGTGTTTCTCGTTCGCCGAACTCTCTCTTGACTGACTGCCTCATTAGCGGTATTGGAGATTCGTGCACGAGAGCGCCAGAAAGTCGTTCGCGGGTCGAGTCACGAACGTTCGACGAAGATTCTGAAGGCTCGGGGTTTGAGTCCATCCTTGGAATTCTTCGAAACTCAGGCTTTCGAAACTCTTGAACACCGAGCCCGGAAGTGAGAATATATCGGATGCCCTGTAGTAGTGTGTGCGTCGAAACAACTCGCCCACTTGATCTAGAAAATCTCAGATATTGATGGACAGTGGTCGGGTTGCTGTTGTCAAGAGTCTGGCAGCGATGTTCAGGTTTTGGATGCTCGACAGATAGACTCTTCAGAGGGCCAGACTGTTCACTTTGAAGATTGTTTTTTATTTTTTTGTTCTTCATCGACTGTCATCAAAGCCAGGCATTCAATCTGTCAGATTAGGGAAAACATTTAGCGTGTCTTCCTTGAATCAGGTCAGAGCAATGAGGAGGGCGACAAACTCATCACATGGTGTTCAGTCACCGCTTGAACTCCCAAAAGCCGACGACTTGAGTAATTTTCAAAGCGCTGACTTAACTAGGTTAACATCGCGTTGAAGCGACAAATAACCCAAGCTTCGTTCGAGCGGCGGCGGCGGCGGCTCTGGAATAAATTCAACGAACTAAAAGGGAGGTTGGAAGAAAACGCCGCGTCCGTCTTAGCTCATAAAAAGGATCCTTCCACGCACGACCTAGAGTCCTGTCATTAAAGTTGTTCCCCAAAAACTCGGTCCGGAAACCGCTTGAATGACTGGAAATTTCATTTATTCTCATGTTCGTTCTCCCAGGCCAGTAAGTTTGTTTGGGCTTCCATGGCACCGAAGGAATTTCCGAGACAGAAGTCTGAAGAGCAAGGGCTATAGAGTTTTTTTGGTATCTCTTCTGTCCGCGAAGTCTTCACGTTCCCACTTCAAGTATTGAATTTTCCCCAATATCGAGAACAGGACCTTTAACTGGCACCAGCTTGCGTTGAGACGGATTTTAGAGCAGAAAGGTAGAGAACTAGAAACGAGATAAAACTCTGACTTTTGGAAAACGGGAAAGCTAGGAGCTTCCGATAAGAAAGAAACTCGCGGAAAACTCGATGGAATCAGAAAGAGCTGGAGAGGAGAACGGCGATTATCTTGAATCTTGCCAGAAGGGCTGTGGCTACCGAACAAAGAAGATCGCGAAGGCGACAATTGGAAGAATCACGACGAGAGCGAGATCAGTAATTCAATATTCAAGAAATGCATTGTGAGAAACTCTTTCTTCTGTGGTCTGTTGAACCCCTCGGCTCTCGTTCGATTCAAAAGATCGATAGATCGAGAATCTGTACAGTTCTGAGACAAATACAGGACGAAGACGTGGTCGAGGACAAGTTCGCTAATGTTTGGCTGTGAATGTCGAAGGCAACTCAATGGGGGCAGTGTCAGAACCATAAATCTCAATATCGGCGAGAGTAACGAACTCTGGTGGGCGTACACCAAACTATATTCAGGTTGTTCAACCACTGCCGAGAGAAGCTTCATTCGGTCATAAAGATTCTCTTCGATAAATCTAGAACGCCCAACTGGGTCCCCACACTGAGCTCTTGCTGACGATTGTTTTCCACCGATGCCTTTGTGCCTACGACTTATCCCTGAAACGCTTCACCTCCTTCACTTAGAGTACTTTTCGGGGAAATTTTGTGATGCTCAACTTCGACGACCTCCAAAGCTGATTGATATTCAGCCGAGGAATTGGGGCAGACATCGGAGAGCACCTCAGACAAAACAACTTTACAATAATTCGTGCGCCTCGAGGACCCGAAAGTTTCATTGATCAATCGTGAATTCCCAAAGCTGCCAGTCGGCTCGGTATCATCAATCTGTTCGGGGAGCAGCTTCAGTAGCAACAATTTGTCACGAGATGCTTGAGCCATCTAGAGAATTAGCGACAGATGAGGATAATATAAGATTTCATCCATCCTCACAGACTCGATGACGGACCAACTGTACGGCTATCTTTCAAGAAACAGATCATCAGTGACGCCTGTCTGTAACGACGTCAAAGCCGACTATGGTTTTTCTCGATGCAGTTTATCTCGAGGAACCGCCTAAGCGGTACAACTGGCGACCTTGAGTGTCAGCTCCTGCTCTTTCTTCTCCAATCCATCTTCCCCGAGAATGAATTTAATCCAAAATTAGCTCTCCGTTAAGCTATGAGCATTTAGAGAACATGCTTGCAGTCGGAATCAACCGATTAGTGTTTTTGAGTCTGCGAGAAATTCTCGCCGAACGGAGCTCTGTGTTTTTTGGCGGAAAGAAGATAGAGCTCGTCCCGGGGAGACCCTTCGGAAAGCCTTGAAAAAAGTCACCTACACTCTGCCTGAACACGTGGCACCCAAACAAACTGAATGTTAGGGTCAACTGAGTAGACATCCATCTATCTCCTCGACAGAGAATTCGCGACTTCATTCATCCCCTCCGTCTTCTGAGCCTCAGCCTTTGCCCTTCAGCTGCGACTGTTTTTTTGGTCGTCAGACATAAACAACAGTCAGTGCCTGTCTCCCAGTGGGTCTGGCGATTTGTCGAATCGCTTCCCTGGCTAACCAAGCTTTTGCCGTGCGGTGAGCAGAGCACATCTCCGGATAGAAAGCAAAAGAAAACTGGAAAATACTCGTTCTGGTCTCCATCTCATTTGATTTGCCGATCAGAGCTCATCTTCGTATAATCTTGCTTCCCGATTCTTTGATCGGAAATTGACGTCATTCCGAGTCACTCCATGGGACACACATACTTAAGGGATCAATATCGTCCACGACCAACTCGCCCTACATTCTTGGCTTCAGCCTGTGACGTCCTTATTTGGGACATTCGCAAACTCCTCATTGTGGGATGGGTTCGATAGAGGCAGAAAAACCTCATTGCCGACAGATTCACATCTCAAGGACGCTCGTAACCAGTTCGTCAGATTTGCAGACAACCGAAAAAGATACAAATATCTGTGATAGCAAACTCCGCAAATAATGACAGCGGCGGGTAGGTGAAGTGTCTTTTTTTACGACGGCTAGAAAGACACCAGGCCTCAATGAATAGTACTCATCAATCTCTGTCTTGAACTAGAGACGTACTGTTTTCCTCTGGTCAAGAAGGGTGCGAGGAAACTACCGCTGCGACCTCGATTGTCTTCAGGAGATACAAAGTTCTCTGATGAAGAATTTCGAAGTGTTCGTGGAATCGACTTCAATTCCATGTCGTTCATGAGACTTGTTTTGGCTGCCGCCTCCACTGTCTCTCTGATGCAAGACTCAAGTCCGAGAGCTGAAAGATGGTTTGTTGAAGTAATATTTTCTATAAATAGCTGACAGCTACAACAAACCAGTGAAGTACATGAAGAATTCCTCGCCTGATAAGCGGCTTCCCAGAGACTAACATGCGTGAGACTTCACGCTCGACGACGTGATGACACTCGACAGCTCGGGGCGTTTCGCTAAAAATAGATGCTCCGCACTATTTGCATATCGTGCAGACCTCAAAAGGCTATTTCCCACTGGAGAACTTCGAGTTATCGTTCGATATTGATGAGTTATGGACTCCGTCCGATACTAGCCACGTGTGTTCGCTGTCCGCTCGGCTTGTCTAGCCATCGCCCACGCATAGAATGAAGTGATTTCTCATGCTCGTCGACAGAATTAGTT
Source organism: Neoseiulus cucumeris (assembly GCA_021527715.1). Lineage (NCBI taxonomy): Eukaryota > Metazoa > Arthropoda > Arachnida > Mesostigmata > Phytoseiidae > Neoseiulus > Neoseiulus cucumeris. Next base: position 6,388,442 of record JAJSRV010000006.1, on the reverse strand, counting down.
TCCTTGATGAATGCGAGTGTAGTTAGTGTCTGCCCTAGCGGCAAGTACGATGCAAGCCAGTTTCCGGTTGTCTTCAAAGTCGGCACCAATCTCTATAAATTGCACTGGCCGCGTCTTGGCGGATTCCGCGATGCTGACGCAGGTATTGGGCTTACCCAGACAGAGGCTCAGGATGGGCTAGCGCGAGCAAGTTTGCATTTTCGAGAGTTGTGGTGCTCGCCCGTACGCTGTGTGCCAAGCCCGGCTGAGCTTCGCAAAGGAATCTCTTGAACACAGAAGGCTCTCACTCGATTAAGGTCCGCCAAGGTGATTCGCGACAAGAGAGAACTTTCGGCAACAAAAAGAACCGCTCCGAAGCGGCAGTGTTTCGCCGCGATTTCTGGGACAGCGATTGGAATCGACATGGAAACTGATATGATCTTCCTTGATCTACCTTTCCAACGATTACATAGAGGGAATTTTCTAAAAGTGTCGTCTCACGTTCCGGAGTCCACTTATCCAACCTGTCCAAGTCGTGACCACTAGTTTCTGAAGATGAGGTTTTCCGTCTCGCGCGTTCTCCAAAGCGATTATCATATGTATAGAGTATCTCCAGACCTGAGAAGATTGTTTACCTCTGAACAAATCCCTCCACAAGAGTTGAGTCTGTCCCGAACAGTTTCGTTGTATTACTCATCTGGTCTTCACGCATAGATTAAACTGTTGCCGACATTCGAATCATCTATTGCATTCGAGAATCTGGAGGCGATACTCTCGAAATCCGATCGGAAATAGGTTCATCAGTTTCTCATTTACAGGCGCTTTCCTGGTTCCCTTCTTCATCAGCATCGTCTTATGCGGAGTTCCTCTCTTCGTGATGGAAGTCTCCATAGGACAGTACCTAAATACTGGTGGAATCGGAATCTGGAATCTGGTCCCGATGTTCAAGGGTAAGAGTTCGTTCGTTTCTATTTCTGTCGTAACGACCAGAGCTCTGTCCGCTCCCCGGGGAGCTGCTCAATGATCTTTTATAGCTTCAATTGTTGCAGCGTGATGTATAAACCTCTGTTGGAGCCATTGTATGGAAGCTTTTCGGCTGAATCGAGAGGAGCTCATTTTCCGCCATTTGTGCCAAATGGCCAAGCGAGCGTCTGGCATGGCGGCGGCGGCGGTGGAGTAATCCTCTTTACGAATGGACTTTCTGTTGTCCTTTGAGATCATCTCCATTCATTCGCAGCAGCAGTAAACAATTTTTAGCCGTAGACGTCAGAGCCCGATTTGGCTTTACGGCAAGATATCCCAACTTTTTGTATCAACTTGTTGAAAATCCTTTTTTTACGAAATTCAGCGAAACCGATGCTTATTTCCCCCGACGTGCGCGGAAATCTAAGCAGGAGCAACAGAGAATGTTTGGATTTCGAAACTGTCCTCCAAATCGATTCTCGACCCAGGGAACGGAGTTTTAACGCACATATCATATCATCTTATTCCAGGCGTCGGTTATGCATCAATGGTCATGATCGGCTTGTCCAACATCTACTACATCGTTCTGATCGCCTACACGCTCTACTATTTCGTCGCCTCGTTCTCTTCGCCGCTTCCATGGGAGAACTGCGGAAACGAATGGAACACCGAAACATGCGTCGGCTTGAGAGAGAATCGAACCTTCCTCAACGCCACCGCGACGTCTTCCGTCAAAGAATACTGGGAGTGAGTGTTATCCACCTCGAAAGCACAGTCTCCTCATCATTTCTATATTTCCTTCAATGTTGTTGTCCTTGTATTGTGTATCTACATTCATGGCACGAGAAGACTCAATTTGTTCAGAGACAGCGCCTCATTCTATTTCCTCAAATTTTACCGTGGATGCGCCACTGATGCGCAAGAGTCCGGATCGATTCGAGGACGAACCTTGAAATTGCTGCCTATTTCCATCCCTATATATGTTCGTGCTCGATTGCTTCAGGATAATATAGTTCACCTTTAGAATTGTTTGCTTGGTTTCGAATTCGACCGAACTCCATACAGAAGCGCTATTCATCAGTGAATCGATAGCAAAGTCCGATGACGGCTCGAAAGGATGAGAATCTTGAAACCTACTCCCTATGGACCGTGACTCATATCTTTATTTCACCTGCCTTGCAGCCGGAACGTGCTTGGAATCACTTCGGGACTCCACGAGATGGGAAGCCTCCGGCCAGAGCTCGTCATCTACCTTTTCATCGCTTGGCTCCTGGTGTACATGGTGATCTGGAAAGGACTCCATCAAAGTGGGAAAATCATCTGGTGCACCGCCCTCTTCCCCTACGCCATACTGTGCATTCTTTTCATCCGTGGAGTGACTTTGGAAGGAGCCGCTGAAGGACTCGTTTTCTACCTGAAACCCGACTGGTCCAAACTCGCCGAGCCCAAAGTTTGGATTGCCGCTGGAACTCAGGTCCTCTTCTCCTATGGAATCGGTGAGTGGTCGATTCGAAACAGCGTCGATTCAGCGCACCCTTCGATTCCATTCGGAGCAGTTCTCCCTCCCTCTGCGGACCTTCTTCTCCAAAGGTTCCCGACACGATGTTCTTCCAAAGCCGAACTGTTATCTCTTCGTTGCAGGCATCGGCGCCAACGTCGCACTCGGCAGTTACAATAAGTACAACCACAACTTCTACAAGGACTCCCTCATCGTGTGCGCTATCTGCTCCGGAACATCTCTGTTCGCCGGTCTGGTGATTTTCTCAGTGCTCGGCCACATGGCCCACGTTCAGGGCAAAGCTGTCGCGGACGTTGCTCAATCCGGACCGGGCTTGGCTTTCTTAGCATACCCAGAAGTGGTGGTACAGCTTCCTTGGGCTTCTGCCTGGGCCATCCTCTTTTTCCTGATGCTCATCGTTCTCGGAATCGACTCGCAATTCTGCACCGTCGAAGCTCTGGTCACGGGACTCGTTGACGAATTCGCTGTCCAACTCCGCCCTCATCGTCGTTTGTTCACGTTGGGCATCGTTTGTCTGCAATTCTGTCTCGGTCTGCCAATCGTCACCCAGGGAGGAATGTACATCTTCCAGCTGATGGACTTCTTCTCTGCCTCCGGAGTTTCTCTCTGCACGGTCGTACTTTTCGAAATATTGGGATTCTCCTATATTTATGGTGAGTTGTATCACTAGTGGTGGTTTTGTGGGGAACCTTTCGATCATTTGCTCTCGAAAATGCTCAGCCGCTGCGCTCGACGAACCCCGAAAATCCTTTCGAAGCACATGTCTGCCTCTCCGAATCACTTTTCCAGGTGCCAACAGAATTTACGAAAACATTGAGGACATGATCGGCTTCAAACCCAGCCGGTACTATGTTTTCTGTTGGCTCATCGCTGCTCCGGTCGTCATTTTGGGAATGCTGCTCTTCTATCTGCTCGAACACGAGCCGCTGACGTACTCAAACACCTACGTCTATCCATGGTGGGGAGAGGCTGTCGGTTGGTGCATGGCGATGGCCTCCATCATCTGGATCCCTCTGTACGCCCTCTTCTTCCTATGCAGCACTCCGGGAACTTTCCTTGAGGTGAGTAGTTAATGCACGAATCGCTCGGACGCTCTCAGGACATGTTATACTCCGATACATATATACTGCCCTACGAGCACCATTCTTGGGGAACTTCTTCCGTTTCGGGAAATTATGGAGCGTGGTTATCAGCACCAGGAAACTGGCTAATCGGGATTGCCGTCGAAATTTCAGCGAATCAAGAAAGGCGTCACGCCACAAGTTGTTCCTCGCAAGGCCCAAGAAGGAACTCCGACATCGGAGGAAAGTGTCACCATGGACAACCCCGTGACGTCGGTTCAACTGCTTTTGCGCCCAGAAAAAGTCTGAAACCGCTACCACCATCACCACCACCTTCAGCGCGAGTGCTGAACACCACGAAACTCAATGGCACTCGTTTTCATAGGTAAAAAGCATCTCCGTTCCCGACCTTCCTTCTACCGTAATCAAAACGAAGTTGTCAAGTCTCTCGAGCGGTTGGACCGCAGTGTGAATGATGACCCGTTAGGAAAAGGGGTCATCAATTCATCTGCGATGCTCAACATGCATTCCACCCGGCACGTGTCTTCACCCCGAGAGCCCGGCGCGCTTCCTCCAACCCTGAGCTGGTGGACGCACCAAGGCGTGATCTGTTGTACTCAACACGCATTCCCCTGTTCTCTCCCCTTAAAACTCAACACGCATTCCGCAAAATGTGTTCTGAAAACCGCTGCTGGGACATGCGAGACGAAGCGCAAGCATCGGATCGCGAAGGTCAAGGGAAAAAATACCGAACAACACGAAGTCTGATCCGGCGGAACCGCCGCTCGTTCAGCTGCAGATGAATTGTGAATGAACGACCAACGGTGCTAGCGCTACGTGGACACGTCCTGTCGTTCTGAGCGTGATGAAACTCAACACGCATTCCAACAACTTCGGAACTTTTTGGTCGTTCAACATTTTGTGGACCGCGTTAGATCGATAGATATCGGATACACACACAAACACATCCTTATGTTATTTAGAGAGTGAGTTTACACCGCAGAGACATCACTTGCTTTACTGTATCGTTATCAAAGGTCACGGTGTGCGTCGTGGCCACACCTCGTGCCCCAGCGTGTCGACACATCGACGAGGTACTTAAGTTTAAAATCCAATCGGGTGTTCAGAGATCGAAGACTTTTCCGACGGAAGAGTTCTTTGTCTGGCGAAGGGGATTCGTTTTCAGGATATTTGAGACGCTCCATTGAAGTTATTGATGTGAGCGGATATTTGCGTGGGAAGAAATTCCCAACTGGTTCGACTCCCAATCGTTGATCTTGCCGACCGAAATTCACGTCTTCACTGAATAGCGGTACTCTCGCGCCTGATTGATGGAATTTTACGACCGTCTATTTGGTCAGCATTCACTGTCTATGCATTCAACGAATGGAGAGCGTTCTTTTTCGTTTTCTAAGCTTCCGAGAGACGGAAAATTCGTTTCTGCCAAAACAAAAACTGGACTACGTGAAAAAAGACACTCAACCGTTTCTAGAAAACGGCAAACTTGACGGTAGCTCCGCTAATGTATGTATAGTCGTTGTATAGTATGATCTTAGGTCGAAATATTGTACTGGAATGTCAAATTAGGAGAACTCGATCCAAACTCCGTGAAGAAAGTTTCGACATGGAGGATTAGAGGTCCAGCGTATCCAAAACGTGGACCCAGAAGACTGTTGAACGCCTAGCCACAAAGAGCCAAAATGTAGCGTCTTGCGATGCAAAATCACAGAATACTCCGTTCGGCAGCGGCCCCTCCAGGTCCATCCTAGCCTGGGTTCAAACAGCCGAATCAGCAGTCTGGGAATCTCGAGACTTTCTCGGTTCCGACTCTACAAATGCTGTTTCGGAGCTCGATTTCGAGCACGACAGGCTTGAATCGTGTCTAGAGAACTGCTGCCGCGGTCTTTGGTACGGCAAATACTTCACTCTTTATGTAATCCTCGGCATCGAAACCCCGTTTCTCCGTAATTATCTGTTTCATGTATTTTTGCAAAAGAAGAACAAAGAAAAACGCGAACAATTTCGATTTTGACTCTCGTCCGAAAAAGTTTTCCCGTGGATCTGGCTGCTCGGCCCTTTCTCATTGTGAAACCAATCAAGATAGACCACTGACAGAAGTGAAGTCCATTGCGATAACTTGCATTCAAAAACAGTTTTTACGTGAAATGGGTGCCTTGTGAGCTGACTAACCAGTATTGCTAAGTAATCGGCATTTTACACTCTTGTTTTTCCGATTGCGGTTCTGAGTCTCAGGAGACGGGCCAATTTCTTGAACACTTTTCGATGCTGAGTGTTAGAAGAAAGCGCTCTCTGAGTGGAAATCGTTCCCCTGAGTGAATCGACCGCCCGGAAAATGAACTCAGCTGTTTTGAGTCATCCATTGGCACACTGGCCGCGGTACTACAACGAGCTGTCGGTAGACTGCAGGGTTCTCTGCTTGCCGGGAAAATCACGAGGATCGTTCGATTCGTTCCCCAGTTAGGAGGAAAGGCAATATTAGCGGAGCGCGATGTAGAGAGCACCTAGGTTGTGACGAACGCTCTCTCAGAACAGCTGGAACGTAATAGACCGTGTGTTTGTCAGCAATATACTCAGAAATCAAAATGATGAACTTTCGAAACCAAGAAATGTCCTTTCTGGAATCACAGATGTTCATGAGTCGCCGGTATCGGAAAGAATGCAAATCCTGATACCTACGAACAAAATCATCTCTTCTATGTTTCATTCAGCTTTAACCTGCAGTCGAAGGCATTTGGAGCGATCGTCAACTCGATGGAAGACCTTCGGGGAAAGAACCTTGTCCCTGGTTAGGGGCAACTGAAATGATCCGATCAGGCGGAGATACTTCCTTTGTTTCGGACGCAGTCGGACATCGAGGTCACAATTGCTCAATGCACTTGCAGAAGACAGAAATAATATTTTGAAACGACAGCACTGTTGAATAGATAAAATCAGAACGGTGGTCGTCATCCTCGGTGTTCTCAAAATCCGAGCGATGAGACTTCAGCTTTCATTGGAAAAACACACACCGAAAGATCCACCGAGGATGACTATACCCAAATCTGACGGATATTTTGCGGACAGAAAACATTGAATAGTGTGAAGACTATTTGACATGATTGATAGATGTCAGCTCAGTGACTGACTCCGTCGTCAGATGAGAGCCTTTCTCGACTGAAATACACTTACATTTACATATATACACATATATATATTGAATGAAGAAATAAAGATAATCATTGATAAGATCCACTGTTTCGTTGATTTTACCAATTCTAAGCGAGGTTATTCCGTACAGTTAGAGAAAATTCAGTCGTTCGCTCTGCTATAGCGAGCCATTCTCCAGGAAAACATCGTGTTTTTACGCTGAAGCCTTATGAGCAATGAAAACTCTGATTCTGAGTGAGTCGTTTTACGTGATGTCGTGTTGTTTTGCGAGCTCAACGAATCAGCTCTATTCAGGCAGTGGAGGCTGTGAACTTCGAACTCATCCAGAAGCTCCTGTATATGTTGATGGGTTCAAAGATGAGATCAGGTATAATACATCGTTATCTCGAACTTGACAGAAATCTATTATGAGCGCTTAATAGAAGCCTGTGCTCTTGCAGGTCTGGGCGCCACAACAGTAAACTGTTCAAAGGCTCCGGAAGAACTAGAATTTTGAAGAGTCTGACGTGAACATCCGGATCCTTCAAGCACAGTCTCCGGATTATCATCATATTCACAAGAGAGATAGACCTCCCAACCGTCAAGCTAATAGGTGCATCGATGTACTAGCTTGCACTCACTTATACACCAGGATTTCCCATTCCATGATCGAGGCAACAGTCAGCGTGTCCCCTCGTATGGTGTATTCCAAGTCTATGGTATGGCCATGTCTTAAGAACACCGTTCTGTCGGTTGACAGCTTCATATCACTCTCCTCACACCACCTCATGATACTATCCACGGCCATCTGAAGTCAGAAGTTCTTCATGGGGAGCACTTCGTGACTGCTCTCGGAGTCGTGGACTTTTTCCTTTTGATTTTTCGCTCTTACACAGAGAATGCTCTTTCAGGACCATGAGGTGACCTTTGACCATCGCTAACCATCGAGACGCTCGTCGAGATTCGCGGCCTTTTTTTGATGCACAATCCTGATAGCCGTGCAAGCAAGGAGCTTCAAGTACCTACTCTATGTAGGGAACAAGACCCGATTACTGTTCCTTCGATACTGAGCAGGCAAGATCTTCCCTCGCGCATACTCGCCGGAGATCATTACACTGCGTTTCTGTGGTGTTCCTTGTGCAGCTGGATGCGCTTGCAATTGGATTCGAGCGAGTCCTCCCCGATGTCCTGTTTGAAACGATTTGTAATTCTGGCATTTCAAACTTCGGCTCTGCATTGCCTCAAGCATAATTGATGACGAAATAAAATCGCTCCCAAGTTTCGACCGGCATCTGTCCAGGCCTGCCGTCAGCCAGGAAGTTATCGGGATCGCAAACCTCACAGCAGCGTTTCATCTGTAACATTGGAGTTTCGAAGAGACCTTCAATGCGATTAAAAAACACTGTCTTATAGTGAAACGGAAGCTCAAGGTCACAAGGTGTGTTTTCGTTGGAGATCTTGAACTTTATCTTGCTCCTATGCCTGTCTCTCAGCCTTTGACCACAATCTCATAGAGTTTCCAACATGAATGGATGTTCATCGACACCATCCCACTAGATCCACAATAACATCTCATATGTAAAAGTATAATGTCCAAGGTGGTCGATGCGGCGTTTCTTCCTCGATACCGCTCAAGATGACCCGGATCCTTTCGGGGACGAAGGGGAACTATTTTGACACTACTTGGTCGGAAAGGGGGGGGCAGAGCGATGGAGGATGTCGTCATCCGCTCAGCGGAGAGTCATAGTTCGTCATTCACAGGAACCCCATCTCGAGTCTGATAACAGGAGTACCTGACTGAACTTTCACTTGATGAGCTCCCACGTCAAAACACAAGCCGGTTGATGAGTTTCATAATTTTCGTATACGCACTTAGAATGGGATCTCATTCCTATGGAATCCAAAATACTTGGAATTCAGAGATCGACGGAGACAGAGGGCATCCCCGAGCGTTTCGTCTCCCCCTCTATTTCGTCCATGTCACGCAAATCGGAACGGTTTCCAAAGGGTCCCCCGGCCCTATCAATCACTCTGTCCTTCTTGAAATAGACCGGCGTGACTCGAATGAGATGCCGACTGCCAATCAAATTGAGTGTCAACAAGGGTAGTGAACGGTATGATGACAATTCGGAGCTCAAGGAGATTTCCCAGACAAATCTCCCGCTAAGGAAAATCATCTTAGACTTCGGAACGTGAAAATGTTATCGCCATATCTGATCCAATGATGATATCGCGAAAACATCGGAACTCGAGACTCGAGGCCGCTCACAAAAGAGTCGAAATGTAGCGCCCGACATCGAGAAAACTCGCGCATCCCTTATCATGAAACGAATTCTTCCTCTGTCCTTACGCAAAGAAGAGGTACGCTCGGCAGGATCAATACTCCTGAATCATCCACCTCGGAAGATGACTATCGACTTCATTGGAATCCGTTGCCATTCGGAGCCTTGTTTTCTTGTGTACTCCGAGTGAGGAAAGAGTCGCCTGCCTCCAACTCTCAAAGATTCGATCATTGTCGCGGAAAGCTAAACAACGCGTTTTGGACAAATGAAAAGAAACGAAAGTCTTTCGAAAATTCAGCTTTTCCCATCGCATCGCTTGGTCGGAGACAATTCGATCGACTGATCTCGAGGGCTGATTCCCAAGGTCTTTCATTTTGTGACGCTTTGCTTTATGACGAAGCGCGGAAACGTGCTCCTTGTTCTCCTTCCTCCAATCGTATCGCAAACTTGCGAGACAGCTAGCTCGAGCAGCTCCTCCTGAGGACAGACTCTCCTCCCGTTGCATTCTTTGAGTCGAGTCCGGCGGCTTCGATCCGCGGGGAGAACAACTCATTCGATGTTACCTCTGGCGGACATCCTAATTTGATGCAGCTTCACGAATTCTAGATTTCCTTTCAGTGATGCGTCATCTGGAACACCTTTCAGTACTCCGTCAGTCAGAGCGGAAATCTTGATCGATTTGTCTTTGCAGAAGAATTCGACATTCACCATCTGGAGTGGCATGTTCTCATGTTCCTTCGGCAGAAAAAGATCGGATCTCGCTCTCTTTTGGTTCAACTGATGGGAGCCTGGAAGATGAATCGGAGCAGACCATGATAAGATTTGCGATCGGATCGGGTGAATAATTCAGATCACCATCGTTGCCGGCGGAATAATCTGACTAGATATTTCCATTGATTGATTTGATCTGAAACGAAGAGGATTCGTCCATTTTCTGCGATTTCATTGACGAGAGGTTAATAGTTCATTCGAATTCACGCTACACACACGGCATTGCTCTACAAAGCGAACGCTTGGAAAGCCCGGGCGTCGGTCGTCTGTGATACCGAACCGGCAATCGACCTCCCGCGTGAAACTTCAGCGAAAAAATATGAAGCTTCCACAAATATTATTCTGTTTTGTTTTTTCCAGGTCATAATCACTTTAATTTGATTAAATGGTAGCAGTCCGTTGTGATGGATGCTCACAGGTGTTGGCCACCACTGGCGAAGGTCAGACGGATTCACGGACTAATATGGGAAGAGTTATCGTATAAAATAACGGAAAGATCAAACGGTAAACACACTATTCATGTGAATCTTGACGAAGTGAGAATGGTAAGTAAGCCGAGCACTTTTCAATCGAGAGAGATCTCTGACTCGAGTGCTATCGTTTTCACATCTAAAGGGGACTCCGATGAAAATGTTCTACAAACCGAATCGAGTTGAATCTGACTTCGGAAATTTCCACAGCGTTCCCTCGTCCTGCTCGTTGTGGCGATTGTGGCTCTCGTTGAGGTAGAAGCTAGGCCCCCTCCCGGCGCGGCCGAAGAATACGGACCTCCTCATCCCTATGAATTCCAATACTCCGCTGAAGATCCCGAAGGAAGTCACTCACACAGTCAATCCTACGACGGAACCACCGTTCGCGGCCATTACATGATTCAGATGGCCGACGGGACCATGCGGAGAGTTGAATATCACGCCGACGAAAACGGTTTCCATGCGAAGATCATGACGAACGAATTGGGAACAGAATCGAAGAACCCCGCGGATGTTATTTTCGAGTCATCGGCTCCCACGGGTGCTGAGGCTGCTCTGTCGGCCGGATCTGGGCCGACACAGAGAGGATACGGAGGGCGCCCTTCTAAAGCCGCGAAATCTGAATGGAACTGAGTTCCTCAATGGGAGGCTTCATCAGGAAAAACTGTGAACTTACAGTTCTCTCCTCCGCTTCCTCGACTCATCTTCCTTGTTCTGCCTCTTCGCCCTGACGAGGTTCTTTCCAGTTTCGAGTGTGTTCTTCCCGGAGTCCCGTGTAAATACGTTTTGTAAAATAATAAAACAATCTGAACGTCGACTTTCCGATTCGTGGCTCAAAGATAGTGGACAAACCTAAACAGTGACATCGACATCAAATTGGTGCTTATAGTCGTTGTAGCCTTCGGGTACGCGACTTTCCACTAAAGTCCAACCCGCAAGTGACGCACTCCTTGTTTCTCTCATATGATCGACAACCTCGCTCCGCTGAACAGAGTTGTCCTCAATATGAACGGAATAAAAGCTACTTTCCGATCTCGCCCATAAAATTCAGAGTATTGGGAGCTGCGGCTTTTTCCCATGCCAAGCCACATGGTAGCCACTCGGACATATTTCCGAACGGGTCGAAGGTCATACGATCCACTAACAAGAAGCTTTGCATACGACAAATGCCATCGATGACATCTTTGACATTTCCTGCGTCACAGGTCCGGATGCGGTGAACGTACCAACGATGACTGCGACGCATAATTCTCGTGCGCGAGATTCTCCGTTGGAAATCTATGACTTGAAAGCACAAGAACCGAAGTTCAATGTTCGCGGACGTGTTAGCTACCGACCTCTCTCCCCTCGCCTAATTCTCGCTGCGCTGTATGATGACAATGTGGAATGATAGCGCGATAGCCGTAGCAGCTCACCATCAAATTTGAATCATGGGCAGAAAAGATTAGGCTGTGACATTATGAGTGACAATATCCCCCAAGCTCGCAACAAAAGTTTCGACTGCGATACGAAGTTCCGGGGGAAAGTGGCACGAGATTCAATCGAATCAACTCCCGAAATATGGGGATTTCACTCATGATTCTGTTCAGGACGATCGTAAACAAGATAACGCCACCAAGCAGAATGTTTCTGTGTAAGCGTTATTTTCATTGAGAAATCTCTTAATCTCCATAAATTACTCTCTTTCATGATCTGTTAATGATCAGTCTATCTCTCCGGTGGAAGTTTCCATGTCCTGAGGCGGTGGACCGTGGTTTGAGGCAGACGTTCGCAACTCTTCTCTCTCAGGAGTCGGGGCCATCCTCTGCCGAATCAGCCAAGTGTTAGCACAAACTCTCTCAACACAGAAATCGTAATCAGTCGCTGGTGGCAAATTATGCAGACGCCTCGGACGCTTTGGCTTCGTAAGAAACTTGTGATGTGTTTTAGAGTGCCGCTTTTTGATAATTTTCTCTTTTCGGCGGGTGCTCGCGGAACATCCGCCTCAACTAAGATGCTGGAAACTCTGGAACTCACCTTTTTTGATGGGGATCCTTTTTCAATTTCACTCGTGCGCTGCCGCAGTCGCAGCTAACAACTTCTTTCTGATTTTCCCATCCGCATCGCTTGTGAGAGAATCTTTGGTTTGCCCCAAATCAGCTCTGCCTTTCACGCGGGATTCGCCCGGGAAACTCGGATGAGCGCATGAGTTAAAAAAACGATGAGTTCACGTTTTCGAACAAGTTACTATGTTCCTTAGATCCTGGCGGTAGCGCGTGGGAGTTCACCTGAAACGTGTCTTGGGAATTTCCATGGCAGTCCTGTCAGCCCAAACGCTATCCGGATTCGTCGACATCGACAACTGCGAAGTCGTTTAGCTGCATACGCTCTCCCCGCTCGGAAACCAAACTTTGTCGTGGTGACGAAATATTGAATGAAAAGAAGCTTCGGCCTCGTATCCTCTGTGACAAAGAGCCTGTTCTTACCTAGTTTAGCTGAGAGCATCTTCGGGTTGGAGCAAGACAACCTGAATCCAGCGATGGCAGCTGTTCCGTCCGATCGCGCGCGGGCAGAAATCTTTTTTTTTGGAATTGAGCTACACAAAGGGTATCTGGTTTCAAAGTTTGAAGAATGTTGCAACTTGCTTCGAAACCAGCGGAAAAGATTAGTGAACATCTAATGTCATCGAGCCATCCCAGGAGCATATCACAAGAGGGGATGAGAGGAATCGAGCAAGAAAAAATGAGAAATATCTGTCAGGTAATCTGCCAGACTCTGCGTAACTGCAAGGAATTTTCCGGGAGCTACTTTCCATCGAGATCTCCACAGAATCGAATCAAAGTCAAACTTAATCAAACCCCGTAAACATATGTGCACTAAAACTGGACTCAAATATGGTCAGTATGATGTCCACGACTGAGTGGGTGAGATACTTACTCAGGTAGTTGGTGATCTCTTTATCCGCGCACTTTCTCATGAAATCCCGAATCAGGAGTTCATTCTTCCAATGATGAACCTCATGTCGAAATCGCAGTACGATCCTCGAGTCGATTGTCACAGATGAAAATTCGATTTAGGGAAGAAAAATTCTAGTTCTCGGTCGAGTCTTCGTTCGACATGTCTCCGAGAATTGTCAAGAGGCTGCCGGAAATTCGTCAGAACCAGTGTCAAAACGGCCGAAGTATGGGTCCTCAAACGCGTTTGAAGGATGGTCGTTTTTCTTAGAGCAGGATTCGTGAAATACTTGATGGACAAGCGCCATGGGATTGGCGGGACGATCAGATTCGGAACTAGAAGGACAATCATCAGGAAGCGTACACACAGGAGTGTTTTGCGCTCGGCTGATCCGATCCCGATAATCATCAGAAAGAGCACGTAAGAAGAGTTGCAGCATCCTTCCCTGTTAACAATCTTTTTCTCTCCATTAGAATTTGTCCCTAGTCCCCTATCCCTAGTCTTCACTAGCTTCGGAAGCTTTTTTGACGAATGACTTCACCCGACTGACCACCATCTCCCATAGTATGACCCAGTGGTTCTCAACCCTTTTTCCTCCGAGGACCCCTGGGGGGTCCGTGATAAGCTGCGCGGACCCCCTTCTCGACTCTTCGAAGGGATACAGGAGTCATGGCAATTTCTGAGAACTCTATCGAGTCCAATCCACGTAGAACCCCGAGATATGATCTTCGATTTGGACCAATGGACACGGGAACATGCAATTGTGGTTCATTTTCTTACATTCAACTCCAGGTTATTTGCGAAATCACCGGAATTCTGATCGCCGGAACGTTCCGAGGACCCCCAGGTTTCCGCAAAATTTTCGGCAGCGGACCCCTAAAAAAGTCCCGAGGACCCTCAGGGGTCCGAGGACCCCCGGTTGAGAACCACTGGTATAACCAACCTGTCGATGCATTGTACGGAACATTAGACGAGAAGTCGTCGTTACAAGTTCGTTGGTCGCCGAGTCGGTCTTCAAATGCCCGAAAGCCCGGAAATGTCAGTCTGAGGCCGCTTAGTAGTCATTGTGTCATCCTACGAGCTCGGTATCACGCGTCACGCTCATGTTTCCGACACTGCTTCTGCGTGAAGAATACCAACAGTATGGGCGTACCCTCGGTACAAAACGATCCGCGCTAATCACTCATCGATTCTCAAAACATTTCCCGCCGCAGCGGTGTCGTAAATTGTGCCGAACCAAATGCTCCTCCGCTGCAATCATGCCAAGTTGGATTCCTGAGTAGCTCGGAAATTTGGAACGAGCTCTATACTTGACTGATAAGTGACAATCTCTGTATTGAAGAATGAACTTGGCAGAGATCTCGACCTGTATTTACACGAGGACGCAAGCTTCTTAGACACCTGCTTAACCGTAATTAAATCCTGAGTCCGAAACGTTTCGAGCATCCCATCCATCCAATGGATCGACACAAGCCAAACTTCTAGCATCAGCGACCTTGAGACGAGCGAGAATTCTCCGAATTCCTCTGGGTGCAACCAAGATTAGATTTAAGCTCGCTAAGATTACAAAAACTTCAACCTCAGTGCAACGCATACGACAGAAGAGAGCACGCACGAGCAATGAGACCGGAACCTCGACATGGTCTTCGACCCATTATGTTTCAGCCGCTGCCTTCTGCGGAGGCCGGTAGGCAAAAAGCAATTATTTCTAACGAAAATAGGTCTGTGTTTTATTCACATAGATTTCGGTGACTCCTCAGGAACAAACTACATCGAGTAGCCACACGGATCGTAGTACTTCTCCAACGCCATACTTTCACAGATTAGGAACTTTTGAGCTTTGTTCGAACGGAATAAATCGCATCAAAAGTTTTTGCGAGAACGAATCGTCCCCCGATCTTGATTATCATCGCTTAGAGGATTCATGAGGATCTAATTTCCAAGGGACGAAGAAGCTTCCTCTGCGATGACTGTGGAATGCACAAACATTCAAAAGAACATTTATAGAGAGCGAAATCGACTGTTTATGCCTCCACTCGCAGCTACGCAATGAGTTATCCTGCGAGCGTACAAGAGCAGGATCGGCAGCCAGTCCGACGAGTCACGTTTCGTCGGCGTATTCCCAAGCTGTATAAGAACAACAATCTGTTGCCTTTCTCGGCAACGAGAAGATGATTCATCTTCCCGGCCGTACCACTACGTGTCCGAAATAGAATTATCGGAACGTCAACATATGGACTTCAAGTGATTCATGGGAGAAATTCCCCCAGGAGAAGGAATGACATCTTGATCATGGCGAAAGACTTCGTATTGATCTCTCTCTTTCTCTCAAAGTTGTGTTCTTTCACTCTTCTGAAGACAGTCAGTCGGTTGATTTATTTTTGGTGTGTACCCATTCAAATCCACAGTGCATCTTCTCGTGAGATACGTGGAGAGAGGGTACGAGCTGGATCTTGAGCGCGAAGCAATGACCATGTCGTCTCGTAGACGTCCACAGCACCTCCGACTCTTCAGTATGGCTACGAAACCTGCAAAGAAAACTCGAAACAGTTTGGAAACATCTGACTCTCGCAAGAAGGAGCGTGATTCGAGCCGCGGATCACTAATCCGGTCCATACTCCCCTCAACACTAGCTGTCGTACTCCATCGTTGGGAACCTCGTATCGATTGCGGAGGATAAATCGCTCGGCCCCCACTGATGGGAGAGAAGACAATCGAATTTGTCGGCAGCATACTCACCATGTCGGAACTTCTTGTTGAAGTAAGCGTATACCATGGGATTGACCGCACTATTCGCTAACCCTAACCATTGAGCGACAGGATACAGCATGAATACCAATCCTCCAAGTGTACTGTCCTGTTGAAGAAGGAAGTTCCTCCTTATTGCAAGTGGATTTCTACTTCGAACATGCCTCAAACGATGATCGTGCCGCTTTGAACTCGCATCGTCGCGGTTCAAAACATTTCCAAAAACGCATTCCCTGACAGTGTCCTGATTCAATGTCCTACGTCACAACTGTACCCGAATTTCACAGAGTACCAATCGATTTTACATTAGGTACATTGGAGCCGAACAATGGGTATTGAGTTGGACGAGATGCAGAATTTCCTCGGAATTTCCGACTATATCAACGCGCGGTGTCCTTTAGAGTTCACGAACCTTGTGTGGAAATCCAACTAGTGTTATGTACCCATGTAACAGGTACAGAGGTGCCCAGGAAACGAAGAAGACCACCACCACAAAACAGATCATTCTGACCACTTTGATTTTGGACCTTTGTATCAAGGCACGTTGATTGTCAACCTGCAATAGAATCAATGCCGTCAGTTTGGAATCTTCGCCATCTTGTTCATCGCCACATGTAAGCAACAGCAAAACGCAAAGATTTTCAGCAGCGTATCTCGGGATTCCAAAGAATGCCGGTGAAGGAGAATTAACAGGCGGAGCATACGAGGACGCGAACATCCTTGTTCATCCTCTACAGCAGAACGCTTGCTGATATCTGAGTCGAAATCAACAGCAGCGTCCTGTTCTCCTCGAAGGAAGATAATGAGCTATAGATCAAGGAGCGCTTTGCTTACGCGTCGTCCCGCGGCGTTATGACGTTTGACGGGTTCTCCGATAGCAGACCTCCTCCACACCGTGTTGAAAATACACATATAGGACAGCACAATGAGCAATAAGGGAATCACGTAACAAGACAGCACTACGCTGACAAAAAAAGCTTGTTCTGCCCACTCACTGAAATGGAAAAATGAAGGATTAGTTCCGATATTCAAACATCGCAATCGTTGTTGCATTAGGAAAGAAGCTAGTCCAATAATCAAGAATTCAAATTCCCTCGTGTGGTGGGATGATTTCGAAGAATTTTCGCCCTCGCGGAGTGCAATTCGGCTCACTGTTCTCTCCTTCGGCTTTCAATGTCGAAATGTTGTTTGTCTCGTTTTCTCTGTTTACGGAAAACTTTCGCATTGACCGTGGACTCTTCCGCAACCGGAGGCGCGGACACGAAGTTAAGGTAGCTAGCTGCTGAAAGCCTCACTCGATAACAACTCTGTATCTAAAAGTTGTTCTCTTGATCAAGGCCGTTCCGCTAGAAGGGAGCTGGTTGTCCTTTCTCGACAACATCCTTTCGTGATGGAATAGCGGACAAATGTTTGACTCCCACTTCAACCGAACTCTGGTCAAAGCCATGTGTCTGTTCTGGCTCGGGAAATTCTGTGTTTCCCAAAGATAACCTCTCTATCGCATCATCCATCACTCATGAGGTCAATACAGACCCTCGTAATTTCATTCACAGCGGTCTCCCTGAAACAGTATAATCCTTGTAACGGAACTCAGGCCCTCGGAGCGCAACACTCCGCTTTACAAGTCAACGAGGGCGGCAATTTTCAGTTTTGCAGACGCAGTCATCTAGGAACCTTTTCGATATCCTATGCTGACGCCCGGAGTTCGGCGGAGCATTTCGTAGTCGTTTTCACTCGCAATTCGAGAAAGCGCTTCAAGAGAAGTCGATAGTGATTTTGCTTCCGATTCCTAGAAGCAGAAGATTGTTACGGAACTCAAAACTTTAAATCGAAAATCTCGAGCTTGTGTTTGCACAAAGAAAATGTCGATCCTTGATCACATAGAGAAGCTTCGAAATGGAGCTCCGCCAATCTTCAAGTCCGGGAGCAGACAAAGAATCGTTTCAGAGATCAGAATTGGAAACTCCAAAGTTTCTCTGGATCGATTGGGTTGATCATTGCCGCTTTTTATTTGAAGAGCTCATTTCCAAAACGTAACGTCTCCGGATTTTCTGATTTCGAGATTTCTATGGAATTTTGTATATCTTGACAAAGCGCACCTCTAGGTGTAGGTAAGAATCGTTCGCCTAAAACGCTTCGTTCCTGCTTTTACTCGACTCAACTCCCTCGAAGCTGAGTCGAGCGCCTCATTCTCAGCTCTCCAACGGGGAAAAGTTTTCCAAGGTCGCTTCAAGTTAACCAAGTTACGAACTCCGCAAGTTGTGTCAAAAATAGTCCAATTTTGCTTGGGACAGCCTAAATTTCGGATTTCCAGTTCCAAAACGGCACATCTCCATCATGTCATTGACTTGTTCAGATATTTACCCGCCGAATTTCCGATTTTTTCTCCGAAAATAGATATTTTTCAGCTGCCCAGATCCGAACGTCTCATCTCCATCTTGCCGCTGCCTGGTTTGCATCGTTCCTGATTGAATTTCTGGTTATACTTTCTGAAATCGAGATACCTTCACAAGCCTGCACTAAGGGTGGAATATGAAGGAAATCCATCGAGTAGAATTTCCCCTGCAGTTTCTTGCGATTTTCTCGAGAAACAAAAAAGTGGAGATGTGACGTTCTGGAATTGGACTCGTGAATTGGTCATCACAGGTGATGTCCACCGGGAGCTACGAACCTGGGTATGTTCGACATCTAACTACAAACTTCCAGCATGATGTCCATGGTGCCCGTTCTTTGTGCGCACATTGCAGCGGATATTCCCAGGAGACGGGACATTCCCCATCGAAGGAGGGTAGCAGAGCATCTTCCTCCTGTCGAGTCTCCAATGTTTAAATGCGAGCTAAAGGGAACCCGTGAGCTACTTTGGTGCGGATGGCGAGAAATCAGAATGAGTTTCTTAGAAGCAAGGGAGACCTCGTGCTGAGAGGACTTGTCAAAACGTCTGACTCGAAGATAATTGACAGGAAGCACCCAAACCGGAACAAGCTGACGATATGCGAGAATATCTCAGCAAGTTCTGATACAGTTCTTCTGAAGACGAAGAAAAGAATGAACTTCGGTGCCAGTCGCATCAGATTATTTGGGTTGTAGTTTTCAACAGCTCTGTGCGACTCGAATCGTTGTGAGAAGTATATCCGCCCGAAGACGACTGTGGAAGTGCAAGGTTCACAGGCTTTACGCGGTCAATTTCTAACTCCAACAACGAACCCGGACCCGTCCGCCTTCTGAAGATTAGGAACAGCTCTGCTCAAAATGCGCGAAAATCCCTTTCATGAAGAGTTTTCGGCCTCTGCGAACATGCTCAAAACTCTAAGATGTGGAATGTGACCGATATAAGGAGGGAGTTTTGTATCTTCCGTTTTCAAAAGCTCCAACTTTGTTGTTGAGCATTCTTGTTTGTCGTCGAGTTCGGGGAACTTGGGCCTTCTGAAAAGCTTAGATCGAGAGGCTCTCTTCGAGCACTGGGCCAGCCGATTCTAGTCCGCAGTGTTCGAGTTGGCTCGGGTCGAAGCGAGAATAAACTCTTCTCCATCTCGCCTAGTCTGTAAGTTTTCGGATTTCAGTTTTTTTTTCTCTGACTCAAAATCTGTTCAGTTGCGGAGTTTGCTCAAAGAACAAAACCGATTGGCGTCGTAAGGATCAGAATTCGCGGAGTGAGTTCGCAAGTGAGGATGAATCGGTTCAAAGCAAGCAACTTCAGCCATTGCACTTTTTCTCGAGAAGTTCACAGCTTCAGAGTCATGAGTTGACTAAAGCTTCCGGATTGAGTCGAATTTCCCAGAATAGGTGCAATCTGACGAAGTTGAACCTCCCCGGAGCTAGCTATCCGAAATTTCCAACCACCTTGTATGGTAGAACGGGTGCTCTCTGTTGGGCACATGAGCCTTCACTTTGGTCAAAGGATCCTCCGAATATTGACTACGTGTTCGGCCTCGGAATAAGCTCCTCCTCGTGGGCCTGCTCTCAGCTGCCGCGGATATATTACCATGTTCCTAGGAGAATGCTGCACTGAACCCAAGTCGAGAATGCGGAATCACTTTTCCGCAGGGCCGTCAGTCTAGCAGAGCATCGGGCGGACGATTATAAGAGCGATTTACGTGTTTAGCGCTGAGCCTTAGTCGAGTTTACGAAACTTTTTTCGACCCGTCGCACAATCCTCCGAGCTCTGTCTACGGGATGTTTTCTGGAGACGCTAGAATGACATCCTATGGCTTGCCTTGAGTGCTTTCTCTAGAGCTAGAGCTTTCCGTTGTCCCCTTCCGAGGTCGAACGTGCGAGGCCTAATTCGATCGTACTGCTAGTTCAATAGTTCAGGGTTCTGGGAACATCTGTGAATCGGGGTTATTTCTTGCCGACAGAGTTCTCACAGAACGCTCTTGGGAATGATATGGTGGACACTCAAGTGACCACGGAATTCCTATTTCGGGAATCGAAATCCAAACTCGCGAGTTTCAGCCCACCTGGGAAATACGGCTATACACATGGCGACGTCGTGATCGCTGTGGAAGTGGATGTCCTGATATATGAGCGTCGGAGTCATGACACACAATGCGACAGACCAGATCACGACAATGTGTCTCATCAGATGCGGACTCAGTGGACAGCGAAGCGGGTCATAACAGATTGCCAGGTACCTGCGGAAAGAAAGAGAATAACTCTAAATGACCGAGACGGTACAAAACTCAGGACAAATGTCGCGCCATCTCCTGAAAGCTCATAGCGTTCACTGCACAGCGAACACTGGGAGACACAAAACGAATGAGGCTATTTTCGAAAGTGGCAGTCTCGAATCGTGCGTTTGAGTTTTTCGGGTGAGCCTTGCCAGTGGAACAGTAGAATCAGGAATTCGAACTGAGGAGAATCATGAACTCTGACCCCTATGTCTCTGTATATTGACCATTCTGAGAGGTCGGTCTGCTTTCTCCATGATTCACTGTTCCTCGCGGACCTCTGCCAGGCATTGAAACAGTGCCAAAACATGGAATCGTTCGTACTGTAAGTTTCGAAGTGTCAATACGATTCAACAAGATCGTCGTCTCAGAACAGGGCGGCTGTTTACTTGGGAGTTTGCCCAACTTTTAGCATGAGAATCCAGCCTCGTTGTGCATGGAACGAGGCAAACAGTAATTGGAGTCTCTGAGCGGGCTCCCATCAAGTGCTGAAACCGCTCGCAGAACGAAAGGCAAGGGCATATTTCCGGGGAAAGCTTCCTCGCTAAGCCTACCAGGATTACAGAGACACGCTTTTTTGCAGTAATCGCTTTCCGAATTGTCGCTCCCGGAAGATGTTCCCCATAATGCGCTCCGCCGCAGAGGAAAATTCAACACTCATCCCGTTCTGCGAAAAGCGTCAGTCTGCTTGCCACCTGAGGAACGCAATATTATATCAAAACTTTGCTCCGAGGAGTTTTCCTAAGTCAAGACCCCGAATCCCTGTCGCTGATCTATAGCGAGGATTTGTTGAGGCATACGATTTATTCGCAAAGCGGATCGTCAATTGGATTCGTGAGAGAAGTTCCTCTCCAAGGGTATTTGAACTCGTCCACTGAATTGGAGTCCCTTGACGCAAAATTGTAGACGTTTGCTAGGCCTACATACATGATTCGAATCGTCAATTCATGCGTTTCGCAAGCACTAGGTCGGATCCGCTCGTACGACAAAATCTTCGGTATTCAGTGAACGCTACGTGCAACGAATGTATGACCTACCTGTCTACTGATATAGCGACCAATGTGTTTATCGAAGCGCAGACCGTCACACTTTGAAGGTAGGCAACAAGTTTACAGAGAACTCGCCCAAGGATCCAAGCTGTAAAACATAGAAAGAGGAATTTTGATATGTGCTCCCGATGGATGGAAGTATCATAGATTTGGTTTGACAACAAGTTTGGAGGACTTTTTCTCTTGGGCAGATTCTTCTGTCTCAGTTCTCGTAACCGCGGAGGGGGAGGGGGATTGTGACCATCTGTCACTATGGAATGCTCCCGGATGAGAACTCTTTCGTCAGTAA
This sequence comes from Neoseiulus cucumeris, assembly GCA_021527715.1. Classification (NCBI taxonomy): domain Eukaryota; kingdom Metazoa; phylum Arthropoda; class Arachnida; order Mesostigmata; family Phytoseiidae; genus Neoseiulus; species Neoseiulus cucumeris. The sequence goes on along the minus strand of JAJSRV010000006.1, from coordinate 6,366,563 downwards.
ACTTGTTAAGAGCGTCGTCGCCCTGTCCGGCCACGGGATTCTGAACGAATCTAATGGAACGAAGTGCGTAATGAGGTCCACGTGGAACCTTTCTTAGCACTTGTGGGTCGACAAAGTTTCGTTCATCGAGACAGCGAGTTTCGCCGCGATGACGCTCCTTTCTGAAGGCCGTTTCGTTGTGGAATTCCGGTCCGGATCACCGCCAACTTTGGATACAATGTCAGACTCTCTCCTTACCGACGGAAAAAAGGTTTATTACAGATCCTCAAAAACGAAGTATTACCCGGCGAATGGAATTTCTTAGCTCAAATATTAAATGACGACGATGATGCTATCAATCATCCCTCGCGAGTAAAACGAGCTCCACGAGGCGTCTGAAGATATTGTACTTGGAGACGGCGTTCTGCTGCGTGTTCGGTTTCAACGGTCTGAAGGCAATTGGCAAGCCGAAGTTTGCTATTGTTCGGTTTCAACCGCATCCTCCTTTCAACGCGGACGTTCCTCTGAATACTCAATTTGAGCCGAGCCTCGCTTCGTTCACTTTGGGAATTTCGAAATCCTCTAGTACTATCTCATGCGTGTCGAATGATCGTTTTTTTTGGTCCGCAAAACCTCGTTGGAACCTTCATTTCAGTTTTCTCATCCCCGATTTCCCAGAGTTTGTATAATGGAAGCGATCTCGGAAAGAAATACGCGGCTCGAGGAACGATCAGTAGTTCAGAAGTGGAACACAAACACGAAGAAGCAAACACTTCATATAAAGTAACAAGATTCGACGATCGCCTCAACGAATGATGTCGTCGGCAAAAGCTCTATCCGTTCACCACATCACCAGCAACAAAAACGAACATCGTGATACACTGTGTGAACAACGCATGAATAGGTGAGCTGTCCAGCGGAAGACTTTGGTTTTGGCTCCCTCATCAAACCCAATGATTGACAACTTCATCATTCAGCTCAAAGAATCAGCCATGGCGATCCAACTCGTTAACGACGACGCCACGTCGTCAGAGTAGCATGCTGCGAGGCTGTCATCACGGGTTGATCGATTAGGCAAAAACGTATCCGAAACGAGGGGAGGAAAGACATTCACCACTATGCCCCATCTATGCTCATATCACTTCCGCCTAAATTGTTCCATGCTTCTATTCACTCCTTGCTCCCTGCGTTTCGGGGCTAGATTCGAGATAGCATTGCTGCAAGACGTTGAGCAAGCTATCTTTCGACCATCAGGAAAGAAACCCGATCCAAAATGCCATGAATTCTCAGAGTTCCAGCAGTGTTCTCAACGATATCGGCTCGCATTTCTCAGACATTATCTCTGTTCCGACCAGTCTGGCGAGCTCGACCGACGATGCTCGGTTCCGGCGGCCCCGCGCAGTCTCGCCCGCTTTGCAAGGCGGTCAGTGTTCCTTTGCTCCGAGTATCGAATTCGCATTTGTCTCTCAGGTCACCAACGGCGGAATGCATTACAACCAGATATCTTTGTTCCTACCGCTACTCGAGATTACGCAATTTATGGAGAGATGCTGGGAGGGAAGCAAGCGAGGGTGAAGGACGCATGAGCATCTGCGGCACTAAACAGTTGCTATATGACCGAAGCGAACAGGAAATAGGAAAGCTTTCAGATAGGGGAATACATTCTTCATAACTGTGGCGGATCCGCGACTGGGCGAGAACGTTGGGATCTGACCCTCTGGTCAAGGTCAGCAGAGCGATCCTTCTCAACAGCTTGCCCGAAGGTCCCGGTGACGACGGTTGGTGAGTATGATTTGGCAGCCGAAGAACCCCGAGACTTGAGACTAGAACTGATTACGTGTTGTTCGGATTGAGCGAGGATAACGATTATATGCCACTACCTCAACACCTCGTCAAAATGCTCCCATTGCCCCGCATCAGGATTGGAATCACAATGAAAACAGTTTAGCACACTTGGAATCTGAGCGTGACAGAATTAACGTTCCCTACGCGAAGTTCCGTCGGGTGGTCTTGTCGAAGAAGCGATTCTATATCGCTCAGTCAGAGGTTTTTCTCGCTCAAATTATGGCTCCACCGACGGTACGTTCCGCGGAGAACTTGAACTGAATCCTCTCTTCGGTTGCGGAAAAAAATCGACCGAAGACGAACTCGTGAGAAAATTCGTTGTAACGAGTTTTAAGTAGACAGTGAAAGCTCGTTACGGCGAGCCCGAAGTCTGTTCGTTGTAACAATATTCGTTTCACTGTAATAACTTTTGAAAAAGAAAACAAAATCCCCCCAATGCATTTAGGAGCGGAGAATTATTATCGAGCACGCAGTTCCACTGTCGTTAGATTGAAGCGGGAAGTCAGGAAACATGATAAGCTCTTGGACGAAACCTGTTCATGTACTTCAGCGCTCCGATTTGATGTTGCTGACCCCAGTGTGGTAGAGAAAAAAGTGGAACAGGTGCAAAAACTGAAAGGATCGTCCCACAAAGACTCGTGTTACACAAAAAAGCTCTGCACACTTGGCAGGTGTCAAGAGCAGAGCTTTCAGTTTGCATGTGCTCGAGTTCATGTTCTCGCTCCCTCATCGGAAACAAACTCTCTCGGAACAGTCTCCTCCTATCATGCGTAGAGCTTGGAAGTTACATCAGTTATTCCTACAGGCTCGGTGTTCAGGCATTAATCATTTTTGACTCTCCATCTATCCATATGAATTGATGGATTTATGAATATTTGACGCTTGATTGTTCCAGCCCAGGCCGTGATTGGGCGGAAATCGTCGACGTGGCCGAACTTCGATCAACTAATTGATGAATTGATGGAGAGTGAATAATGAATAATGCCTTAAATTCCAGGCTCTAGTTATTTCCGACCCTCGATCTATCAATATAAATTGATGAACACATCGATGATTGATGTCTGATTGTTTCAGTCAACGTCGTAATTGGACAATTATTATATTATCGATGTAGTCGACCTTCAATCGATTCATCCATGAACTGATTGAGGGTGATTAATGAATAATGTCCAGACTGCCTAGCTCCAATCATGAGGCTCATAACCAGAACGGAATATGGAAGTGATGCTCATTAACGCTGATATCGGTCGTCAGATGCGGATGGTAACGGACTCGGACAGACTCGCTCAGATGAAATCGAAGAGGTACGGCGCTTTTTATGAGCAGCCTGTAAATCAGTGAAACGAGACTCTCCACCCCGGCGCAAGTGTAGACACGGAGGAACCTTGGGAGGAACACTTGCAGACCGGAGGAGACACTGGGCGATTTTTCCTCGACACGAATGCTTGCTACCTCTGTAATTTTTCAGAGTCCTCGAACGACATTCTACTCATTCCAGGATGTCTCCTGTATTGTGAGCGAGCGAATGTCCGATGTCCGGCATCAATCTTGACTTCCATCGAGTGGCAAGAAGTTTATGAATTGTCCTCTATCCGAATTCGTATCATCCTACCATTCGACCTCCGCTATCACCAACTATTGTCATCCGCAAAGAGCGAGAACATCAGTGAACGAAATCGGCAATTTTTTCGCAATTCCAGCGGAATCAGAGTCTTTCTGCGGTTGGCGGCATCAGCAAGGGTAGTCATGAAATGACTTTTTCGATCCGAACCTTCTTTCAAGTCCCTCAAAGGCGGGTGGGTCCGTTGCAGACCGGCTGCGATCGAAGAGTGGATGAGAGCGGGTTCGGAAGGGGATATTGACTTGGCGATGCTGCCGTGAATGCAAGAACGATGAGATCTCGAGCGAATTCGATCATCATCGGGACAGATATTCGAGTGCATCCTGATTCTCCTTCTTTTCCAGTCGATCCTGCCGCGACGAATGCGAGCGCAAGCGTTTAAACGTTCCCGATTCAACGCGCCCGGTGTACATCGACATTCTTATCCCCGAGTCGGATGTTGTCTTTGTTCAGAGGGAGATGAACTTTTTCGCTGCCCCAACATTCCTTGCCTAGAACAGAGTCTGTCCAAAGACCTCTGAGCGCAAATAATGAATTCTGTCGCAACCTCAAATTGCATTTTCCTCCGAGATGCTATTCTTCGAGGTAGACTCTAATTACATACAATGCGGAGATGTGGAAGGATTTTCAATCCAAGTCTCCTTTTTGATTGAGCAATGCAGAGAGGTAAGAAGAATATTGCGAGAGAAATGCATCCGCGAAGAAGCAACCGAGAAACGCGAGGACCGCGGAGTTCGAAGTCTGATAACAGCAGTGTATTCGAAAACTCCGGTTCAGCTGAATTTTGGGGGTGCTTCTCAGAGATCGCATGATCGGAGATAATTTCGGGGAACAAAAGTCGAGTTTCCTCACTATCGTTCGAGGGTGTGCCTGTAGATCCCGAATGCCCCAAAGCGGTATGCCTCTGTTCCCGGGGAGTAAGAGCTTGCCCTTATTGTTCGATTTACGTTGGTGGAGTCGGTCCTCTGAAGCACCACAAAGCGATATACAATGTCAGGCTGAGGGGAGTCGGCTAAGTAAAGCCACTCGTGACACGCTCATTTAGTTCTACCTCTACGAGGGCCATGGAGCTTCCAACTCATTGTACTCGTTGCCGCCTGAATGACTGGTGAGCAATTTCAGACCAGTAACGTCTCGGCGCTTGGGAGAAAACGTGCGATCCTTCGACCCGAACCGTCGCAGCGAAACGGGGGACGTCCTCAATCGAGATCCCTCTATCGAGTCTCTCCTAAAGCTCTCCTCTACTTGGTTTCAGATCGTTTCTCGTAAACGGAGTTATCAAGCCAGAATTCTCGCCATCGCAGCACAATGACAACCCCTCCCCACTCATTTTCAACAGCGAAGAAATGACCCTTTTACTCTGTCTACCACTTTGAAGAACTCCCGTCCTGGATGCTTCTCTGGATTCCATACGGTATTACGACGGGAGGCATTTGCTTTGAGGATGAGTTTTCAACTACATCTGTTGATGTCGTGGAATCACTTCTATGTAAAACGGGAAACGTGTCCATCAGGCATGCTGACGAACTCGGTTATGTTTCGTTATTTGTTAAATATGAAAGGACGCAAAGGAGGAGTTTGATGCATTAATGCAATGTGCGATCGTGATGCTGTTTGTGGGTATGATTTCCAAAGGAAGAGAACTCGAATGACGGGAGACATTGTTGCGGCGGAGCGTCAGCATCTGTCGGAATGTGGCTCTTCTTCGTAGTCGACATGAATGAGGTTGCTAAGTTTGTACTCAAAATACAAGAGTTATTGCAATCGGGAAATGTCTTCCGAGGTCCGTGCTGTCGGATACTTGTTGCGTCAGCATTCAGCGTCTCGATAGAACAACCTTGAGCGTGTGTTACGTCACCAAGAGGAAGAATAACGAAGTTTTTTTCCGTTGTATTCGCTAGCTTTCATTATACAGTGGAGGAACACCTTTGCGCAAACCTCAAGAATACTTGGTGAGCTATCGTAGTCCAACCCGGAATATCACTTCAGATGATTGAATCTGAATTTGTTTTCCTGCGGTCAGCAGCAAGTCCTCAGTGGATTTCGCCGAATCTTTCTCGTGGTCGGCGCAGAATGTTTTCTTCGGAGGAGGGGCGAGTGCAAGTTGGGATGTATTCACGGTGCTGCTCTTAATGATCCTAGGGAGGCAACGTCGAGACCCCTTAGCTATTATTCAGCTGATTTCGCAATCAGGTCACTTGTCACCCGTGGGTTCGACTCGTAGAATATAAGGAGCCTTGATATTCTCTGCTTATGCGAAACCTTAGATTCTTGGTTACGGTTTGCGGACGGCATCCTCCGGCAAGTTATTTGATGTTCCGACGAGAACGTCGCGTCGTCACAATTCTGTCTTCCAGAGCGCACAAGATTCAATATCAGCGATGGGATGTCTGACTTCGGAATCTGTTGTGTTGAGTTCACCCTTGGAAACCCACCCGAAAGGCTCTGCCCTGGAAATCGGCCGAGCGGAGAAGTTGAGATCGACTCCGAAAACATCGGAACCTAAACGAAAACGAGTCGGAATCTCAACAATCTGATAATCTAATAGAGGTGTAGTTTCCACATCAGTCCGCCGACTGCACGAGTTTGCTCGACGATGAGACCCTCTCTCTCTCGCCTGGGTTCGAAAATCGCAGGGCTTCCTTCACGAAAAGATCGCTTTCTAACAATTGAGGAAATCGATCTTTTCCTGCTTTTTTCTTGTGTGTATCGGGGAGCATATCCCCAAGTTGATTCCAAGATTATTCACCTTACCTAATTAATTGAGCAATCCTGTCTGCTTGATCGATTTTCTCGAAACTCTTTCAGTTTCCAGCAAGGAACCAAATGCTCAAAGTCCGACTTGCTCCTCTTACAACGCCGAATTCAAGCAACAAGGAAAGTGATTGTCCAAAGGAGATGAGCCACGAACAATATGATGGTTCCCAAAAATCGATGGCGCACACTTTTTCCCACGGACTATACTTCCCCATCGCCGCTGTGCTCCGGCATCGGAAGGATGGATAGCACCGGTACATTCCAGACGTGCTATTAGGGGAAGTAGAACTTTTCCAGTCACCTTCTATCGCCTCTGTAAACAATATTTACTTGCGGGAGAGCGTCGGAATTCCTCCGAGCTCCACGGCTCGCGAGTGGGTTCGCGGGCGCATAAGGAGTACCCTGCATTGCCTAGAGCTCTGGATGCGTCGGTTTGTGTCGAAATTTCTGCTCGAGTTGCCTGCTCATCGAGAATTCTCATCGCGATGAACAGCGTGCGGTGATTCCTCCTCTCAACATGACCGGCTGTTCATTATCTCGAAACCAAACCTGAACTGAGTCTGGAAATTTCCTTGAGGGTATAGCAGCGCGTAGGAATGTTCTTTCGGTGAAGTTTCTAATGAGTACAGATGCGCTTCAGCAATACTCACTATTGGAAACGCTTCGAATTGCTGCGCAAAAGGGATCGAACCGAGCCCGGCATGGGCTCAGGTAGGTTTACCACTCTTGATACACTACTACAGCATTTCCCGAGCGGGGTTCCGCGGAACCCTAGGGTCGCCAAGCACTGTTTTCGGGGCCCCCGCGATGAATATTCGGTGGAACCCAGGCAGTCTTCCCGGGGCTCCCGGGAGAAATATTTGGTGGAACTCAGGGGTCCGAAACAGGGCTCGAGCCCCAGGAGCCGACCAGAGGAGGGAGTTTGGCCACAGAATCGAAAGTCAATGGGATCGGAGGATTTGAATTTTCGGGTCTCATTCCGCACATTCAGGAAGCCTACGTCGACATCGATGAAACTTTCGCGCGATATTCCTTGAGTTCGCTCACGTGAGCATGTCCTCGCGTGTCGATTGGAAATGGAAGGAATACGGAAAATGCACAGCGAGTGACATCAGAGGAATCACTCTCCAGGGAACCCCGACGTGCTACCCAGGGGTTCCCCGGAGGTTTTCCAGGGGGTACAGTGTTGGGAACCACTGTTCTACTACATAGACGAAGAGAGAGTGACATATGCACTGAGCAAGAAGCGAGCTTGACTTACGTAGCAAAATATTTCCTATGAGGTTAGCGGGAACACATATTAACAGCACAAGGATATCCGCGACGGCTAAGTTCACGAGAAGATAGTTAGTTGTTGTTTTCATTCGCGGAGTTCTGAAGACGACCCCGAGCACAAACGCGTTCCCGATCAGTCCCATGATGAAGATCACGGCATACGCGACTATCATAAGAGCGGTCACAGAAGCGTCATAGCGAAATATATCCTCGACCGCCGTCACCAACACTGCGGTGTCGTTCAAGCTTATGTCGCTCAGCTCGTTTTGATCACTTCTGGTAGATTCCATTAGATCGAGCGAATAACTTTTCTCGAATGCTTTTTTCCTGGCGGTTTCAAAGCCCGATGCTCAATCCTGCTTCAAACTTCGTGCAACAAACAACGTGATTTCGTAAAAAATAAAACACAACAAACGACAACACACTCCACGAAACCTCAACAAGCTCAACGTTAAGCAAAACATCGAACTTTAGTTTTCCGGCCCCATCCTCCGTGGGCGAGGGCACTCGGAGGTCTCTCCACGACTCTCCCCACGTTGTGGACTCAACTCTTCGTTTTGTGAGATGACAGGGTCAGAGTCTGCTTCCAACGGGATTCCCCAACAATGGCTTTACTTTCCGCAATGGCGCGGCGTTCTCATCACGTACCCATTTCGCAAGACTAAAAAAGGGCGAGATGAAAATCCGCGATATTTCATACTAAAAAAAAAAGCAGACCATCTCCATGTGGCGTCGGAAGTGAGTTCACTCTTCGCAATAACTCGCAGGATCTCCTTGTGGTTTTTCATTCCTCGTATGAGTTCCCGAGATTCGACATGTGGTTCGGATGCCGCAATCGACCGAAAACAGTGCGGCCTACCTTTTCCTTTCTAGAGTTTTCCGCTGCTTCTGACACTGCAAAACCTCCGGAAGTCTTCAGCACCTCGCATATTTTTCGCTCTGATTCTTTCGACCACTCGGACTAAAGCTGCCCCTGAAGGCATTCGGGTCCTCGCGAATTTGAGGGAAATCGGTCAAATGCTAAACTGGAGCGTCGTTTCCCAATACCTGACGCTATTCAAGAGGATTCGGAGAGCTCCGAGGTCGACGAAAACGTTTCCCTCCAGGAGTAGCGTCCACCGCAGACCGCCGCTTCCAACTAGACTGTTGATAGTCATCTCTTGATGTGATGATTCCATAAATTCGAAAGTTCATTCAGGGATGTCGAATGTGTATGAGGACCATCATCATTCGCTCAGCTCTGTTCCCGGATCCACTGATATCTGTCTCTGTTTTGTTTTTCTTATCAATGCGCCAGGAGAGTGTTTTTCGATGGAAAGAATTGCCGGTGCGGGATTCGAGACCTGAGATCTATTGGGTCGTGTCATGTTGGAATCGAGAAGCTCTTCCGCCTCCTGAAAATGAACGAATTGAATACCCCGATTCGAGCCAACGAGCAAAAATAAACACTTAACTCACGATCGGAACTGACTGACAGGTAGGAGTAGGGGAACTACGCCAATGCTCAGCGTCGTGCGTCATAGCCATTCGTCTATCTCTCCTGTGAGAGCGTTCGAGGGCCACAGTCTGCACTTCTGAATATGAGGACGCGGTACTTGGCTACAGGGCAGGCTCATCATGACGCGTCAGAGATTAGATTCGAGGCAAAGTTCTGCCTAAGAGAGGGGGGAAGCTCGCGGGAAGTTGCATCGAACCGTAACCCATTCAATATTGCGATTGTCAATGGTCCAATTGAAAGTCAAAGATTGAGGCCAATCACAAACGAGAGTGAAATCGGTGGAAGAATGCCACTATAGGGATTTGTACAAACTAGCCTGCTTACGGCGAGGGGAGGGGGAGGCTAAATTCTTCCGTCTCGACAAAAAAGAAATACTCGGATCGAAAACGCCAATTTGTATCCGAACTCGATCATATAATTCGACCTCACAGCGAATGCTCTCCGCGTACTTCTCGGGATACGAACTCGGTCGTTGGTCTGGAGTTCTGTCCGAAATTCAAGCCTCAGACAAGTCGTTCAAAGTGTCTCAAAGTTCCGTCGATTCATAAAGAGAGTGAGAAGTAGGGAAAGCGACTCCAGAAGTAAACTTAGATCGTAAGACTATTGAGGGCTTGGGGAGGGGGGACTTGAGCCTCTCCAAGGGAAAGTAATCCGTGCCGAATTCGGCCGAGTCTCTTTATCGGTGAGAATTTTTGTGATTGAAGGCAAAGTAAGAATCTCGCGTGTTCCTCGAGGCCACAAGAAACGAGGTTCGGCGATACAAATCCGTCAACGCGCCCCTGAAGAGTTCGCGGTACGAGGCCAAAGGTTCGGAGCTTCCTTGATTCTCGAGATATTCTCGATCGTTCTGGAATCACTCCAAGTCGCAGGATGTTTGATTCCTGCCTTGTTCCGGAAGATTATTGAGCCGGCGAGTTGCCTTCGGGAAGCTCTGTTTCAAATTCTAAAATAGAACAGTTGGAAGAGCGGCTCGCCCTCGAGCACCTAGTCAGGAAATGTGAAACAGGCATTCTCTTTGATACAAAGTCTTTCTCCACTTTTAATATTTACAATATCTTTCTGATCTCTACATTATCTTTCTGTGTTGCATTACTATTCGCTCTGCTTTCGAAGGAGTAGCGTCGTTCCAAGTCTTTCTCCAGGCTACGCGAGACTCATTTGAATATGTTCAACCATGAGCGCGCTTTCTTTCACAATGTTCGCGAGATGTGTGCTGCCTTGATTGTTGTAGAGCGTGTTTCCATGGAGGGATTCATCTGGGAACGATCCGGCGATGACAGCGCGACCACGAGAGGAATGGAGGAAACACAAACAGCGAGGCTTTTGGGTCAAGCAAAACAGTTAGGTCAGTTCTGTCCTCCGGGGAAAAGTGAGAGAGCATCCGCCGCCGCCGGAAGCCACGACAGGCGAACAGAGATCACGTTCGGAGCCGAATCACTGAGAGGTGACCAAATTCGATTGACAACCCATTAGCCGAGCGACACCGAAGGCTGCACTGATCAGAGCTTCGAATCTGTCACATATATCTTCGTTCGGTTCTGCTGTTCTAAAAAAAATGTCTCGCTCCAAAACATGCAACTCCATTGTTATTTTATGAAACTCAAAGAGATAGTTTCAAGCTACTCCGAATCGTTCCGAACCCAAGCGGATATCGAACTGCGGAATTTCGCCCGCTCAGAGAGAAGAGAGTGCAATCAAGCGAGCACATTCCTTACTCTGTGTGATTCCCTGATTGAGAAGGTGTGGGCTTTGTACGATTCTTCCAGAACCGATTCGACGTCAGAATCTTGGCCTGAACAGACATTCCGAAATTTCGGGAAGAGACTCAGAGGTGTATAGATAGGTTCCCCGCTTCCTTGGACGCTGAGGTCGAATTGACTCCCTCTATGCACGGGAATTCGTTGTCGATGTTATAGTCGGTTGAATATGGGATGTTATCTTTCCATTCCATTTGAGTTAGATCGTAACTGACACCGATCGCACGAATCGCACCGATCGGTGCGAATTCACTCATTGTTCTCCTTCGAAAAATTGCGCTCAGATCGTTTGAGACTTGCTCCTCCGGAAGTAGAGTATCCAGGAGAAACCGTCAAGGGCGTCAATCAGTCAGATGAACTGGGTCGAGACAAGCGACATCGAAATTCGGAGCAGCTGAAGTTTCTCTGGACGGATGGACGTCTCCCATTGAGGATATTCTTGATTCGAGGAAGAAAATTTTCGTTTAGCAATCTATGGCAGATCCCGCGGAGCGAGTGAACTAGGAATCAATGACACGAGGCATTTGAGGGAGTTCCCGAGGCGTAATACTTTTTGAGCAACAAGCTCTCGTTCGCTGTCGACCACTCGCTCTGCTTTGCAATCGGCGCAATTACGCCGAGCGCACATTGAATGCCTCAAGCGTGGCTCGAGGATTTCCCAATGAAACGAAAGTCGCATCTCGTTCTCGCTGTGCTTCGGACGGGAAACTTTTCCGGAGAGCAAACAGCTTCGCGATTCCGATTGGAAAACTCAAGCGCACACACCTGAACACACACTTAATTAGAAGCAAGGCAGTCGAGAGTCAGCTAGAAACAATGTCCGAGTCGGAACTTACATCCGGTTCAAATGTTCTCCGTCAAACAATCACGGAACCGGAAGATTGATATTTCTGGCCCAAGGTCATTTGAGAACGACGTTCTTCCGCGAGAGCTCCGCCTCGAACGAAACGCCAAGGAGGACCTCGCGCCATGCATACAAATCGTGAGACCGATTGATTCATTCTATGATATCGAGCTCGGAAGAGAACGATCTAACAGAAACCTACGCGACGACGTCAGTTAGATCAATTTAACCATAGAGAAGTGAGCATAAACCTCCGAGATTCAAGAATCTGATAACGAATTTTGATGCGCGACACGCGATCGTATGAAGTTCTGTCGAGCCTATTTCCCGTGAACTTCCGTAACTTCGTCAAGACTGCCGCGTTGAGTACGGCGCTGTTCTTTCTATTCGAAGAATGTTATCCCACACTCTACTCAAGCTCCGCCTCTTCCGATCTGAGACACGTCGAAGGGTTGAAAATAGTTTCTCATTTAGGCCTCACCGTCGAAGCGAAATAGAGGAGAACAGGCGTTCCCCGGAAACTCCCAAGCGACGAAATCTCAGTTGAAACACTTCACGCTCGGTAGAACTTTATTAGGCAAGAGGACATTGCCGAGAGCCTCCATGGGAGGTCAGGAGAGGAAAGTCTGCGCAGGGGACAAAAAAAACCTTTCTATGTTGCAAGAGTCCCCGTTCCCCTCTCTGTCGCAGTCAGGAAAGTTTTGGCTGCGGAGATAGAGAGGTTAGCGACAGTTCTTCAAAAATGAAAAATCCTCTTTGCGGAGAACCCATTTCCCCAGCACATATTTTTCAAGTCTGCCGAGTCGGCCATGTTGCAACGACGATACGCGAAAGGTTAAACCCGATCGATCGAGGGAGATTCAGCTCGATAGTTTTGCCCTTCTACGAGTCATCGAGGAAAAATCGAAGCAAGTTCAAGATAAAGGTGAAGAATAGCACTCAAAGGAGGTAGAGCACGGTATTTGGGTTAGTGGAAGCTGATCAAGGACTTTTCCAGATCGAACTTAGCCATGACATGTGAGTTGAACTGTAGTAAAATCGTGACAAATGTGACCACGCAGGCACAGAACGAAAACAAAGTTTGCTCGCAATAAACGAAATTCGACAGAATTCGAATCGTGTCTTGACTCTCATCGATTTTCATGAATTTAGAGAGCCTCCAAAGTTCGGGATGAGGCAGCTTATCTTCGTAATACGACATCACTTCAGATCTGGTACGTTGACAAGCAGAAATAACCCCTGATCCCGCTGAAGCCGTTTCGTACAATACAAGCAAGTGTAACAGGGGTGTCACAACGTATGCCAGCGATTTGGAATTGTGGATTTCCAGAGTAAAGGCGGCCACCAAAGCTTTGTAGATTATGGCGCAGGCTTTGCAATGAAGCAGGAAGAGTTGTAGACCGTGGATTCGATTGAATTCGGCGAGAAGGGTGCGAAGTTCTTTTTTGAGAGTTTTCAGATTCTCGATTGTGGACCTGCCAACTAAAGTTTCAAGGGAACCGAGGCGTTTTCTGATAATTTGCTGCTCTTGGACGCAGATATTCATCGTAATGATTTGAAGCTGTCTGGCGCAGATTCTTGCAAACGCGACCGAACTGGACTGAATCCAAGAATCATCGCCCGAAGTTTGGTGTTCGACCCAGGCTTGCCAAAGTTCGACTGACATGATGTACGCGTAGCCGATGAGGAACACGAAGAATCGCGTTGTTTGGAAATGCTTCCTATTCAAAGGATTCGAAAAAAACGTTCGATGATAGTTTTGATTCATCCACGCGCTCCTCGAAGACTCGAAGATGAAAGAACAGTTGAACACAACGAACAGAATTTGGAAACCACGATGCAGTTTCGATGTGTCCTCCAGACGCTGGAATACCTCGCACAAACTGGTGATGCCCCATGCTGAGCATGAGGCGAAAATTGTTAAACGACACGCGAAGAAAATCAGTTTTCTGACCTTGCGCGAAACCGTGCGACGATGCGAATCACAATTCTCGTAAATATCGATGCCGCTGATCCAGCATTGAGCGAGTGTAAATCGTAAGCACAAAGACTGGAATCGCGAAATTGGGTTCCTGGACATATTTCCCCGTATAAAACGTGCGCATTGGCTCCGTGCGAACTGCGAACTAGCATTCTTCGCGTCGAGAACTCGGTCTACTCCATTCTGTTCCTTTGTCCTATCGGAGAACAATCAATACATTAATTCAGGATCAATGTTTCATCATCTCGCCGCGATCGATTTCTGCATAAGTCGTCGCTCATTCTCCGAGATCGTTCCTGCCTCAGTCTAGGAAGTCCCGCCGAGTGACGTTCAGAAACATCCCACGATATTTTCAGATCAAAATGTAGGGAACCTCATCTGTCGGGAGGGCTCGGTCACGATCACGTTGCTGATTTGCCCCATTTCCCGAATGATAGTCTCTTCATGTCCCACCGGAGGCTTCGGTGATCGTTGCTATAAGGTGCGAGGGGAATTTGTGAGAAATAGAGTCTCCTCATGTATCAACATATTTGTTATTTTGGAATCATTGCTCCAAACACTCTAATGGTTCCGTCGGAAAATCATTCTCTCCTCCGATGAGTCATCTGGCGCCTGTCCTGGCGCATGGTTTCAATTGGGGCAATCGAGTTCTTGATCAGGAGATTACGACAGTCATGAACTCGACGGTCCTCGAAACCAGGAAACTGAGAGCTTCCCGGAATAAATGACCTCACATACCTCGGCTTCCCATTGAAGGAGTGAGTTTATCATAACTGGAGGATCTTCTCGATTCTATCGATCCGGATTGAACTACATTTTCAGCTACAAGGCAGTTTCCATCGCTGCCGACCGCATCATCAATTTTCTCCGCCAGAAATTGTTACTTTCTCTCATCACTTTTTCGTTATTATTATTTATTTATTACTTATAGCCAGGAATTATTTCAGTTTTCAAGCTCGAAAGGATCCATGAGCTCTGAGCGGCAACTCGACGTATCCTCGAAAACAAAATGAACAGAAAATAGTCGCTAAGTGATCCGTTTGGAGACATCAGGTTCGACGCGACGTTCGAGAAACCATTTCGATATAGAAACACGGTCATGCTTCTCTTGCAAGAATCAGATTCAATCGGATTCGAGAATTTTCGAAGAAGCTTACATTTGGTGTCAGCTGTGGTGTTGTGGGCGTTTCCAGTTAGAGTTCACAGAGTTTTACTACTGGATCCTCCAAAGCATTTGATGAGATTTCACACACGTCAGAAATTCTTTCGTAAACGAAAAACGTAGATGTTTCTCTGATCAGACCGCGGACTTCCGAGATTTCAGCCTTCCAAGATGGAGTCTAATTTCCAGAGCTGTCAGCGCGGTCTTTTGTGAGAGTGTTGCGCAGCACCAGCTCTTTGTTATTCTTTTTATTTTTTCTTTGTCAAGGAGCTTGCACTGGAACGCAAGAATCAAGAGAGAAGGGGGAAATCATCGGAGAAGTCCGTGGCGTGCGCCTTCATCCTCCCGAATATCCAGAACCGTATACTCGAAAGTCTGAGAATCCAGAAGAAACCTTAGTTCAATACAATCTTGGTAAGTAGCTGCCATTTGTAGTCCATGTCCGTCAGAGTATAATTTTATTTGAAAATTCCGCTCGCGAAGCATTTTTTTCTGAAGTCATGAGAACTTGTCCTGGAGTTTCCTAAGGATTTCAGTCGGGGAATAGAATCTTCGCGATGAACCTGGCTCCCGCTACGGCTCTCGGAAGACCACAGGATACCGTATTTTCTCTAATAGACGGGCTGCCCGTTTATTTTTTCAGCCTTCCGAGACCTGTCCGTCTAAAGGAGACTGCCCGTTTAGTAGAGACTGGCCGTTTATTTTTTCGGAACTCCCCGAACTCGCCCATCAACGATCAGACTCTCCGTCAATTGGAGCTTTTGCGTATTTTCGCGCACAGCAAATGTCTTCAACGGGTAATTTTTATCGCCCCCTCCAATTTCCGTCGTCCGTTCATGATGATTTCAATTCCAACTCATATATTGCCCGACGTTGCCGAGCGTCCCGTTCATCAGAGACTGCCCGTCCATCAGGAACTGCCCGTCTATTAGAGAAAATACGGTACACCCCATTCCCGCGTACGACGATGACAAGCAGTCCCTATCTTCAGTATTTCTTCTGCGTCATACCTAGCGTTGCGTCTGAAAGCAATCTTCCGAGTTCAATCGGTCGATCGATCCTCTCGATATAAGTTCGGCGGAAACCTAGTACTGAAAGACGTCAGACCGCAATATCGGAACGGAACTACGAACGTTTGAAGCTTATGCGATCGCAGAATCGATCCCTGGACAAAAGGAGTTCGCCTGGAAGGTTCTCAAGAACGGAAGAAAATCGATGACTACGTTATTCAGATTCAGGATGAATGCTCCCCAGGGGAAGCGCACAAGTTCACGTAATGGACGATGCTCGGCGGCGAAAATACGTCGGCTTATTAAACGCCTGTCCGATCTATCACGAACAATATTGAATTTACAACTTTCTCGCTATAAGGGAACACTTCACGTGGGAGAAAACACTCGCGAGAAAAGGCTGAAGATATTTCACCTCATTCATTTCACATTGGAACTCACCGAAACCAATGGCGATTTCGAAAACCATTCTGTTGCAACACAAAGCTTCCATCCCGTTAGGCAAACTTCTTTCCACCCTCTAGCTCAGCCATGATTCGATAATCGAATTGCGAGCGAATCGCCGTGTAGCTGATCGCTTCGCCAAAGAATGACGCAAAACTCCCGCGACTCATTCGCATCACGTGTTTCGTCGTAGGTCATGATGTCATACACGGTCCACATTTCATCTTCCGTCAGCCCTTTCTTCCACCTCCGCTCGAGCCTGTTCGAGCTCGGCGTGCGTGCATACAAATATGATTTAGCTTCCTCTCGAGGCCATGTGACCAAGCCGGAGGGACACATACGAGCCATCAGCCGATTTTTCGTTGAGGATCGAGTTGCAAGTCGACGAGAGAAGTATCGATGAACTCGAATACACTTAAGATATACCGAAGAACAATGTTTGCGCTGCGCTCGACTGCGCCTGAGAGAACATTCTCGTTTCCGCGACGCTCGCTCTCTTTAACATTCAATCGAAGGTGAATCCGAACAAGAGCAGCGGTGTCGAATCTAAAAGGAGTGGAAACACGACTCCGATCTACTTCATTTCCAGTCTAGTTTATTTCTTATCGAAAAATGCCGAGACTCATGGCATCTCTACAAAAAGTCGACAATTCATCGATTTTGCCACGACCGTGACCTCCGTGAGAAACTCACAGACCTACTCATTGTTCGATTCGAAGCGGGTTCGAATATTGAGCATCTCGAGGACGCAAGTCGATGGCTGCGTCCGATGAGTTGCTCGTAAGCATTCATAGAGTCCATTCATAATTATCAATCGATGAAGTGTTGAAGGATGCGAATTTTTTGTTGCATTCCGAAATCGTGTAACGAGCAACCTCGAAATGCCCCTAGTTCTTCGAGGCGATCATTTAGAAACGCCTAAAACAGGCGCGTCCCCAGGATTTTCCTGACAACCCATGGTTCAACTGTTCGGTACAAATACACGACCTGTGGATATTTACTTAAACTATGACACAAATTAGAGCACGGAATAGCCGGATCGAAAACCCAAGTTAGATAATTATGAAGTCTAGAGTTCAAAATAGCAAATGGGACAACTAATTCGGAACACTGATCCGCGCTCAAAAGGGACCACTATTTCGTAACGGAAGGAGTACTAATTAGCAGATTATCTTAGCAGAGTATCTTCTCCACCTCGAACTCAGACATTATTTTAGAATCGAATTCGCCACCAGGCGGGAGCACCAACAGGACATTGTCTTGTGTCACTGTGGGATTCATTCTGTTGTGAAAGCTGTTTATCGAGCGATCCTTCCGATCGAAGTTGGGTCGCCTTTATTCGCTCATGTGCTTTCAGTCTACTTTTTACACATTTGCTTGTACAGCGAATCGGACAGAAACTTGTGATTTCGCGAAACAAGCGTCCTCTCGATTTTCTCCATGAGGCGTCGCAGACGATGACAAAAATATGCCGAAGTCGATGTATGGGATTCCACGACGCTTTGTCCTTCAGCTTGGATTTACCAGACTGGACAAGGCTGTTTACGAGAATCTCGATCGTTGTGAGATTTTTGCAGGGGGTGAAATTGGCTCTGTCAGCTATGTGGCCGTGACCTGCATGACAGAGTTTTTGTTTCAGGAAGTGGTTTCAGCTCCTCGTCAGCGTTCGCGTCGAAGATACTGAGTGGAAGTATGTCGACATGGTCTCGGAACGAAAAAGATCATCTGAATAGCTACGTCGACCCTCGTTTATGATAATTTTCATGTACAGTGGAAGTGGACTTGAAAGAGACTGCTCGGAAAATGGAGAACGGTCTCCTATGGTTTCTTTTGTATTCGAGGTGTGTAACATGAGGTTTCATGGAAACGGGTAACTCTTCTGAGAGGGGATCTCCTTTATCCGAGATCCTTGAAAATGGGTTCGACTGCATGTTTGTCGGGAGCATTTATTTTCAACTTGAGGCCAACACAGTTCCGCCTCGTCGAATCAGCGTCCGAGGTCCTTGGCAAGCGATTCCGAGGATGATCTTCTACCCGTGCCTCATGATTTCATGCGATAAAATCAGAGGAATTCGGTCTCCGAACATATCGTCCTTCAATGTTGAATTCCTAACGCTTTTGTTTTCCTGCTTGATCCTCGAAGCCAGACGATGATAAACAATGCATGTTTATCATCACCCCTTCTACCTTCCATGGTTCCCATGGAGAAGGGGTGGTGACCACTAGTGGAAGTTCTCGTGAAGTCGGATTGACATCTTGTGTTCATCGAACTGAGCCATGATGTTGTAGTCGAACTGAAGTAGAATGGCTATTGAAGTTACAACAGTACACGCATACGACAGCAATGTCGCCTTCTCTTTCGTGAAACAATTCGACAACAAAACTGCGTCGTGCGTCATGTCGTAAGAGAGTTCTGTCGATCCAACGAATAACTCCTCGTGAGAAAGTTTCGATTTGTGCTTTGCAACAAACATTGACGAGAGGGATCGACACAGGTTTATGATCTCCGTGCCAGCGCTCGCCATGTCGTAAAGGATGACAAACTGGAGGCAGGAGTTGAGAATCTGAATGCGACGTATCGGTTGATTTTGAGTCGTCAGGAGAATGATGATCCGATAGCCCACGGCCACTATCTTTACGTATATAAAGCTTCCGATTCGACGGAACAACACATTGAATGCATGCGTCGTCGTCCGAATGTCTTCTTTCGACTCTAGAATGCGATCCAGCGAACTGCTGGCTAAAGACTCTTGGAGCTTCTCTAGACGCCGCTGTATGATTTTCGGACCGATGAGTAAGAAGAGGTATCAGTTTTGTTGAATTTGAAACAAGAGCACTTCACAGCGCTCTGAGATGAAGCGGAGGCTCTTCCAGAAATCGGTGATCTGCTCGTCGTTGGTCGCTTGAGAGAGGCCTCTGGTCTGCTGATTGCTGATCAACAGGTACAGATCCACAGTAGTCCACACCGAGAGGCAGAAAACCCAACCAAGGACCCTTCTACAGTCGAGCGACGACTGGTTCCGCGGGTTGTCGAGTATCCGCCTGAACATTCCGGCGCTAAACCATTGGCAACAGACTATTTCGATGAAAAGTAGACCGGCAATAAATACGTACCAAATGAAAAAGATTTTGTTCACATTTGGAGTTGACTGGAGCTCATTGCTTATCCGGATCGATTTACCGATGAAGTAGAACACTATCGAGAACAGCATGATCGACCTCACCACCAAAATCAGCACACTTCGGAAACGCCGCTCAACAAGTATCTCTCGTAACGATGTCGATGATGATTTCAGATCGACCCCACAAAGGAGTAGGTGTAGGTCAATGATGTGGAGGCAAATTTTCTGCGGGACAGAGCACGATCGAGACGCAGGTTTCAAAGTAGAATTCGCGTCGGAGAAGCGCTCACTTTTCCCGACGAACACAGAGGACAGTGAGTAGACAGGTGTGGAAGCATCGGACATGTTCTCGGACACCAGGGCGTTGTGCGCCTCTAGTAACGGCTCTAAATCTGAGTCGACTAGTGAAGGACTGCATAGAGGTCGTCAATTGAATGACGCCTTGAGCGTGCACAGGAAATCGAAGAGCCTATCGATGAGTTCGCTGTGGCGTGATGGCAAACATTATTACGGTGAACAGACATTAAAAAACACAGGTTGTTCCTGTTGATGGCAGCACTTCCGATCGTACTTAAATGTCTCCGACGAACATAGTTGTGATCGGGAAACTCACTTCGTCGCCGTGTTAGCTACGTGTCTCTGCAATCAAGCTCACAAAGTTTGAGGGGAGGCTCGGTGATCTCATATCGCCCACGATCGCAATCAGAGAACATATTCCAGTGATTATATATATCGACTGCGGTCGATTTCAATTCCCTCGATCCATATAACAGTGGAATAATCGACTAGTGTGTGCTGTTCAACCCTTGCTAGACACGGTTTCTTCGTTGCTCTCCCAAAGTCGTCCACGTGATATAGCGATCCCGTTTCCGGCCTTTCACCCATCCAACCAAGAGATGAGGCTCTAGTGGACAACCTGAGTCCGCAGTGAATCCTAAAATTTCATCCCATTGCTCGGTCCTTGAAGTCGAGAGGTCCAAAATGATAGAAGCATTATCAACAGGGATTCACTTTGTTGGATAGAATCTCCAAAAGTCTATTCAACGGTTTCCTCGATGAATCGGCTTTCCCGGAAAATAGGTCAAAACTAAGATCAAGGCGGATCCCGATAGACGAATCAGATAACATTGCTTTCTTGTTCCCCGAACCAGATGGGAACATGTATTGAATTTGCGTTTACTCCCAGCGACATCGGTCGCTCGAGTGCTGGAATATCCGAGTGAATTCGATTGTTGCCTATCATAGTGGATCGAGCTCCACACAAATCAGATAAGTAGGTATCTTCTCTTACTGAGCCTAACATCTATGAATCTGAGAGGATGGATTGGATATCTAACATTGTATTTTGGTAGCTGCGGTCGTTGATCATGGCGCGAGCTCACCCCAGAAATTACGAAATCGCCTCGCGGTAGTACATGTGCTGAAGAGAATGCGAAAGGTATTCGATAGTAGGCTGGGGAACGACTCCTCCGATCTGTGGGACATTCGCGGTGGGGAACGAGGGACCATTGCTCCATAACGGTGGTCAGTTTCTGATGTTCTTCTCCACACCCGATAACCAAGTCACAAGATCTGTCGACCTTCGGAAGAGACATTCATCTGGAACGATCACCAGAGATATGTGATTGCCTGACGAACACAGGCTGAGAAGATTCCGTCGTCGCTTCTCAGAACTTTCACGCTGTGCTATTGAAAAATTCCTTCTGTTTATCGAACTTCGCCATGATGCGGTAGTCGAACTGAAGTAAAATGGCTATGGAAGTGATGACCGTCCCGAAATATGCAACGACGGTGCTACGTTTGTTTGGGAAGCAATTCGAAATCGTGAGCGCGTCGCGGACTTCGTCGTAAGCCATAATTCTGAAGAATGTATCGACTTCTTCTCTTTCTTCATGCTTGAACTTCAGAGTGAGCGCCTCAAATTCAGTCTGCTTGCTGGTGTTTATGATTTCGCTCCCTCTGGATGCTATGTACAGCAACATGAGGATCTTCAATACCGGCGGCAAGCAGTTCAAGCAGACGTACCTTGAGGTACAATTGAGTAACAAAGATACGAGTGTTGTGTAAATCAGAGCGAAAATGCTCACGTACATGAACAGCAAAAGTCGGTTGAACGTTCGATTAACGCCAGCGATTGATTCACGGATCTGAGACTTGCTTCCTACGATACGTCTGATGGGGAGTAAGCTCATCGATTCCGCCAGTTGTCGCAATCGGCTTTCTAGGATACTTTCGGCTTGGATGTAGAGAAGCATTGAGAGCATGTAACTCTGCAGAAGGACCGGGGTGAGAAGTCTGGACGTCCGGGCGATAGTTATGCAGAGGAATCCTTTCGAATCCCATCGAGTAGGTCCGCCGTTGACCTCGCTGAAATACTGGAGAAAGTGATTGATGAAGATCACTGTCACTCCGCTGGAGAATATGACCAGTATTCTCGGACTCAACAGATGCTTGCTGCGGTGATCGTTGTAGAAACGGCGGAGAAATGTCTGGTTCTCCCAGAGCGTTCGTGATCCTTCGATGATCATACCGAACGTGTTGAAGATGTTGATGGTTTCGAAAAAGTCGCTTGCACTCGGTACTTTCGGGAAGTTCGCTTGCTGTTCGAGAAGTCTAACGATGAAGAACAACAGAGTTGAACTCACCAAGAGAATGCGTATCAGCCAAACAAGGCACTTTCGAAAACTCGTTGACTGCTCGTTATCGGGTGCTATGTCCAAACCACAAAAGAGGCAGTACGCGTGGAGATATTTGAGCGTGAAACGTTGCGGTAGCGATTGACGGAACGGCGAATCAAATTTATCATCGAACGAGAAACGGGTGGGCCCCATGTTGCGAAGATTTATATAAGGAGCGTTCGGCCGTTTTCTCGAGGAAACGAGTATGTAATGATTATTGAAAACTTTTGCTTTGAAATAACTTGCATACAAAAATTATGAGACCGAGGCTAATGCCTGATAGCTCCAGGAACAATACAGCTTCATCGATCCGACGGGTGTTTTGAAGCGGGGCACGGAGGTCGATTGCTTCTTAGAGCCCGTCCTGAGCCGTTTCTCGAAGGTCTCGCTAGGCTTCGGAGATCGATTTCTTGCAATTAACCGCGAAAAGAATGCGATTCGCGTCATGGAAGCAATCGAATGCGATGATTTCCGCTTCCCGTCGCAGGTATTCAAACAATCAGCAACAATCATCCGTCGTTTCCTGCACTCTCCCTTGCGATCGCGCGAATTGGTAAAGCCTGGAGCTGGCCGAATCAGATCACGGTTGCCTAGGTTATGAACGAGATGGTGAGCGGTCCATGTCTCCGCGGATGAATGTCAATACGCTCCAAGGAATGCTCCAAAACTTCAGATGAAAATTAGCTCTCACTTCCTAACGGAGCCGAGACAACGAATCCGGATCAAAGTCACGACAGATCGTAGGATATCGTCGAAAAGAAAAGAAAAGAACCGAGTTCCAGTGGAACCGACGCTTCGGTCCAAGCAAAGGCGACCTGATGGAGGATCTTACGCGAATCTTCATCAGAAGGCGCTATCAATACAAGTCGATACTGGATTCGCACTGAGAAGATTTCCGACATCTTCAAAACTGATTATGGAATCTGCCCGGACTGAATGATATCGAAACTGCTCTTAGATTCAAGATATTTGTAAGGGCAGAACGTGTTTTCGAGAAGCTGACTCCAAGAATTCTAGAGAGTACAAAACATGATAGAAATGAAGAGAAGAGAACCTCCGGCAGGAACAACAACAATGGGCGAAACCACCTTAACTAGGAAGTTTGGCCTGGTTTCTAAAAAGAGTTATCCTCTGTGAAACAAGAAGTCAGTAAAATGGGTCACGGCGCCTCCGCGGCTCAAGCCAAAGATAATGCAATCTCTTCAACGCGTTGTCAGCCGCTACGACAAGCCACGGTGTCTCAATGGCTCCCGTGTCAGCGCGTGAGTTTGTCAGGCTCTCTCTACTTTCCTCTAGAATCCATGTAAATTGGACGCCGCAATCGTGTTTGTTTTCGGTGCAATCGATTCGGGAGACCGGCGACAGGCAGGAGTGTCGAAGTAGAATACTTCACCAACAGCAAATTCAATCACTGAGGAGAAACATCCAAAAACGCTGATATGAGGAGCCTGCGGATGATAGACGTTGGGAGACGCTTCTGCAGCGGAGCAGCAGCAGTGAAACAGTTCAATGAGATTCCAAAGATGTTCAGTGTGCCGTATTTCGGCAGCAACTGGATATATTGGCCCATAGTCGGTGAGTGAACGTCATGAGAAATGAGAGATTTGTTGTTTGATTGCTCAAGTGAGAATTTCATGGCTCGAAGGTGGTTACGATCCTGACAAGCCTCATCACGTCGCGCGGGACATCTACCGGAAACATGGAGACATCGTAGTGGAATTCCTTGGTGGGAGATATCCGCTGGTGCATTTATTCAACGCGGATGATTTCGAAACACTGTACAAGTCTGAAGGTCGGACGCCGTTTCGCGTTGGAAGTGCAGCTTTTAAGAAGTATCGCTCGAGCAGACCCCAGTGGTACCACAATATCGGGTATCTGACGATGTGAGTTTTCGTTTCGTGACATCGACTCTAAGCCTCGACATTTTTAAATCTTGGAATTCACGGAACCGAATCCATCCTCAGGCAGGGTGAAGAATGGTACAACTATCGATCGAAAACTCAGCCTTACACCCTCAAACCCCGAACGATTATGTCGTACGTGCCAAGCATGAACGACGTCGCTGATGAAGCCATCACACTCATTCAAGACTACCAGGATGAGTTCGGCTTGGGGAAATGGAATTGTTTGCGTCTCCTCTACAAATGGTCCCTAGAAAGCGTGCTTTATGTAGCGTTGGACAAACGATTGAATTGCTTGAAGACGGAGCTTGGAGAGGGCTCTGATGCCGACCGAGTTCTGAAGTCCATGGATGTCATCTTCGAGTGTCTACAAATATTCGGCTACAGACTTCCTCTCTGGAGGTATTTCAGAACACCAAGCTGGAAACGATTTGAAGAATCAATGGACGACTTCACTGAGTGAGTTGTGATCTCGGGCATGTTTGTCTTCTTCTCAGAATTGACAGTCTATAGTTGTGAAATACTCTATCTATACCTCGAAGAAGTTCCTCCGGTGCGGATTATGATGAATTTCATCCTCAGGGTCATCTTCCGAAATATCAAAGGCGCTCAAAAGGAACCAGATGATGACAAGGAAATGACAATCCTTCAACACATGCTGAGCAGGGACGATCTCTTATACGAAGACATCGTCGCTCTCATGAGCGATTTTCTGCTTGGCGGTGCCGATACTGTGAGTGCATCCCAGAGATAGGCTTCGAATCCAGGCGCGAAAGAGTGATTTGAGCCCATAATTGATCGCACCTAAAACCTGCCCCGTCTGACTTGATAGCAGTACTTGAGAAAACTTTTCCATTGAAATCGTCCTAGAATATCCGATCGTTATTTCCAGACTTCAAATACAGCCTCGTTTCTGTTGTATAACATGGCCGTGAATCCAGAAGCTCAGGAACGAGCTCACGAAGAGGTCAAGACGCTCATGGCTGGTCGCACGGAAGACCGAGTGACAGCAAATGACCTGAACAACATTCCGTACATAAAAGCCTGTCTCAAGGAATCTTTGAGGTGCAGCGCCCTGCTTTTCGAGCAAAACGCATTTTCCGGACCGGTCGCGTCCTAGTTGTCGCTAAACTTTTCCCCCTGTCAAATTGTTTCAGGCTATTCCCATCGATAACGGGCGTGTATCGGAAGTTTGACAAGGACGTCGTTTTCTCTGGCTACAATGTTCCTAAAGGCACGGTCGTCTTCGCGGATTTCTACATCACCGGTCGGAACCCCAATTATTTCGAGGACCCAGAGAAATTCAAGCCCGAACGATGGCTGAAGAAAGGCGAGGGCCACGCGTATGGATCACTACCCTTCAGTTTCGGTCCTCGTATGTGCCTCGGACGGAGAGTTGCTGAGCTGGAATTATGGGTTCTCATGATAAAGGTGAGCTTAAGCGCGTGAAACCCGAGAAGGATGGCGTGACGTCCCACACTCTGTTTATTTATTGGACGTTTCCTCCACCGATATCATCCTCCTGAATGATCGTAACCATTTGCTTTACTTTCGCGTAGCTCATGCAGAACTTCCGGCTAGAGTATCGAGGACACGAGATGGATTTCCGCGGGAAACTTGTCAACACACCGGATCAAGATTTGAATATTGTTTTTAATAGACGTGCTCGACTCTAAAGAAAGTGCTTGAAAAAATTCTGAGATTTGTTTTGCTGACCGGGAAGATTGCGCGCCTCTGGTGAAGAGCAGGGGCGAGGGACTCACGTAAATAGTTGTTAGATCGAGGGAACGAAGGGGTCGGACGAACTTGGGCTTCAGATATGTGAACTTTCGGATTTGGATTTGGATTAATTGGATATCGGAGAATGAGTATTTGGCTCATCGGCATCGAACACTGGGACGCGTTCGTGCCGAAGCCGTCAATGCGGATAATCTGAAGCGTTCTGCATGTCAAACACGGGTTTGCCGTTCCCGCGGTCCCTTGGGGCTCTGATTCTTTGAATTGGGAAGCCCTACATATCTCCGCGTGTGAAGCCGGTGAATTCCAGGGGTGTTCTTGAGGATTCATGGAATTCCTCAATGTTAGTCATCAAAACATTCAGATTTCACGATCAGTCATTTACAAACTAGTGTTCAGAGTTCAGATCTCTTTTTATTCGTCATTTTGGTTCTCACACGGGTGAAGCTCGACAGCGAAGCCCATTCTTGAGTTTTAGGAGACCTGGATTTGCCTGGAGCTCGACACGAGATTGCGGTAAATACTCGAAGGTATCCAACTTGTGGGCCAGCATCAGTCTCGCCAAAACGAACTTTATGGCCAGCATTGCCAGATTTTTACCTGGGAACGTACGAAGATTTGATCAGGTTCAGGAATCTCGAAACTATCACATCATTCTCGAAGGCCAAGTCTCATGCGATTTTCTCTATCGGCGCTTTCGTGCGAAAGTCTTTAGGCGTCAATATCTCGAATGCGAGAGTTCACTTTGATGTATCAAATAAAGAGGTGTTCTCATCGAACCTAAGCAGTGCCTGGGCCCGGCGCCGAATGGGAGCCAAATGTCTTCGAATCGGCCGAGGTCGTCGACGAGGAAACGATCGGGGTTAAATCTGGAATGCAAGCATCGAAAACTTTCAGTATCGGGAGTTCGGGCTTTTTCGACATGAACTTTCTGGTTCTGGAAGTCATGCGAGTTTTCTTCCAGAGATCGACTGCCATCCATTGCCTCGGTTGCGACTCTAACATATATAGAGATAAACCCGAGATTCTAATATTTCACTGCTCGTTCCATAAATTTGTAAAATGAGCGGAATCCGGAACGAATGGACCAATATTCTCCACAAGATAGGGAGTCGTCGATTTAGAAAATCCTCGGAACGTTATCGAGCACTTTCCGAGCCGAATGAACTTTTCGATTTTCACAACCACCATGCCATCACGAACCTTTCTGGTTCAGGATAGAGCTCTTCAGTGTAATGCATCTCCCGCGTAGACGCCATCACAGTCAAACCTCTCGGGATCTTCAGCTCCCCAATTTGAAGCGAAATCTCACACGTCCTGCTTGTGAACCTGGACGGAATATTCCAGTTAACTGAGGATACTGTGCCACTTTGATATTTATATCATTCTCGGCCTCAGTTACTTACATGTAGACCGGGGCGTACATTCTCAACGTTTCCCTGATGACAGCATCGAGATACTGACACTCCTTCAACTTCTCCGGCGTAATCAATGAACCAGCCGGAAAAACTCGTTGGAGTTCGCCGCGAAGTTTATCTTGGACTTCTGAATATCGAATCAACATGTTTGTGATGAAGCTCAAAGCACCCGATGTCGTGTCGAACCTTGAGTGAGACAGATCTGATCAGTTATCAAATCATTCCGCAAATTGACTGCTTGGATAGCTCGTGTTCAAGTGCTCGGGAGAACTCTTTGTTGGGTGGTGAAGGATTCCACTGATCTTACCCTGCGAGAACATTCAGGATGGCGTTGTCAATGGCTTGCTTGTCAGTTATCTCGTAGCCTTCAGCCAGCATTGCAGTTAAGAGATCGCTCCCCGATTTTTCCTGAGAAAGAAAACGACTTCATGATAATCTGCTGAGTCGGTGGTGTCCTCCACAAAACCATCGTTTCTGTTACGAATCGTCTCATTTTTTTCCATTTCAAAATACTGCGAACAAACCTTGGATGCCCTCAATTTCTTCACCCGGGCCGCACAGTCATCGTGCATTTCTTGGAGAGGGGTGGAGGGAATAGCCGATTGATTCGAGAGCGATGCGAGCTGATTCTTCGCGCCCTGATACGCCAAGTTCAGTTGAGGCAGTGATACTGAAATCAGATACCCATGCGCTTTACCGATACCCTGACGCCGAATTTCAATGATGACCTCCGTAGGATCGAAATCGATGTAGGTAATCTTTCGAGAATGTCAAGAGTTCGAGACTCGAACCGAGGGCACTACACGCCCTTAATACCTGTGCTACGAAAACCACAACAAAGATAGTGAGATTAGACTTCTTACTTCTGACAAGGTCTCGTATACCGAAAGGTAACTTCATCCGGTTGATGAATTTCAACAGGCGGTGCCGTTGGTCACTTTGGATGTTGTACTCCAGCCCAGAACCGGTTCTGCAGATGAAATCTAGAGCGAACGCATCGTAGATGTTGGAGATGTCGAATTCTCGAGTTCCTTTCGCTGATCTTTTGTTCACGTTCTTCAGGAATTCATCCACGCATCTGCCGATCTCGGGGCTGAACTGAAACGACAAACTTATTGTATAGCAGATCACTGATGGTACCTGTTTTGTCTCCTAAACACTTTCCAGAATCTAAGAGTAGCGGGATCCCACGTCGTCGTTTGTCGTCGACGGCTCGGCGAGCCCACGCGGTTCACGAAATAACGTACCTTGCAAACTCCCTCCTCTGTGTAATGTTTTGCAAGTAGCGTTCGTAGCTGTCTCCATTCATCGCCTTCAAGGCACGCGACAGAGCTCGGCACTCCGGGGAAATTGAAGTTTCTCTGAGGAAGGATCGTATGGAAACTCAGGCACATGGCCGTCAATATCGGTTCAAGGTCATCCTGAATTCAAACTACAGGCTTTCCACATCGAGCACTTACAGATCGGTTCGTGAAATTTTGGTCATCGTTGAAAACCTTTTTGAGTATTATAGGGTCCGAAACCAGCAGAACCGGATCCTTTCCGTAGAAGAGACCAACCTTTGAAAGAAATATTGGTTCTAGATTTAGAACTTGGCTTATGAAAGGAAGAGCGGAGCTTTCTTTCAATCATCGACCACTTTTGCAAGCTCAGGATATTTTTGTTGTAATCTCGAAGCACGCGTCACACGCCAGTTGATCTATCACGACGCGAGTTTTACTCACGACAGGTCCGAACTTTCGATGCCAGTCGTTCACAGCCCACAAACTGTTCTTCAGATAAATCTCTAGAAGATTTCCGAAAATCAGATTCGGTTTTGGTCCCGGAACCCCCAGATTCTGGAAGTATCGAAAGTGCTCTCTCCGACGCCTGGAATGAAAAAGAGTATAGTGAATGATCATAAAGATGAGTTAAAGCCGTGGATCTGACTCTCAAGCAAATACAATCAATGGGTTCTGTTCTAGTCACACTCACCTCAACCACATCCCCAACAGGATCGACAGACCCGCCAGCAAAATGCGGAAAATCATTGTGCCTCGAGGATTCCGAGAAGGTCAATCAACTCCAGACTCCGTTGGACACAGTCTACTAGAACAACAGAAATAATTCGGTACTGAGTGAGATGCACGAGGTGTTTACCGGGAGTATTTCAAGTCATGTCAGGAGTTTTGTACACGTTCCAAGAGGCGCTCGTATCTCGGACAAAACAAAACGTTGCCTTGGAAAGAGACGAGTCTCTTTCCTTTCTCTCGATTTTAATCTGCCACTCGTAGTCCACCGCTGATACCGACTGAGAGCGGAACAGCAGTCAACAGTTGGTCAAATATCGCGGCTCGGAACGATCATCGACCGGCGAGAGAAACTTATCAATCACTTCTCGCGAATGAAAGCTGATATTAAAGTGCGGGAAGTACTCTGATTCGAGTACTTCCTGGAACAAATTCCTCGTTACGAGCTGATCAAACTGCTACACCATACGTTAGGAGCTGCCCCCTGGAGAGGTGGAATACCCATCATTCTGAGAGTTAGTGTTGGAAACCCTAACTATTGACTTGCATCGCATTATAATACTACGAATTAAGAATATACAGAATCGTTTTGGGTTGGAACGACTAAGTATGATGAACACCAAATGTGATTATCCTCCATGAGATCGATGATCTCTCAGCGTGCTGAGCTTGCTTCTCGTCTTGTCTTATAACTACAGAGGTTAGATATCGCACATGAAGACGGGATGTCTTCTATCATGAGGCACACAATCCGTGATATGAACCTCAGGGCGTCGCTACAAGTTCACAAGTTTCCGTCGAAATCGGGACGGCGGACAGGATGATTCCTCTCCAAGAAGCTCAATGGATCTCGATCGCGCTGAACGGCGGCGAGGTGGCTGCAGCGATGAGGATCTTCTTAATTACTCGGACTCCTGAGATAGACACCAAAGGACAAGCATTTATTGAAGGATGGGTAGAGGCGGAGGAGCAGAAGAGAAGGACGAGGACTCACTACTTCTCCGGCATCCGCCGTGAGATAGAAATGGAAATGACCTCTTTGAGAAGTTTTGCTCCCTAGCTATTCGTCCACATTTTTCGGAGGAAAAAGAGGGTAAGGGTGACCTCCCTGTTTTGCGGGAATCGGTTTTGGACGTTTCCCAAAGCTCTCAGTTTAGCGAGGGGAGCCCGATCGCTGGCTCTCATTTTTTTCCATCGCGGAGCCGCAGTATGGCATTCCCCGACCGATGCTTCGCGGAATCCCGAGGTTCAAGAACGATATTTCGCAGTTCCGACGCCATTGGTACAGCGGAACTTCTCCGGAACTCCTCCACATATACTGAAACAATCAACACTTTCAGATGATCGAGATGTGAAAGTCGTGTTCCGGGTTTCGACGATGAAAATTTTCAAGAATCGTCATTTTTTTCTCGCGATTCGTGGCGGCTTTGAAAACTTACCAACCCACTCAGTATTCTACGATCCGATAACTTGACACGAGAGATAACGAAACTTTAATGACGGAGATCGGAATGGACGGCGAATTCAAACCCTCAACTTCCGCAACTGACGACGTATGTTTCGAATTCGGCACTCATATGTCCTTATACGATGAGTGTACCCGACTCGTGAGAAATTCGTGCTACTAACCAAGATACGTTTTCCCGAAACATGCAATTTTCGACCGACATATTTTCAGACAATTAATACCAATAAGTTTTGTTATAGTTGGCACCGGTGGGCGACCAGAAAAGATCTTTGGGAGAATCGTCTGATGAAAACGGCGAGCCCGCAAAGCCACAGGGGGATGCCAATGAGGTATTGAATTCATGTTATGTGATGTTCTCCGCTGTGAGGCGACCTCTAGCCCCGATGGAAGCTTCAGATTTTCTGTCGACGTTCGAGAGAGCGCAAACAAGCATTCGAGGACTTAATTCTCGAAGTTCAGGTTTTGGATGGGTGTCCTGTTTTGATCGATGGCTCGAAACCTGAACACCGTCCCCCGACATTTCGCCCCGGGTACTTGCTATATAACAATTAATAATTTTATATGTCCAATTTCCGCAGCTGTCGCCGGTCGCCGACGTCGACGGAGTATGGTTCGGTCCTCGTCTCGTGGGGGATGCCGACACTACGAGAGCTGACCTGACCGAGGATGTCCCGTTAGAGGTGAGCTCATTCGACTGTCAATATTGATTGTTGGATATGTTTCATGAGAAGTCAGCCGGAATTCCGTCAAAATGAATCATGCGCCGCGTCCAGTGTGGATGGTTGCAATCGAAAACCCGGAAACTCAAAGCCGAATCAACGGTCGCGGAAGCGGTCTATATCCATTCTGGGTCGCCCTCCGAAGAGGGAAAGGGGAAAGTTGGTTCCTCATTGAGGTGGACGGTGACATCGGTTTGCTTGATTACATCTCAAAGCTGGTCCATATGAATAGAGCCACTGAATGGAGTCAATGAACATCTCATGCCAGGCCTGGGGCAAGATGCCTCTTAAATCCTCCGGGGGCTCCCAACTTTGTTTATTCCTTATTCAGTTGTCAACGTGCTCATTGGTTTGTTTCGAGGGTCGTCTCCCAGCCAATGGATACATGTTTATTCGGTACTTGGTTGTTTGGCTCCCGCAAGGCGTAAGGCGCCCAAACGGCGCGAGTAAGCGCAGCCACAACGGCGCCGCAATGAGAGAGGAGGTGGAGAACGGGCAAAGCCAGATGTAAACAAGCGCAAGTGCGAGAGCATGGAGCCTGAAGACCTCTTCAGCGCATGATGGCTGCGCTGCTCAATCTTCCTACCAGGGCGTTGTATCGATGCACCGGTAGGATCTCGAGTGACGCGCGTAACGCGAGCTTTCAGGCGCCGGAGAGTTCGTGTCCCTCGCTTCGCTCGGGATCCTTTGATTGCATCGATAGGGTACCCTAGCGGGGGCCGCGAGGCGCGTGGCAAGTGCGTCCCCCGGCAGGGCACCCTATCGGTGGAATCAAAGGATCCCGAGCGAAGCGAGGGACACGAACCCGCCGTGCCTGACAGCGCAACCTTTGGAACTTTCTGCTTGAAACAGCGAAACCGAGATCCTGTCGTTTCGAATTTCGCGGTTGTGACCGCCGCGCCGGGCCCGTCGCCGGCGCCGGCTGTTTTCTCGTGCCGGCGGCTGGTGACGCAGCGCCGCCGCGGTGCGGGAGCCAAACAACCAAGTACCGTTTATGCATCTACTGATCATGCGATTGCTTCCCCTCCTCCCCTAGGCGTCACTTTCTGATCGTTTTCCGGTTCCCTTCCTCCCTTAAACCAAGTTTTGTTTTCTGTTTCTTGACAAATCATGAATTGATCAATCTAGACTTCGTGACATTATGCCTTGGCGCGGGACACCGTGTCACCCTGCCGGAGGACAGTAATTTCGTTATCATCCCGATCGTTTTCCTCAAGGGCCGAAGTTTCAATTTCCTTTCTTTCACTCCGAAGCTGGCGACCGTCGAGATTCAAGATGAGAATTCGATTGAATCTACCCCGGCAGACGACGAAGCGCATATGGGAAACTCGACTTCCAAAGAAGTATGCTAAAACTCCCAATCATTCGTGGTGTTGAAAAAAAAAATTGACTTTCGCGGTGCTTGAGCTGGATTATTGTTTGGCCCGGTCGACGAGTCGGTTCTCGGCCCGCTGATGAAAGCTGTCTCCGAAGTTGATGGAGCTTAGTGGACTTTTTTGAATTGAAGAATTCGCAGCCCACCGGAGAGGGTAAATCTCGGACGTTCAGACGTTGGACGATACCGGTTGTTGAAGATGAAGACGCCATGGCAGCGGAGGACGTCAACGACGATGACGACTCAGAGATGCCCATCGGAAGTCGCAGACATATCACGGTGAGTCTCCCTGTCGATCAATGAAAGATCTTGGTCCGTTTGGTGTAGCCATCTATTCTGTGTGAGTAATGGGTGCACTCCCGGTGCTTTCATTCCTCGGAGCCATCATTCCCTCCGCAGATTACTATTGAAGTTCTCGTCAAACTTGGAAGTTGTTCGTGTGTGGTCTCACGGGTATGATGGCAACGAAACTTGAAACCCCTCTAAGAATTCAATTTTCATCTTTCCAGTTCGCCGAGATTCTCAGATATATTCGCGGAAATTCTCAGAACCCCAAGAAAGGCAATGAAGCCGAGGACGAGGTGACCATCCCCAACCAGATCACGCTACTTCTTTCAGAATCCGATATCGTATAGAAGAGGAAGCCATTATTTCTGACACATCCTCTTTCTTCAGGACGAGGATGTCGACGAACCGACATTTACGAGAAGCCCGCGTCAGGTATCTTCAATATTCAAAATACACATACATATACATATATGTCTTCGATCTCCCGATGATGACGTCTGATGATCTTCTATCCCCTAAAAACCAGCGAAGGGACGAACCCGGTTCATCTGGAAACGCCTCGATTTTCTAGATCTCCCAAATTAGGAATGGAATCGATAGTACAATTTGTGCTTCTAGTCTCACATTCAGACAACATTTGGTGCCTGATTGATATCCCCCCTCGCGGTATTCCCTGACTTTCCCAGTCGGGAATTTTTCGGAAAACGCGCATGCGTCACGCTCGAGTCGAGAAGTCACGCTCATCGTTAAGTTCTCTCGCATCTTCCAGAGAAGAAACGTTGCCGGCCCTTCACAGCCCCGGAGATCATCGTCAGCATCGGTAGCGATCTTTCTTCATCTTCGGTGCATAATGTTCGGAGTAGGGCTCTTAAAAATCCGGTTCCGGTACCAGAACCGGTTCTGGACACCCGGTTCCGGGATTCCGGTTCTCGGAACCCTGGAATCGGTTCCGCGATTCTGGAACCGGTTTTTTGCGAGCCCTGGTTGGGGGATGAGCATTTCTCGAACCGTTTTGTTCCCAGCCAGGCTGGGCGGTGAATACATGTCGGGTTTGTCTTGCAGCGCGACATGAATAAAGTGAGCTCATTCTTCGAAGCTACCAAGTCTCCTCAGGCGGCGTTCCACCAGAGAACGCAATCTCTTCCTGACCTCAGCGCATCGGAGCAAACGCGAGCAGAGGATTCACCGAAAACTCCCGCGACCCATTCCGACTTCACAGCGCTCCAGGGCACTCGAAAAACTAGAAGTCCCAAATCGCCATCGAAAAGAATGCTGTCACCGCTATTTCAAGGAAACCTACGCGAACATGAAATGGCGGCTGAGTCGCCGCAGTCGAGTCCTCCCTCAACGCCGCCGAATCCGATCACTCCTTCGGTCTCGACAAGGTCCATGAGTCCTTTGAATGATGATGAGTACTCCTTCCCCTTCAAGCCGGAGATCACGCCCGCTCGAAGACCCAAGCGTCGGGTGACTATTAAGCAGAACCCAACTCCGTCGAGAGAAGTCGCGAGGCGGCCTAGAAATCTGGCGAAAGAATTCGAATCACAAGAGGATTCCACAGGTGGACCCTTTCAAAGAGGCTCAACGGAAAGTGTCGGCAGAGCTTCATCGAAAAACTCTGCTGAAAACCTCAGCCAGACACCTCAGAGGAGCTCGGCTGAAAGTGTCGCCAGAGCGTCGCCGGTGAAGTCGAGGGAAAATATCGGAAGAAGTCCTCTGAAATCGCGAGAAGCAATCACGAGTACACCGAAACGAGGACCTGACGACGGAGCTGGAGAATCGCCTCGACGAACTCTGCAGAAATCGCCGGGAGAAAAATTGAGGGAAGCGCTTAAGAAATCTCCAGCATTGGGGTCGCGAGAGTCCCCTAAAAAGGCACGTGATGGTTCTCCCGAGGCTAGCCCTCGAACCCCGAGGAAGTCTCCGCTTTCCCGAGCTCGGAAGTCCCCCCACGCAACTCCACCCGAACCAACTCGCGACGACAATGCGACGAAGGGATCTCCATCGATGACACCGATGAGGTCTTCAGCAACGACTCCGGTCAGGACGCCCGCCAGACAACGAGCCAGCTCACCCGCGGGAACGCGAGGTAGATCGTCCAAAGTCAATACTCCAGTCCGGCCGTCGCGAGAATCTTCAGAGGAACCGCGACCCGGTCCATCTCACGAAGGACTCCGGAAATCACCCAGGACGCCAGCTCGAACACCTGTGAGGTCCGCGGAAAGAACGTCGAAACGTTTGAGGAGATCGCCGAGTTCAGAGCGAGAAAAACTCGCCAATCTTCCCGCATCTTCCACAGAGGATTCAGGACCCCACCACTTTCGACGAGTCACGTTCCAGAGTCCTGAAGTCTCTCAAATCATCGAAACTCCAGCCAAAAGGCCGAAATCTAGAACTGATCTCACGAAAAGTTCCGAGCAAAGGAAAAAACCACGGACCCAGATATGCGGTGTCTGCGCAGGATCTATACGGCGACGAAAAGAAGATAAGAGATGCAGCAGGTGTAATGCCGCGCTTTGCAACTATTGTTCATGCGCGTGCGACTCTCGCCATGAGGGCGGCAATTCGAGGGCGAACAGACTCCGTCAGAGACTTCAGCAAGTTTCCATGACAGGTTCGAAAAGAGGTGATCCGAATCAGGTGAAGCGCATTGGAATCGTTAATATAGTTTGGGAACCTTGTCTCTATCCATGCAGGAGGAGCTTCAGATCTCTCTGGTTCGTCGATAGTCTAGTCATTCCCATGTAAATCTCTCGTTTTGTATTCAGGATTTCTTGAGAGACCGATCCTGCCGACAGTGCTCAAGATTTCTGTACGCCGATAGCAACGCAACACGATGTCAACGGTGCTCAAAACCTCTGTGTCAGCGGTGCCAATGTGCTTGCGGTGGAACGACGTCGAAGAGAACTTCCAAGCGATCAGGGCCGTCGAATCGTAAGAACGGTTCCTCCGGTAAAAGAAGGAATTGAAGACTATCAAGTGGACATTTGCTCAATGCAAGCTCGATTTGGAAGCACATGATGATGAAAATCAAATCAAAGACTGCGTTGAACGCTATATTACGAACATGACCTTAAAACAAGAAGACATGATTAATAACTGATAATTTAATAAACCACCGACACGATTACACCGTTCTCGGCCGTCATTCAACTCCACCGCATATTATCCATCGTACCCGTTGAATCAACTACTCATTGTCGCAGCCTGGGGGGAAATGAAGACAAAACCCGGGATAGTTCACGAGTTCACATGACCCGCTACGAGAGTGAGCGAGTCGAGACTCTCAACACATTTCTAGTGCCCTGAGGGGTTATAGTCACATATTTTCGAGTGATTGCAAAATAGGTAGAGAGACCTCGTGGCTGCCGCGTTTTTACCTTCGTGGAGGCGATCCAATTCTCTGATAGAGATCAGAATAAGAAATGGGATGAAGCTGATCGTTATCATAGTTCGGTAAAGGTCCGCGATCGTATGATCCAGTAACGGATGGGAAAAACTATTTTCTTCGATGAAGTACTAACAATAGGCTCAATTCAGAAGTCCTTCTGCAGATTTGAGCCGTGCCTATCGCTCTGAAGCCGCCGCGCCGCAGCGCCATCTGGACAATGAAAGCCGTCAGAAAAACACAGCGGCAACGCCGGTTTCGGTGGTCGCCTAGCGACCTGCTACGTTCTCAGACAATCCTGAGTGACAACAACAAACTTGACGTCGCGCACGGGGCTCCGAAGTCGTCAATCGTTGTTGCCAGGTGCGTGGCGAACGGTGTAGGGATCTTATCCGTAGAATCCGTGAACTCAGAAATGATGAAAGTGTATTTTGTGCTGGTTAGCGGTTCCTTGCTTTCAGTCGGTGAGTAGAGCTCTGGTTGCAGACGGCGAAGGATAAGAAGTTGACGTCTACACTCGGTGATGCTGTGAACCTGTCAAAGAACGTCAACTGATCGGGGAGGGGTTGTTCTCGTGTTCTAGCCTCATCTTTGATCGTTGAGAAAAAATTCGAAATTGAATACATCTCTGACACACTGCACCCGTGACTCACTTAAAACTCAGGGCACTCAGAGAGAGATTTCGGATCGGATTCGCCCAAAATGATGCTTCTCGCAATAATATTAACAGTATCTGTTCGCACACGGATATATCATGTCAGAACATGTAACCTTTCTATACATTTAAAATAATTCTGGCGAATTCGCAGGTTTCGCGATCAAATGCTACCAATGTTCGACGAGTGAGGATCCCAAAGGTAAAGACCTGTGCGGCGCCTATGAACATTTCGACGTTTCAAAGAACACTCCCGTGGACTGTTTGGGAGAGCAGGCTGTTGCACTAGGCACCTTCTGCTATAAGCGTCTCCAGCAGAGTCCCAGAGGATTCATTTGTAAGTTATCCGTAACCCTAGAGTCAGTGTTGGCCATATATGTAGATCTCCGCTTGCCATAATGCTTCTGATTCCCCAAACCGAGTTTCTCTCGAAGATCTCGTCAGGAGCAAACTGATTTCCCTAGACTCAATATTCACTATAATATATAGATCGAGACCGACTCGAGAACTTGAATTCGAGAGTGTCAAACGTTCAGAGAAAATCAACCCTCTTATTTGAAATCGCTTCGATTATATGTGATTATATTACAGTGTTTTCCAACTCTCACGAACAGCGACAGGGAATTTCCCGCATTTGAGATAGTTTTTCTTTTCCAGGGGATGGACGCTGGCGGAGTGTAGAACGTCGCTGCGCCCAGATATCTGAGAGGGGCATAAATTGGGGCTGTGATTGGGGCTACGATCTTCAAGGCGTGTATTGGGAAGAATGTTACTGCGCAGAGAATGGCTGTAATGCCGCCACTGGATTGGCAATCAACGAAATCATGCTACTTCTGTGCCCGCTCTTACTCTTGTTCCCGCTGCTGAAATAGCTCCCCGAGTACATGGAGAGAAAATTGTTGTATATATTGTACATATCGAGTCGAGAAAATATAATGTATTTTCGTATTATAACTTCATTTTAAAATAGCGTCAAAAGCGACAAACTGCCAACGCCTTTCTCTTAATCGTCGATGTAAAGCTACACTTAAGGTTTTCATCTGAAATTCCGCTTCAATTTCTAGCAGATATCTTAGGGAGAAAGGAGATCGGGCCCGTTTTTGCGGATATGTCTAGTAATAATTCCTACGCTGTAACGGAAGAGCCGCTTTGTCAAACTAGGATGAGTATTGCCGACAACAATGACCGTAACGAAGCATTTACAAATAAAGACATCCTTCGACAGAATAACTCTTGTATTTTTCTGGAAATGAATTTCGATCCACGAAATATTGCGGCCACCGATGACAGAAGCGCGAGAGAAACTCTCCGATGAAATTTCATCACAAGAACTGATTTGTGGAACCCTGAAGGGTTGGAACTCCGAAGACGATTTTCGTACACGACGAATATCACCATAGAATGGATTATCCTGCCCGCGAAGAGAATTCCAAGCCCATCTTTCGCTCGACGAACTCGATGAAGGAGGAACGAATCCATCTCTGAACCCCTCGTCCAGCTTTTGGGCGAGCACGGTCAAGTGAAACAACAAGGACGCGAAGTTTCCTTAGGTATCGAATTCTTCGGATAATAGAACATGAATATTTTTTCCAACTCTGTCCGAAGTCGATCCCCAGGACGCGTCTCTTTCGTACCGTCCGGACCTGGATAGTGTAACATTACTTGCAAAACTGAACATTTGATCGAAGAATATCGTTCTTTCCGTTCCGAAGCGCCGCTCCGCCGTTACAACATGCTGGGTGTCTCTGTTTCCATCGGTAGGCACTCGACACCTCCTCTCTCCGTCGTTTGCCTTCAATGGCATCGTTAAACTTCAGAGCCAGACTCAATTGGAACTTCCAAGTGTTCCATTCTGAATGCGATTTCAGTTTCCAAGTCCGTCTTAGGAAATATCCGTTATCACGGTATACGGCACTGAACCATGCTGCCTCTGATCGAAAAACCATTTCCAGCTCCGAGGTCGAGGGTGTCTGCTGGGACGATTTGAATTTTCGCGCCCTGCGAGAGAAACCTGGCTGCTCATAGGTCACTTCCGATGTAAACTTCCGTCAAAGACAGCGCCGCTTTTGATGCTAAGATGCGGCAGCTCGACTGAGGCTTCGACTCAACTCAAAATCGAAGTTTCTACCTGAAGGTTGTGTTGGGTGAAAGTTCGCCGGCCATCAGGTCCGTGAGTGTGATTCGCCTTGGTGGGCGAAGCGATCGAAAACACGGCCGGCGATCATGGCCGCCAACATGTACCGGGTCGGAGGTGAGAGAACAACTTCACACAACTACTAGTTAGAGACGAGAGATTTCCCGCTCAATGACTCTCTCAGGAGCTCTCGAACTTCGAATTTTGACTTCTTTTTGGAAACATGTCACAGTAGTTTCGTTGAAACCATCGCGAGCCGAGCTGCCGCTGTTGAGGTGTCGGCGCGTCGGCGTCCCTCATTAATTATCCCCAAGTGTCACTCGGGCGCTTTCGGCTAATGGCGAGCGGGCTCGGACTTCGTTTTGACGCTGGGTTCCCTGCGGCACCAATTGTCATAGAAACTGAATCTTTGTGTCTCTTCAGACTATGTGTACTTCGAAACATCTTCATCGGCGCCCTATCAGATCCGCCGGATCGAAGAGCTCATCAAAACACCGAATGGAAACGTTGAAGCCAAGGTAACAATGATTACGGTTTCGATTTCCCCCACTTTGAGATGTTGTTCGAGTTTCATAAAACATCGCTTCCGCGGCTCACCTCCCTTGATTCGACTCCTAAAGTTCGGAATGCGACCTGAATAGTTTGTGGCATGCTTGACACTAATACAATCATGGCAGGTGATGTGCTACTATCGGCGACGGGATATCTCGTCGAACTTGATCTCGCTCGCGGACAAACATCAGTCCGTTGTGGAAGAGCTGGAAAAGTCCAAAGACAAGGATACCGATCAAGCCAAGGAAGCTGGGAAGGACACCAAAGAACCGGCGAAAGAAACCGCTCCAGACACGCCGAAGGTTCTGGCATCGCTTTCTGAGAAGGAAAGACATCAGTTGAAACACCGAGAACTGTTCCTTTCCCGTCAAATGGAAACTCTTCCAGCGACCGCCATTCGGGGGAAATGTCAAGTTACTCTTCTCAACGAAACCGAGACACTAGGATCGTATCTCCACAAGGCAAGTCCGAAGTTTGGAAAGTGGGCAGCTTGCCTGTGAAAAACGTTGGTCCTTCCAACTTGGAGGAGTATATTGTTCATTGGAAATAGGGTAGATTGTCTATGTGAGTACCGAAAACATTTCTCTCAACTCAATTCCTTACAGGATGATGCATTTTTCTACTCGTTGGTCTACGATCCGGCACAAAAAACTTTGCTCGCCGATAAAGGCGAAATCCGAGTCGGTTCGAAGTACCAGGCTGAGGTGCCGCCATGGATTGCTCCTTCAGATCGATCTCCCTCGCCCGATATTGTGCGGGACACGCTAATGTATTCTCCGAACCACGGTCTCGACGATAAAACCATCGATCAATTCTTGGTCATATGTCGGTCGGTCGGAACTTTCGCCCGTGCATTAGACTGCTCCAGCAGCGTCAAGCAACCGAGTCTACACATGAGCGCTGCCGCAGCCTCGAGAGACGCGACTCTATTCCATGCGATGGACGTTCTTCATCGACAAAATTACGATATCAGCAAAGCGTTGTGTTCTCTTGTGCCAACTAGTGGCCCAGTACTCTGCAGGGATGAAATGGAAGAGTGGTCAGCGTCTGAGGCAAATCTATTCGAGGAAGCTCTGGAGCGATACGGCAAAGACTTCAACGACATTCGAGCCGACTTCCTTCCGTGGAAGAGTTTGAAGAGCATCGTGGACTACTACTACATGTGGAAGACAACCGATCGATACGTTCAGCAGAAGCGGGTGAAAGCTGTTGAGGCCGAATTCAAACTCAAACAAGTGTACATTCCCAACTACAACAAGAACGAGTCGTCGTTGAGCAACTTATCAAGTAGTCGCCTGTGTGAGAGTTGCTACACGAGCTCAAGCGGTCAATGGTTCTCCTGGGGACCGGCACACATGCAATGCCGACTGTGCAGTCTCTGTTGGCCGTACTGGAAAAAATACGGAGGCCTCAAATTTCCAACCAAAATGGAAGCTGTGGGTTCTGTCGACTTATCTACAACCGGCAATGGAGCAACCCTTCTCCCTTCGGCGAGCAGTTCCGCGCGAGGATTGCCGTCGACGGCTCTCGCGGGTCTGCCTTCTCCGAATCCAGGCGTCCCGCCGCTGGGAGCCACAGCAAATCTCGCTTTGGTTCAGCAGCTCGCGACGATGAAAGACGGACCGAGTAGGTGCCCATTGTGCGGCAAAGACTTCAAGCAAAAAGCTCACCTCGTTAGGCACTGCATCACAAATCACGGTTTGAACATGAATCTCCCGACAGCCGCGACTCCGAACCCGTGCATGCCCTTATCGCTCATGCGAAGTTCATCGCCCCGACCTATTGTGAAAACAAGAGCCGCTTTCTACCTGCACACTACGCCTCAGACAAAACAACTGCGGCGTCAGTGCAAAATTATCATCAAACCTCGTCATGCTGCTCGTAATCCGTTCTCAAGCGTTGATCTGGCTGCGATTCGTCTCGAAATGCAAACGAAGCCCTTGGTCGGCGTGGTACCGAAGAAAATGAAGAACAGAGGACTTGTGGTCGACGTTTCTCACCGGTTGGGAACACCTCAGATGCCGAAACCGGAGTTTCTGCTTCCTACTCCACCGGAAAAAATGTACAAAGCATTTCCCGAAGCCTTTCCGCATAAGGCGTCACTGAAAAGAGCGGCTGCTCAAGACGCAGCCATCGCTGCGAAGCGTCTCGCCTTGCAAAGCGAGTTCCAGAATGTGCCGAACCCCGTTCCGGCGAACCTCTCCGTGCCCGGAGTTCCTGCAGCCGCGATCAAGTCCACCAGAAAACACGTTGGCAACTGGGTGAGTGTTGATTTCTCAAGATCTCTAAGAAATGATATGCTTTCGTTCTGTGAAATAATATCATTCGAGGTGAGGAATCTAACCCTCTCCGGATGTTTCCAGGGCCCCACTCAGGGGAATCAACCAGACGATCAGTTCTTCAAGGCGACATCATCGATCAAAAAGGTTCGGAAAACGAAACTCAGCTTGCAGCAGATTCGCAGATTCGCGCGCCGAGCGACGAAGTACGCTTTCAACATGAACAAGCCGAATCTTGCTCCTTAGGTAGAATCTCCTCTGGAAATCTCTTATTGCAAACCAAATGGATTTAGATGAAACATATTCACTGATGACACATCTGGGTACTGGTTTATTGTGTGAACGACTTCCTCCTGTGGCTGGGAAGGAGAATGGAAAACTCACTCCTGTACTTATTTATAAAAAGAATGATTCATCATTTTGGGTAGGTCTTGGCTGATCCTGGGTCGGCAAGAGTATATATATAAATATAAATAAATATATAAATAAACAAATGAGAACGAAACGAAGCCATGTTTCTTCAATACAAGTACTCCTTATCGCCGTTATCAGCAAGACGCAAGTCTTTCAGTCTACTGAATTCACTCGGACCGCGCACATCGTGGCCGGCTTGACGCAGGTCGGTTAGTGCTACAGAATCCTGCGAATGCATGCTCCTAATCTGTGTCATCATTAGAGCTTGGAAGTTTAGGCATTATTCATTAATCATCCTCTATCAATCCATGGATAAATTGATCGGAGACCGATCATTCTATGATATTCGCCCAACAAAGTCGCGGGCTGGAACATTCCAGCACTATTTCACCTAATATCCATCAATCCGTATTGATTGATAGAGGTTGAGAAATGATTAATGCCTGAACTTCC
This sequence comes from Neoseiulus cucumeris, assembly GCA_021527715.1. Lineage (NCBI taxonomy): Eukaryota > Metazoa > Arthropoda > Arachnida > Mesostigmata > Phytoseiidae > Neoseiulus > Neoseiulus cucumeris. The sequence continues at coordinate 6,323,800 of JAJSRV010000006.1, read as the reverse complement.
AGGCTCTAGTCATCATTAAGAGCAGAATCGAGCAAATGAAGAGAAAAGCGAACGACCTCATCCGTGTTGATACATAAATACACTTGATTTTATTAATTCTCTCATCATAATACTCGTACATATTGTAATTCTTGAACAACGATGCCTGGACTTCGAAATCCGACTTCGAGTAGATTCTCTGCCAGCCTCCTAAATTAGGCTTCTCTTCCTTTCAATACGTTACCGGACGTCTGAGATGACGTTCATTTATAGGGTTGTCTCCAACTACGGCACCCCATTCACTCTGATCGAGTTTCGACTATTCACCTCTCTGACTGTGCAGTCCTGACGACGAATGACGTGAATACTAACACGGGGCCAACCGACCATCACGCCTGTCAGTCGGCGAACTGCAGACGGCGAGCTCTCATAACTTTTTTTAAAGCAAAATCGTCCCTCGTTAAGAATACTTGGTAAACTCGCGGCACGAGTTCAGTGCATTTCACCAAAAAGAAGAACAAACGCACATACTCGATCCACAAACGCAATGACACAAGAGGCAGCAACACAAAATCGAGTTTCCTTGCTTTTCGCGGTCCTAATCTTTGCCAACCAGTCCCAATAGGGGAAAAATTAGAACAACAATACAGTGAAATTCTGAAAATTCGTAAAAAAAATGTCGGAAAAAATATTCTCTTCCCTGGAGTCAGACCCGGCGGGAACTCGTCAAACATTGACTCAATTCATACAGAAACAATATCTCAATGGGAGCGAAAAATTAAAATTACGAGAAACGCCTGGGTCAAATCTCCAAGTCCTTATAATCACCGGTCATATCATGGACATCTGCTATGTGAGCTTCGGCACTCGATCATATTGTCGACGTGGGTTGCTTTTGATTCTGCAAGGAAAGTCTTTCCTGGACGAGCAGTTGGAGCTCGTCATGAAGGTTTTTATTCCATTCCCGGAGCATGGAATTTCGCTCTCGGTGCGCCCCGATCTCTCGGATGAGTTGTTCACGATCCGTCGGAATTTCCCTGGGAATCGGACGAACAAATTATTGAGCGAGAACGTCATCAAACGACTCGTCTATCCGGGAATTCACATCCGTTTCTAAGATCCCGTATTTCGGAACTCGGTTCAGCTTCGATTGAGTTCTTGGTCTAGAAATATCGCTCCAAACTCTAACTGATCGGTTCTTGAGGACGATAAGTATAACTCACGTCATGAACTGCGCCATCATGGCATCGGGGAGTTCGAGCTTCCGTGCAGCTCGGTGAGAGCTCTCCATGAAGCCGAACTCCGTGTGATCGTCGTCTACAAGCAGCATGGCGGCATCATCCGTTGTTGGATCCAAGCTGAGGTCTTCGTAGGATGAGTTACACGACGAAGATGATGAAGAATGAGATGACGAACATGAAGATTCTTCGTCGGCCGAGAGACGCTTGTCTTCGGGTTTTTTGACAGTTCCGCTGGAATTGAATCACGAAATGAGATTGATAGACGATGTCCCGCTGATGTCATGATTTCTTTCAAGCTCTTCCGACTGACCTGTACACTTGAAAAGCTCCGCCGCCGGCGGCACCGATCTTCGGAGGGTTCTGAGGATTTCCGTGAGCTCGGAGTCCCTCTTCGCGAGACAGACTCCTGGAAACATTTGAACCGTTCGCAGGCGACGACCTCGGTGGCACAACGGGGGGGAATAGACTTTTTTGAGGGTTTGAACGCAGGTTCAGATCGAGCGACGACGACCTCGCGTGATGTCCGCGATGAACAGGACGCGGTGGAGGCGGCGGAGGCGCTTCTTTCTTGGCGGCCAACGGGGTACGATTTCCGTTTGAAATCGCGTCGAGACTCAAAGTGGAAAAGGGCCTTCGGAAAAGCAATGAAAAGTTATTGAATACGAACGACCAAGGATTATAAATATGGTCGTATGACGATTTCTGTTCCAGTGCACGCGCGACTCGAACCGTCGGGCTTGGATCCTCTCCAAGCTCACTCACCCGTTTGTGTTCACCAGCTGTGAGCCGTCCAAAGTATCGTTTTCGCCACTGTTGTTCATAATAACGTAACCGGATCCTCCGGAAGGGTCAGCTGCAGGCCGTGCAGGCAGATCACAGTTGTTGTTGAAGGTCGAAGGAAGATCGGGAGAAATTCTTCGAGCGACGGGGTGGAGGATTCGAGGATCTTGATTTACGAGAGTGGTTGAAAAGTCGAAGCTCACCGGTCCCTGTCCAACCTGCGAGGGCCATCAGTTTAAACTTCCGTTTCGTTTCACTCTCCAACTAAAAATCTCAATGTTGAGAAGTTGTTTCTCATATTGTGAGCATAAGGTCCAAGTGAGGAAAAATCACCTCCGAGCTAGGCGTCCTTTGGATATGTTGAGGTTTCCGTGACGACTCCGAATGTGAACCCGAAGTGGGCGAGGGGCTGAACTTCATCCATTGTTTCGATAAGGGTGATGAAACTTTCGTCGCACCCAAGGAGATCGGTTGTGTGAGACCTACGTAAAACGAGACCTTGCCGTAAATTGACAGAACTTCGCTTTCGAACAACTTGAATCCCCTTCGTACGAATATAGTCGTTAATAGTAGCTCCAACTCCAACTCCAACTCAGAAACTAACCGTGTTCCTTCGTACTGGACGATTGGTTGATATGCGAACATGAATTCGTGGGGAGTGGACTAGTCTGGATCAAAGGCGGTATGTCGGGCAACAGGTTCGCCGGCAGCTGGTTCGGGAGCTCGATGCCGTTCTTCCTCAGGACGACAAGATGCATCGCAGTGCAGAACTCGTCCAACGCCAACTGGCCGTCTCGGTCAATATCACTCAGCTGCCAAATCCGGGAGAGTTCCTCGACGGGCAGCCGACTTTTCTCAAAGAACTCTTTGGCTTGTTGCCCCTGGATTTTTCCACGCGTCAGATCAGTCTGCATTTTTCGAAACTGCTCGACATAGTAGGCCCGCTGCTCTTTCGTGATGCTCCAAATGCCCGCCGTTTCTTCATCGTCATCTTCGTCAGCTGCGCCGCCGAGAAGGTGCCGTTGTTCTTCGGCTTGGAGCTGTAGCATCGCTGATGAGGACCAATCGCCCTCAGATCCCTGGAAGTTCGCCCACGTTCTGTCTTTTGGACTCGTGCGCTCCTCAACAGGACTGCTGCCTTGAGCTTGAGCGACAGAACTGTAACAATTGACGATGTTGTTGTTGTTGATTATCGATGTGTGATGCGACAGGTTGTTCAATTTGGGCAGGGGGAGAGGAGCTGCCAGGACATCATTAGAAGGCTTCATGCCGTTCTGAGCTCCAGCTATGAACTTGAGAGCCCGGAAAAACTGATTCCGCCCAAAGTGGCCGACACGCTTGGCTCCGGAAAGTTCGGTGATCTGAAATGAGTGAAATATTTGTCCGTAAGAGCGTGAGCCTCACAGTCCAGTTTGTGGTCTTCCGACATTGAAGCTGTGGTCGGCCGGTCGGTGATCGTCAACGAGATCTGTCACCAAACATGTGGTAACATTGCGCTTTGAGAAATCGATGTTGGATAGCAAGGTTACACAGTGTGATGACTCATATATACGCGACGAAAATAGCCTTCGAGAGTATCACCTGTTGGAGGGTGTCGGTGGGGAGATTCGTCGCTCGAAGTAAAACGCTCGCTTGGGAGCCCTGGATTCGTCCGTCGCCGGCGTTATCGAAGTTCAGAAATAGTTCTTCGTAGAAACAGCGCTCCTCGGCGGAAAGCTGCAGCCTGCAACAACCTGGTAACCGAGAGGAAATGGGGGATAGGACGTAAGTAATCTCCTGCCTTCAATTGCGAAGCGCTCTCCGACGCGGGAGCGAGTTCGAACGAATTTGATTCCATCATCATAGAAATCACTTACCATCCGTTTATGCATCATTGGCACCTACCTGCTGAATTCAGGCCTGAGCCTGCGTCCATGGGAGCAGGGCCCCGCTACAAACTGCTGCGCTCAGTTCGCTTTGCTCCGCATAACTTGCCGAGTACGAGCGATCCTGAAACTTCCATTCATTAATTTCCATCAGAACAAACCATGGTTACCGTGGAACACGCCACCGCTCGGAACTGCCCAATCAACTACGACCGCGTTGCGGAAACGTTTTTCATGATCGATGAATGACCATGAATGCGTTGCGCCCGCGTGCCAGTGGTCTATGTCGGACTCCCAACGCTTGTGAAGTGAGTCAACAACTGTCACTTCAGAGCAGACGTGGGCGTTTCGCTTTTGGAGTTTGCCAAACTAGACTTGTTCCCCGCGAACCGATTTGGTGCCAATGACCTTCGTTCCGGAATCTCCAATCATGGTCAACTAGGCGTCTCGGCAAGACTCGGTGTGGACATGGTGATATTGTCATGACCAGTTGAAGAGTCTGCGAGATTCGCTGAAATCTGTCCAGTCGCTGTGTGCGTCCAAAATGATTTGATACACTACGGGTGGCCAGGTAACGATCTCTTCTGGCGAACCACGCGCGAATAGCCTCGCCATCAAGCTTGCGGATCGCAAACAAGTCAAGGATAAACAACCTATTTCCTGGTTCCTACTGCCTCGTTCAAATTCCGTCTAAGGAAAACATAATTGATAGAGATTCGCGGAGACTTTTCCGTCTCGTCCCGGACTCGTGGATTAAGAAGGCACAGCATCCCAAATAGCTTCTATCCGGTCGAAGTTTATCATTCGGCAACCTCCGACGCCAGCGATCGATGTTCCAATTCCAAATGAACATTTTTAGCTTGGGACGAAAATAGATTCGGAGCACACCGATGCAAGCCTTGATGCATCGACCGCGCAAGAAAGGCAGTTCTTCAACAAATCAGTAAACATCAGTCATCTGGTTCGTATCGGCCTGTTGTTGACGCATCTCTATTGGACTCTAGAAACCGTAATAGGGAAGGCGAATGTTCAATTCGAGCGAGCCAGTGGGCGAGCGATCACCCGATGAGCAGCGAATACTCCATGAACAACTGAACGCTCAATGGAACGTCGATGACAAATAGCAACCGGTAGAATCGTTGCCGAATATCAGACGCCGTTTCTACAGCTTCAAGTTTCGCACGGCTTGACTCGTTTTCTGGGCACCGGGTAGAAACTCGGCTCGCTCCGTCCGTCACGAGAGATTCTAACTCTTGACACTTTGTACACTAGAAAGCCGAGACCCTTGTTTATGCTGCTGTCGGTTTCCTTATTCTTGGCAAGCTTACAGTTGGCCAGCTCCAACTCTGATAGACGAAAACTAGACCAAGGATCCAAATAAATCGTATCTGCTGATCCAACATTCGGCACTCAGGTTGCTCTTTCCGTTGTAATAGTAAATCGAGATCGTGACGCTCTGCCAGAACCTCTCAGAGTTCATTTGTATCTAACGGCTGTTGGCAATCAATAGAAGTATTCGGAGGGGTCTCACTAAAAGTGTTCCTCGATATTCGGTGTCATTCTGCTGAGGAGTTCCCAGCACGCGAAGGTTGTCGGTGGATTCACCGAGCTCAGCTCAAGGAAAACAACTATCCTAGAAGCGGGAAGTGTTCGTGGCTCACCAATAAATAATTGGTGTCAATCCTGAGCGGACGAGTTTCTGTCGCTGTTTTGAACTTTCTTATTGTACAACACAGTGTGATGGTGTGATGACGGTAGGGCTCTACCACCATAATACACAGACAGACACTTACAGAGTGGGACCCACAGACAGATTCTCACACAGACACAATATCTATGCTCTCTCCTTCTCTTCAAAATACATCCACCGGTCGTCTGCTATAATCTCTCCCGCATTTTGAACAAAGCTCAGAATTTTCTTGAAGTGGGGGTAGCCGAGGATCGTCATTTCCTCTCGCAAGAATGTTTGCTTCAAGTACCGCTCAAACAGAAAAGGATGCGGAAAAACTCGGTAATAAAATTTGTCTGCGGAAACGTGAGGAGAATGATAACGATGATCTTTACTTAACGCGAGAACAGGATCGAGCAGGCATCGGATTTGCAGGAACGGAGGAACGGTTGCAACGGCCATTCCTGGAACCGTAAGAACGGTATCTTATCCGAACGTTCTAAAGTAACGGCAGGAACGGAAGGCACAAAAGGTCAGAAATGGACTTTAGCTGCACGGCTCCGTGAACTTGGATAGCAGACGAGCTCGAAGATCACAATGATGATGGTGATATTTGCTGAAAATGAGTGTAATGGGTGTGCTTTGTGGAATAATGGGACAAAACTCAGTGGATCGGATTTCCCAAGAGCAATCGTTCCTACCGTGTGGACGCTGGATCCCGAGAAGTATCTGTGCGACAGCCCCGGATTCGATCTGAAGTCTATCCAGGCAACATGAAAAATGCGGCGCGAGCATCATTCTGGGGCCCTGCAAGATTGAAGCCCGAATCCTTGAAGTTTCTTGAACCAAATCGCAAGCTGATCCCAAACATGAACCTGGACTCCTTTCTCCCTGTGTAGAATATAACCCATCTCGAACAGGGCGTTTCATTCCCTTTGCAGACTCCGATTCCATCAACAAGTGGGTTCCAAATTACTTTCCGACCCGTCTATCCTCAGAATAGCGAAGATCATGAGAACAGGTACACGAGAATGCCAACGTTCCCATTCAATTTTCATTTCCTAGTTGCTGAAGCAAAACTCAGAATCTGACAGGTGCGATTCCGCACGGAAGGGCCAACATTCTTCCCGGGTATGTAATTTTCCCGAGGAGCGGCGGTTTCCGGCCTCACAGACTCTCTAGAACGAGCTCTAATCAACGCCAATGCCGATGAGTGATTATTGTGGGATTGTCCACGTCGGTCGTTGTCGCTTCTCGTTCGATGTTGGGAAAAGGGAGGAGTATTCGAACCACGAATGTTAACTTCGTCACCGACGTTGGTCAAACACATTCAGTTCCTTTCGAGTCGTTCCGTTCTGTGATCAATTACCCCATTTTCATCACCTCTCTCGTGGTCAACTGACTTGGCGGCCAGCTTAGCGCTTCGAAGGTTAGTTCCGTGAATAATATCCTTCCCTTCTCATCCTCCTGCAATGGCTTTGAGCGGATTTGAATCTTCGCATACACCGAGAAGGGACGCTCCGGGCACATGGCGGCGAGCATGATGATGGGACGTTTCCCTGCTAGCGCGCTCACCTGTGTGCAACACCGAGCTCTGTCAAGGATTGTCCACGGTTGAGATTCTCAACTGTAAGGCCGTAACTGCAGGGCCGGTGCTCTAGATCGCAGGGCAGAGTAATTGTCCATCAGTTTTCCGCGTTTCCGCAGGCTATAGCACCTAATGACGGTCCTTCGGATTTAGCGGAGGATCCCAGCGAATTGAAATGGGAAACTTCCCGGCAGGTTACAGTTTACGCTTGGCGTTTGGTTGTCCTCACGATCACGTCCCCTTCTTGATTGGAATACTGTCGCGTCTTCACTCTTGTCGCCGATGAGTGGAGCAAGTATCAGAGGCGCTTCATCTGGGTCCTCCTGTATTCCAATCAGCCTATTTCATCGAGAGGCAAGAATCCTGCGGAACTTGTGGTTCGGTTTCGCGATCAGGCAACTGCGGAGAATTCGCTCCGCTGCCGCTGTTATGAACGACTACGACTTGGAGTTCGACGACATCTATGGCATCACCACCGATGCAGCTTCGTCAATGGTAAAAATGGCTAAGCTTCTGGCCGAGAAACGAGCGTCGAAAGTCGAAACCGTTCCACCAAAAATGCTTTGCTCTTGGCTTGCATTTGGAAGTCTCAGACTTGAACTTGGACTCAAGGACAAGAGAGCGACTGTCCCGGGACAGCGGACATCGCAACCCTCCAAGTGGCTGAAGAAACTGCAAGCAGGGAAGGCGAGGAGGAAGCAGCTTCCGGTTCGGGAGAGGTCGAGGTGTTCGACACAGGACGAGGCTTCGAATATTTAAACGTCTTCTCAATAACAAAACTCGACGGAACACCACTGCACGCCTATTGCGACGAGACAGATGTGGTTCCATGGTTCCAACTCATTTCCAGTATGCCTTGGAGCGTCTGTCTGAGCTCGCATCGAAATTGAGTCATATTTTCGATGACTTGATTTCGAAAATCGAGTCACGAGTCTGATAACAAGTCTGGAAAACCATATCGGGAAGCGAAGAACGATTGCCTCGCGCTGCGCCATGTATGTCAAGACCCATGAGCAAAACTCTTCGCTCGATCGCCGCCTGCAGCAACCGGAAAATACCTTGACCATCGAGAAAGGGCACGCGAAATTCTTCATCGATGCTAGACGCATGGATGAGGAACGGGGAACGGAGAATGAGTCCCCATCCCTTCCGAGGTGTGAACGAGCCCCGATTCTGCTATCGAAGTTCACTAAGGTATCGAAGGTCCATTTCAGACATTTTCTGCCTTCCGTTCCTGCCGTTCCTTTGCAATGTGTTGTCAAGATACCGTTCCTGCGAATCCGATGCCTGCTCACTCGGGCTACTTCCCCGGCACCGTATGTTCGGTGTGGTAGAATCCGACCCGGCGGGCTATAGCGAATTCAGCTTTTCTCTCCACTCCAGAAGCGCTCTCTTCTGAGCGCCGAATCGCCTGGCGCAATGTTTTCTATTTCTTATTTGTCGAAATGTATGCGACGACTGATTTCAGGACTAATGCTGATTCTCTTTCTAATAATTATAATCAGACTGTGCGGTCCTGGGAGCCATGCTCCTACAGTGGCACGATGTTCGCATTGACTAGGTTTGCTGGATTAAATGAGAACTCGCCTACGGTTGCAGTCGCTTCGATCGACGGAGTACGAATCGAGTCTTGCTAGAAATGAAATCTGTCTCTTCCGCGGTGGCAGCTCCCGTCGTATGGGCTTCCGATCCCTTTCGCGCAAATCTTGAAATGTGTGAACTTTTCATCGGCCAGGGGCGTACTTCCGATCAAGCTGGACGAGACTATTGCTTTGGGCGGTAGATTTTCGGGTGGATTCTACATGGCTACATGTTTCAGAGCGAGATCCCTAGGACATGGATGAGTTCGTTAACAACAAACCTCTCCGAAAGCGTACAAATCTTAGGGATAGGAGGTGGTTATTTCGGTGGAAAATTGTGGTTGGATCTTTGCACTCCGCGGCCGGATGTGCCATCCTGGTTCAGGGTTCAGGCGCTGCCTCTCCCAACCCGCCACCGGCTCGAATTGCGTAATGATTGCTTTGTATCGTATTGACTGATTCGTACTCTACCTCATTGCGTTGTCTGGCACCGAGCTCTCGATTGCAACAAGGGGATAGCCCTCTCAGCCTCGCACACCTCCTCTCCATCGAATCCGTCAGCCGCTACTTCACCACAACAGAAACACCCAATTTCCTCAATTTTTTCAATTCCGAAATGCTCCTCTTCCCCCATTTGACAAGATTCCGCATGGGAAAATGCGTTGTCCCATTTTTTTTTCGTTCGGGTCTTCAGGCATGAACTCTTCCGTTAAAAAAACGACATTTACCAATTCTTCTTCTCAAGCCAATTTCAGGTCTTCTCCAAGTATGCGCGAATGCTTATGTTAAATTTCAACTTCTGTGACCTTAAAAGCTGGAAGAATCCTACCCATGGATGAAGTATCCCTATTTTGAGAAGCAATTATGGGAAAAATGGCTCTTTCAGCGCCACTTAGCAGAGGCTAGCCGAGTGGTTTCGGAATCAGCATCACTGCGAGAATTCGTCGGATGCTCACGGCTTGCTTTGGCGCGTTCGGACGCTCGGATCTTCATTTGGATTTCTGTGGTGTAGTGTCGATCCCGAAGATCTGTTGATCCGGTACTAAGACCCTAAACCCGACTCCGAAATGACTGACAAAGACGCCGGTAAGTGCTTGACGCGGATACAGAGCGTGAAAGTGTTGACTTCTGTTTACGTTGTTTCGTTGACGGCAAGTGTCGAAACTGCGTCCGGCGCAATGATCGAAAACTCACATCGATAGCATATTGCCGCTATTTTTGACTTTTTTGTCGCAAGATATGGGTCTTCCTCGGTTTTGATGAACGAAACCGAGTTTGTCTCGTTGACCGCCTTCACTTTCTGGAACACATGACAGCGTCCTATGCCGGTTACCATTAGGCCTAAATGTGGCGCCAATAATGCTAGTGTTTCGGAAGCACGACATTTCTCGTGTTCTAAATCGTTCTCGATATCACTTAAACTCCTTGTAAAAAGTTCGAGACGCCTTCAGCGGAATACTGGATATTATCAGGATACTGGAGATTCCAATTCCGTTGTTAGCTCAGAGCTCTAGGACTTGCGAATAGAAGTTCTCAAAGCCGAACAGCAAACAGCTTCGCTTGCATCGACGCGAAAACTCGACGCGAGCTCTTTGTCATTGAAAACCCGGAAGTTTTTTCCAGTTTGTGACACGGTCGGATAATCACAATTCGATCTCTTTCCTTTTCCAGTGGAGGAGCGGGTCATCAATGAAGAGTATAAAATATGGAAGAAGAACACTCCATTTCTCTACGACCTCGTCATGACACACGCATTGGAGTGGCCATCGCTGACCGCTCAGTGGTTGCCAGACATAACCAAACCCGAAGGCAAGGATTATTCTGTTCATCGTCTTATCCTCGGCACTCATACGTCTGATGAGCAGAATCATCTTCTCATTGCCTCGGTAAGAACCCGCCAGTATACATATGCTGAACCATGCGATTCGGAAACTCAGAGGACAAACGAACCATTAACACGGTGCGAATTGTCTATGGAAATTGATTCTCTCGTCGTTTCCAGGTGCAACTTCCTGGAGAAGATGCTCAGTTCGACGCCACTCACTATGACTCCGAGAGGGGTGAGTTTGGAGGCTTCGGATCAGTTTCGGGAAAGATCGAGATCGAAATCAAGATCAACCATGAGGGAGAAGTGAATCGCGCTCGTTACATGCCCCAGAATCCGTGCATCATAGCCACAAAGACACCTTCAAGCGATGTGCTGATATTCGACTACACGAAACATCCGTCGAAACCTGATCCTTCCGGGGAATGCCAGCCCGACTTGAGGTATGATCGCTGATAGTGTTTGGATCGCTGCTTTCTTTATCTAAGATTGAGAAAACTTGGTTCTCTCCCAGGCCCATTTCCATAAATGATGACCAAAGGCCGAGTGAGAAAGGCGTCGAAGTCTTGCAGGGCTTTGAGTTCTCGACCTCCGCTTGATGCTCAGAAATTGCTGAAGCGACCCCACGGGATGTCTGATTTATGTTAAAATATGGAGCTCGAAGATCAACCCATATAGCTTGGGCTCGGTTGAAAACATTCAACATATGAATTTTCTGTTTCCAGGCTGCGCGGCCATCAGCGCGAAGGATACGGGCTCTCTTGGAACCCAAACCTCAACGGACATCTCTTGTCCGCTTCTGATGATCACACAATTTGTCTGTGGGACATCAACGCTCCTCCCAGGGACGGTCACGTCGTAGATGCCAAAAGCATCTTCACCGGCCATGTTGCCGTTGTAGAAGATGTTGCGTGGCACCTGCTGCATGAAAGTCTATTTGGATCTGTAGCTGATGACCAAAAACTCATGATTTGGGACACGAGAAACTCTAACACGAACAAGTGAGTATCGGCACAGCCCGAGTCCGCGCGCTTGAACAACATAGATGACGATCAAAAGGCCGTCTGAGGATCTCGCCTTGAGGCGCCCATGGTCGACTGAAGGCTTGAGGCTCCGTGATCAGAACCAGGTCGAAGCGAATAATCTCTGATATGTTTCCGTCAAGCTCTCATTGCTCTCGAGCCTTGATTGAAACTTTGAATACGAGCCCGCGCAACGAGTGTTTTCCTTTTCGCGGAATTGGGTGGCAACTCTTTTCGTGATAAATCAAAGCATTTTTGTTCTGTTGCAGACCCAGCCACACGGTTGATGCTCACACCGCTGAAGTGAACTGCCTCTCATTCAACCCTTACTCGGAATACATTTTAGCCACTGGCTCGGCAGATAAAACCGTGGCTCTCTGGGACCTTCGAAACCTCAAGCTGAAATTGCATTCGTTCGAGAGTCATAAGGACGAAATTTTCCAAGTTCAGTGGTCCCCTCATAACGAAACCATTCTCGCCTCGTCCGGCACTGACCGGAGACTCCACGTGTGGGACTTGTCGAAGATCGGTGATGAGCAAAGTGCTGAGGACGCCGAAGACGGACCTCCAGAACTCCTGTTCATTCATGGAGGTCACACGGCGAAGATCAGTGACTTCTCATGGAATCCCAACGAGCCTTGGGTGATATGCTCCGTGTCAGAAGACAACATCATGCAGGTTTGGCAGATGGCGGAGAACATCTACAACGACGACGAACCCGACACACCGGCAACTGAACTAGAAGGCAGTGCATAAAGTTCCGCTAAATTTGTGGGGAATCAGTGGTCAAAGTGTCATCAAATTATTTCTCATGCGATTGAATGCAGATACTTGTAACGATAATAAAATGAATCGGCCTCTTATATCAAATATACACGGTAGGAACCTTGCAATCATTCAATCGGAGCAGCAGTCGCGTACTTGGTGGATCATGACATGAAATGACGCTTAAAATCGTTTGCTTCAATCGATGGGCTGTCAGGCTTGGCAAGCTCAGAACGTTCCTCAGAGTTTCGAGTTAGGGATCCCCCAGCCCCCAGCGCTTCCGCCAATGTTGGATAGATTCGCTTGGACAGTTTGAATTTCCAAGGGGAATAGGCTACGTGCTGGCTTGCAGATTCAACCAAACATTTTAATGCTTTGGAACAAGGTCGGTTATTTCAAGCCTTCGTTAAGCAGCTCTTCGCAAGGTCGTATTTCCAGCCAATATGACCTTTCGCTCATTTGAACGGCATTTCGCCTGCTTTTAATCTAGTCGACAAGTGGGAAGTCTCGCTGTATCAAGGGGGAAACCGAACTCCTTGTCTCGGTATGTCATCATTCAACAGACAGCATCAATCCAATTGTTGAAAGTCCGCCACCGATTTCTTCCGGATACCGTCGGCTCTTTTTGCCTCCAAGGATTCCTGTCTTCCGCCGTGCGCGAAGGTAGCGTAACAGGGTGTTGTTGCTTCGCAACGCATTGCAATTCGAATCGGAGTTCAAGCGCCTTCTCAGCATGTCGTCTTGAAAACAAGATACAAGCTCATCGGTGTATTCAGGAGGCTGTACGAGTCTCGGTCGGACCATTCAATCGGTGAAAGCTTCCATTACGGTGAGACGCTGTCTGGACGGGTGCCTGTCGCTCCAGTGTTGAGAGGAAAATTCACATGCCTACAGAAAAGCACTTCCTAGATTGCATTCTTGAAACGGATTTTGGGGAGGCTGTTGAAGTTTAGAGAGTTGATCTCTATATTCATACTCGAGAAGTCCCGGGTTTCTCGCTCCGTGTCTGGAAGTTTCACGAGCAGCGATGAAGTTTTCAGAAACGAATACTTTCCAATGCATAGGTTTTATCTTTTTTTCTCGTTGAAGAGAAGAACTGTCCGTCTCCTTTAATTCCGGGATGCAGTCATTTGGCACAGCTTCATGGGCTCAACGAGCTCCAAGCTGTTCCATAAAACAAGGAAATGACTAAAGGTGTTTCGCTTGACGTCGGTAGTAACTTGCGATAGCCGAGGGATGCCAAGCCTTAGAAGGAAAACTTTATATCCTGGACAGCCCGAGTCCGCGCGATATCCCCGGAAAAGTTCTGACTCGGATCGGGATTGTGATCAGCGAGGATTTTAGTTCACGCAAACTGTCAGAGATCCGTAATCAGTCCACCGTATATGACGTGGGTGTATCTGAATGGTCGGTGAGACATCTAGAAATATCTATGGGTCAAGGCTTTACGAATCTCCGATTCGTTGACGCTCCAACTTGGTGCGAGAATGAGCGATTGCGACCTTCCTGATCCGTTGACTCCATGAGAGATCGGGGACAGTCGGAAGACTCGTAGATCACGATTTGGCACACGGATGGAGATATCTTCTACGCCTACAGACATCTCCCTCAAGATTCCTGATCGCCAAATTGATTTCCAACAAAGAGATGCGAATCTTGGGGATTCTCGGAGAAAATCTTGATTCCATCACCGGAGAAGTCGTTCATCGACACGCCACTGATCGCGAATCGTTCTTTCCGGATGAATGTCATCGTAATTATCAACCAGCAACGTCGAAATTCGAAATCCTCAGTGGCCTGGAACATCAACTGGCTCAACAGTTCGAGCAGCTTCAATCGGGCCGTTTTGTCGTAGATTATCGGCGCTTAGTGATTGACAAAGAGCAGTCGTTGACCCAGTTACTCGCCACGCGATCTTAACAGGCTTTTAAAGAGAGGAGTCAACACGTGGAGTGATTCTTGGATGAATTTTGAACTCTGTGTAGAGGTATGAAGCGAGTATTCCGCTTTCACTTCCGAATTACGAATACTTTTTACATCCATCGTTCTGTCCTTCCGTCAGATTGCCCCTTTATCTCAGTTCACTGCCCCGTATCAGGTGTCTCTCTCCTGCTCAAGTGGTCGATTGTTGAACCGGGTCGGAACGAAGCCGAATCTTATTCAGTGCTTGCGGACACACAGAGTGTTGGTCATTGTCGTAAGTCAGTGCAAGATCGGGCGACCAGTGGAAATCAGGTCAGTCATCGGTGTCGAGTTTCCACGGCTCACTGTGCGTGCATCGGGAGAGTTGTGCTGAGCATCGTTCAGGAACCCATTTCTTCCAGTGCGGACAGGCTGAGATCCAACGAATCGCGGTCGAAATCCGAGCATACAAACGCTTTGAGTCGGAAAGGCTGATTCATGCACAGAGTGCGATGACGGAAGCGTAGTCGAACTGTCTGAGAGTTTTCCTTCTTTCCAGGTCAAGGTCTCGATAGACTCGATGACAGATCTCTGCGAAATTTGAAGTTTTGACAGCGGTCCTAAGTAAACTCAGTCATCCACCAAAAGAAACTGTCCAGCGACTCCGAAGGATGTCAGAGCCAAAGACCGTAAAAAGGAGAATCTGCGTCGTTGGAGCGGGAACAGCGGGCATCGTCGCGACCAAAACCGCCTTACAAGAAAGTGATGAGAATTCCGAGATTGTTTGTTATGAAAGATCCAAATCACTCGGTGGAATCTGGTGGTATAGGCCCGAAGAGACTGAACAAACAACGGTTAGTGGAGCGCTTACAAAATAAATCCCTGACCGATAGCCGCATAAACACACCTTCGGACAAACCTCGAAGAACACAACTGGAGGCTGAGCGCCGCGCAGCGCTATTTCTCCGAGCTCTGGAGGAGGCAGATCCGTCATTGAGAATTCGCGAATCGTCATCCGCGGTTAAGAGAATTCCTGATCTGATCGTTTTGGGTGTTCCCGCGGGGTCCGTCCTGAGAGGTCAAAGTTTTGGAAAGTCCCGTATATATTTAGTCTTCCATGGTACTCTGTTGTTGACTCCGAGGGAATCGATCGCAATCTACGCGAATAAATCCCATGAGAACACATCTGACGGATCATTGTTCGTCCATGGATTCGTGTCTTCTTTCAGTTTCCGTCGGAGCCAGACAATAGCTTAGGTTTCGTCAAGCCGAGCGAGAGCCCTCTAACTTCGCTTCCCAAAATAAAACGAACGAAAGTGCGGGTATAAGGGTCATTGATCAGAGCAGAATGCTCTTCTGGGAAAATGTTTCCTTTTGGAAGTTCCGGATAATCGGAGTGGTCTTTTTTGTCAAAGTTCAATCGATAGCTTCAATGGGCTAGAGAGCCCCACAGGAAGATCGGTTCGAGTTTTTCCCTTTGTACTGTAGGCGCTCGCGTTTCTGAATCTGCGACGGTAACTCGAAATGCGGATCCCAGGTAAACTCGATTCTGCATCGAGCTTTAAACTCACGAGATAGTCTTTCTTCCGTTGGCCAAGATTTCCATCATTGGAATCGAAGCGGCTCATTGATAAAGTCGATACATTCCGCTGAAAAGCGTATCAGCATCGCACTTTGTACCGGAGTGAATTCTCGATCTTATTTTTCAGGTAATGGAATTCACGGTCACCAACACGTCAAGAGAAATGAGCAGTTTCAGCGACTACCCACCCTCGGCCGATCTGCCGACTTATTTGCCTCACAAATCGATGCTGAAATATCTCACAGATTACGCCGATCATTTCGGAGTCTCTCGGTGCATTCGTTTCAACCATGTCGTTCACAAGGTGAAAATCTCGGGAGATCATCCTGATCACTCTCTTTTTCATCTAAATCTAGCTTGAATTCAGAGAGTGCGAACGGGAAATCACTGCATTATATCTGCAGTATGCCACTCAGAATCGATGACGAGGTCGAGTAAAATTGATTCCGTCGTAAGGAAGCAAGGAACGTTTTCAATATATTCTTCTCGTTCACAGATAGAAAAATCGCCTCCGGGCAAGTGGAGAGTGATTGTTGAAAATCGTGGACAAAGTCCCGGATCTCGCCAAGAAGAGGAATTCGATGCAATCATGGTTTGTATAGGCCACCACAGCATACCAAAGATGCCCGAGTTCCGCGATCGACAGCTGTTCAAAGGTAGGATGTCACAGAAAACGACTTTGGAGACGAAGCCAGCCTCTCGGGGATCTCGATATAGCGGAGAGTGCCGCAGGCAGCGGTTCTGAGCGTGAGCTCGTCAGATTCAGGAAAAAAATCACCGCAGGAATTAATAGTGTCTCACATTCGGGTCATCGGAGTGCACGTTGTTCATTTACTCCTCAATTTTCTCCTCATTTGCATTCTAGGGCGAATAACTCACTCGAAGAACTACAAAAACTCTGATGGATACCGCGGGAAAAACGTTCTAGTTGTCGGCTTCGGAAATTCCGCCGCCGATGTAGCCACGAGTTTGGTCGGACTTGCAAATCAGGTCCGGAACATGAATCTTGAAGCTGCGAACTGCGATATATGCACATGTATTTATTATATCCGGCCCATTCGAGGTTTCCAATCTGTATTTCAGACAGCGTTCCACTTACAGGACAATCTTTCAAGCTTTAACTTGGGGTTTTCAGGTGTACGCTAGCGTGCGTCGCGGCACCTGGATGCTTCCCAGCCACATTTCAGGAGTTCCAGTCGACTTCGTATTTTTCAGAAGATTCGCAATGTCATTTCCTAAATTCATCGGCGATTTCTTTCTACACAAAGCGGTGAGTTGTTTGTTTTCGGTGTAAATCTGTTGAGATGTCCTGCGCCAAGGTTAGTGATGAACGAGATCAGCACACTTCGTTTGATTTGATTTTTTTTTCGATGTTACTCGCCGGGGGTAATGAGGTATTCTCTGAACTGTGTTATGTTCGCTATCATCACAGCTCCAATATCAACGAAAGTGGTTCTGAGTTTTCTTCTATTTGATGGTTGAATAAACAGGAATGTGCTGTGCAAGCTAGGCCGTAAGTTGTGAACGATAGGACCGATGTTCGTGATGATGAGGGGTGTTTGAATGAAACCGTGCGTCCTTGCAGCTGCAAGAAGCCTTTAATCACGACCTCGTGGGCTTCACTCCGGTGCATTCCGCTGCTTCGCAACAAGGCACAGTGAACGACCTTCTGCCGAGAGCCTTGCTCGCGAAACAAATCATACTTCAGCCGCCGATCGACAGACTCACTGAAAATGGGGCGATTTTCAAGGTAGTCATATCTGGCACAGATTCTCTGAGAGTAGAGTTATATTCTTTCATGAAAAATTGACTTCAAGGAATCGCGTTTCTAACCTAGCTGAATTTTCAGGGTTCGGAGCAGGAAGTCGAAATCGATGAAATCATTCTCGCGACGGGATACCGACCCGATATTCCTTTCGTTGAGAGTCGCTACTTCGGGAAGCAGAATGAAGCCGGCGACGTTGAACGGCTTTTATTGTACAAGGGAATGTATTCTCTCACGGAAGACTCGATAGCGTTTTTGGGAATGGTCGAAGCCGCAGGAAACCTTGGGCAAATGTTCGAGATGCAAGCGAGACATGCCATGGCTGTATTCAATGGAAAGATCGAATTGTGTTCCTCGAAGGTAAGTCTCGTCTATCACGTACAGCAACTGAACAGAAACCTGGGAAAGCCAATCGGAATGGGAGGTGTCAATGATGGGGCGAAACAGACTTCAGAATCTGCTTCGCTGACCAAATCTCACGAAAGAGTCTTCAGGCTCGTTGAAAGACGACTCTCGTTACATGGCATCTTGATTTCCTCGTAGGTCCTGCGTCGAAGGGCTGTCATGCAAGATATTGAAAACATCAAATCGAAGTACCTCAGCGACTCAGATCGGCACTCAGCGATGGTGAACAAAATGGAATACATGGATATGCTCGCCGACGACATCAAAGTCAAACCTGACTGGTGGTCGCTGCTTTGGACGGATCCCTTCCTTTGCTACAAATGCGTTTTCGGCCCGCTCCTGCCCTATCAATACCGGCTTGTCGGTAAGAACGAACAAATTTTCACGGAAATCTGAATTGGTAAAAGGAAATATTCATGATCGAGTAGATCCGATGTCACGTTTGTAACGATTAACTGGATCGTCACTGTTCACAGGTCCATACTCGTGGCCGGGAGCTCGGAACGCTATTCTTTCGGCGACCGAAAACGAGCTCAGCGCATTGTTACCACTCAAACCACTACCGAGAACTGCTCCCCCGCCGTTACTCAGTGCCCAGACGATCCTAGTGCTTATTTTCTGTCTAATTTTTCTCTTACTGGTTCGAATCTTCTAGTTCTAGTTTCTCCGACAGTGAAGGTCGATAAAAGATCGTATCAGGATATTTTCCACGGCGGATGGAAATCATCATAATTTTTCAAAATCGAAACCCCTGTTTGGAGTCCTCCGGAGCTGACCTCCTCTGACGACAGAAAGCCAAATAGACCAAACGGAATCCGCATCGCTCTTGGCAAGACTCTCAACGAGGAAGATCGAACTCAATAGAGCTTTTGGTGAAAGGATTGCCCGGTTGTGATGGACGGTCAAAAGGTCTAATCTCCCGATCTATGGACGAGGCTGGCTTTTCCGACTCGAATCAACGCTTCCATGATAGGAAGTTTTCTCATCGCGAGACTTGCTCGTCTAGCAATCAAGGACTGGTCGCCGATTTAGATCGTAATTCGTACATCTTGAGCCGCAATTCATCCTTTATACCAATCATCATACTGTCGGGGGAAAGGGGCGGGGTTCGTATCTGTGGAACGACAAGAGCTAATGTACAGTACAGCAATATCTAGAGATTGAAACAAATCTAACATCCCTGCAGCCACGATTTCGAAAAGCATCCGGCAAAGGAAGGCTCGTCTTTGATCATGATCGTATGAATGATGTGAAGTTTCAAAATAGTCATTTTATTCTTTTGATGAAAGTGGAAGCTATGAGTCATTAAAAGGTTCTCCACTTTCATCATGAAGTCTTCCGTCGAACTAAAACTTAATTTAACTAAAATTTCCGGGTCGTTCCCCCGAAAGATGAGTTTTCTCCAAAAGTTACCCTGTTTTGATAGATTAGGCGACCAACTGATCAATAACTTGAGAAGTTGGTAGCTGATCGGAGCAGTGGAGCGAACTTCGTTCGAAATTTTCACGAACATTATTGGGCCAAGTGCTTTCGTTATTTTAAAAGTTATTGCTTCTGCTGGTCATGACTCGTCTTGCAGGCTTGCATCAGAGCAGCGAACTCTGTCGTGGGGTCTTCTGCCAGCTTCTTCGGGTTGCCCATTTCCGATATTGATCCAGACTTGAAGACGATCACTCGATCAAAGTCAAGGATAGAAGTGATTCGGTGCTGAAAATGCAGGAACTTGAGTTTCTCCTTCGCACTTGCTTCCTCCCACGCGGAGAACTTTCGCTTGTGTTCTCGCCATCAGAAGTTTCACTCAAAAACTCGGGAATCCCTTCTTTTTTGTCAGTAGACGTTGAGAAAACTCTTGATATCATTTCGGATTGATGGCAATGCTTCGCAGCAGCAGAAACCACTTACCGCAATAGCTATCACTGTAGCCTCTTTCCAAACCTTAAGTACAATGTCCAGCATTTTGTCCTCCAAAGACACGTCCAGCGACGAGGTAGCTTCATCGAGCACGAGAACTTGCGAAGGGTTCAGGATAATCCTCGCCAGTCAGAACAGCTGTTTCTCCCCAGAGCTCATGTTCGAACCCTCTTCAGAGATTTCAGCATCTGGTGCAAATTTTTGTATTAGTGCTACAGTTAGCTCTGAGGTAGACGACGCGACGTCAGGAAAGAGTTCCGGGAGTTCATTCATTGATAAAACCTCACCGAGACCGCCGGATTCCGCTACGATGTCCTTTATTTGGGCTTTCTCCAAAGCCTCCCAGATTTCCTCCTCGGAGCATCTTCCTTCCGGATCGAGATTTTCTCTCACAGATCCTTCGAACAGGATCGGATCTTGTGGTATCATGGACAAGCGTGAACGCACCTCGTGAGCGTCTTCGCCCGCGAGATCGATTCCATCGATTCGAATATGGCCCTTGGTCAGAGGTACCATTTGAAACAGTCCTAAAACTAGTGAGGATTTTCCCGAGCCCGAGCGGCCACAGATCCCAACCTGAATTAATGAAATTTCATTGTCAGAAGAATTCCACTCAGTCAGAGGAAATCTGCTCTTTCAATGATTCTAAATGATGTACCTTTTCGCCTGGCTTGATCACGATGTTGACATTGTTGAGTACGGGTCGAGCTGAAGTTTCATATTGGAGAGTCAAGTTCTCGAACTCGACAAGACCTCGTACAGGCCATCGTCGCGAGGCATCGGGAATTTCTCGAAGTCTTTTGAGTTTTCTTCCTTCGTCTTCCGCAGGTAGTTCTCGATAGGTTTCGATGCGTTCAACTGAACTCATGTACATCTCGACAGAAGTGAGATTCTTCACGACCCAATTCAAATATTGAGGAACCAATAGCGTGTAGGTGATTGTGAGGCCTGCAAACAGCGCCGGCTGAATCAGTTTCGGAACATCCGTTGCTCGTTTTCAATTCTAAACATTCTGAACTCGTCTGAGTTGGGCTCGAAAACCATTTACGCACGTACCAACTGAGGAAGCTGTGATGTAGCCCGCGACAGCTGCGATGATATTTGTTAAAATGATCAGGAATAAGATTCCAGCACCGAGATAATCCAATGAGACTCCGAGCCAGCAATTTGCGGAGTTCGTCATGATTGCAGCGACGTTATTTGAATTCAGTAGCGTGTGCAGTCGTACAACGAAATCACTTTGTCGTCCATAAGCTCGGATCGTGTGGAGACCATTTAGAGTCTCACTGAAGTGTGATATGATGGGGGATTTTGTGATGCACTCGAGACGCTGCAACTCTCTGTTCAAAATGAGTAGACATTAAATTTCGTTCCAAAGAATGATTCTCAAGGGGCGCGGTCCTTGTTGGCTGAGTTCTTGAAATCGTTTTCTGAACGAAATAATCATTTGGATGAAAATCGAAACTTCTTTCCGGATCGATGACCTTCACTCACCTTGAACTAGCTCTGAAGAATTGCTGGAGGTACCAGTATACGCCAAAACTTATCGCTATGAACACGATACTAACTGGGCTCACGATCACGTTAACCAGCGCCACGGAAACGCATATCAAGATGAAGCGGATCAGCACGGGGAACGATATCGGCAATTTTCTGTCGACGATGTTGAGATCGGCCGAAAAGCGATTTATGATGCGCCCGACGGGGTTTTGATCGAAAAACGATTGAGAGCATCCGACGATTCTGACAGGGAGAAAACGTGTCTGCTTTAGACACGAGCGCGCAAAATCGATTCTCAGGAGATATCCCCCGTTCTTCGCCAACTTTGCGCTTGAGAGACCGCGTCTGGGTGTTTGAATGGATGCGGGAAAAAGCTCACCTCTCGAGCATGTTGTCGTGCAATGGCTTTGTCGCGCGAATGGTCGTTAGTTGAGCGAACAGATTGGCTACCAGAGCAAACACGACGTTGGCCATTGAGATTCCAGCGTAAACGATTAGGTAATACCAGTTGGCGCTTGCGATATCTTCTGCGGGAGTGGTATCTTTGTTGTCTCGGTTGTTGTCGGACCACTTCGATAGCCAGAAGTCGCTCGCCATTTTGCAGAACTGCATCACGCCGAAAAAGAACACACTCAGGAATACCGCGAATATGCCGCACGCTTTCGCGTACCTCACGTAAACTCGCGTGGAGATCGAGCCTTCACATCGCTCCTCCAATTCGATCAAACGCCACGGCGTCACTTCGACGGAGTTGTGCTCATTCACTTCGAGACTTGCAGTTCGGCCACCTGAGGAAAAATCCATTCGGTGACGATCATATTTCTTCGATTATTTCGATTCTGAACGTCAACGCGTCGATATTCTCTCCAAAGAGGTTTTGCTATTTTCGGTCGGCGTAGACGCCGGGAGCGATTTGCTTTTATTTCGATCGAGAAAGGAAAGAATTGAAGGTCGGCTGCGCAATTGCGACTCAGCAGGAAGCAGACCTTCGTCGAAGGTGGTCATCACGGTTCCAGCTGTGTGAGCTCGACTCCTCGTTGGTGATATCGAACCATCCAGAATACCTCCCTTGAGGAGCAGCCGTTCGCTAATAACGGATCCTCGTCGCTCTGCGTTTCCAAACGAGGATGAGTTTAGAATTTCCTCGACGTAAACAATCTCGAGCAAGAGTTCATTCCCGATATATCTTTCGTCATCACGGTTGTATCTGACCTTTATTGCACCGTTCGGCGCATGAGTTGTGGTAGGAAGTCTCGGAATCGGGGATCTGCCGGGTCAAAGAGAAAGCTCGATCCATGTTGCGCTCGATTGATTCGCTGAACGACATCTTCCGCTGCGACTTTGTGCGTTTCGGTTTCAGGGAGTCTCGCCGCACTTTTTTCATCTGTTCGGGATGACTTCCACGCTCGAGGCATTCCAGGCTGTCCGGGTGGTTCTGTCGCACTTCCTGAAGCATTTTACGGATCATGTTGAAATGCTGACAATCGTCATCACTTGATTGAAAATTCGGATTTGCTAAACTGCTAGAGGCGGAATGAGGGATTTGCGAGGAAACTCACATCAAAGGTTCCCATTGCGGCAACTGTGTGATCGTTCAGAATGATGAGATGGTGAGCAAACGCGAGCAAATCTTTCTTCTGAGTGACCATGACAACAGATTTGTTCTTCTCGACGAGCAGTTTTTGGATTGCGTTCTGAAATACGAAACTCGCGACATGCGCATCCAATGCGCTCAGCGGGTCGTCCATGATGAACAGTTTCGCATCGGAGTAAATGGCTCGGGCTATTGCAATGCGTTGGCGTTGGCCTCCGCTGAGATTGGCTCCCCTTTCGCCGATCTCGGTGAGGTCTCCCGCGGGTAACGAATCTAAATCGGTGACGAGTGCGCAGGCTTCGAGGACACGACGATATCTTCTCAACTCATAAAGTTGGCCAAAGATGATGTTGTCTCTGACGGTCGCATTCTCTAGCCATGGCTTCTGAGGCACGTAAGCTACGAAGTCCGTCTGCTTGCTGAAAGTTCAAAACAAAACTTTCAATGTCAGCGTAGTCAACCGGGAGGACAACGACACCGATCGTGAAAACTCGCACGAAGTCGACGAGAACTCGTTTTTGAAGTGAACCGATCCAAGGTCTCCCGAAGGACGAGTTTGAAAAATTCCCGAAAGTTCATGGTTGACGGCGTATGATTGATCGCCGTAGACAGGGGTGTTTCGTTTTGCTCGTCGTATTCATAAACAGGGGCTTCGGAATATAAAATACAATCTTCCCAAGGAGAATTCCGATGAGATGAGATCACGTACTCAAACCATTCAATGGATCCCTTAGCCAGTTCGAGTTCGCCGAGCATCGCACTAAGCAGAGTTGTCTTCCCGGCTCCACAGGGACCCGCGATGAATGTCAGCTTCTTCGAAGGAAGACTCAAATTCAAGTCACGCAGAACCTCAACGCCTCTGCTCCATTCGAGAGTTCCATCCGAGATTTTCACGAAACTCTCCGACAGTGATGTCGATGCGGCGTCGAAGAAATCCTCGTCACAAGGGGCACGCTGAAATGCAAACAGTGATTTTGGGTCGGAGTTGTTTGAGGAAAAGAGAGTCAGAACGGCGAGATCTGGATGTGCGCAACTCCGTCGAGTGACAACGAGAGAATCTCTTTGACAACTCACCGAGAAGTCGGCAAGGTTCCAGGGGGTGATTTTTTCCATTTCGGGCCGACTGAGGAACTCTTCGAGGCGACGTGTGGAAACCATAGAGCTGACTATGATGGGGATCGCAAACGGAACGATGAACAGCGGCATTGTGAGTTGATTGAAAAGCGACAGGGACGCAAATATGACACCAGCCGTCAAGGGTTCGCCTCCGAGCCAAGTGTGGAGCGCGAAACAGCAAAGCGGAACGCACACCGAGGAGAACATGGTCAGGAAAGCTGTGAGTCAACGAAATTCGATCAAATAATCGCTGTTCGCCCAGGGATCGGGACAATTAGTGAATGATGACTGATTTCAAAAGTGGCGCTCACTGTTCATTGCGACGAAAACGGTGTCTTTCTTCAGTAGACTCCGTTCTTTTGAGCGAATTTGCTGAATTTTCTCAACAAATATCCTCTCCCAGCCGAGAATCTTCAGAAGTTTGACACCTTGGATGAGCTCCCGGGTTTTCTTGATCCTTTCATCTGATATAGACTGCAGGCGAAAGGAGCTTTGACGTATCCAAACAATGCTTAATCATGTAATTCGGGAGTTTTCATCACTGAACATTCACAATCGCCATATTTACCATGATGCGAGTTTGGATGTGGCTCATGGCCCGCGAGATGAGGTACTGGATCGGTGTGATGAGTAGCAATATGCTCGAGGAGAGTAGAACCGATATACCCAAAACTCCGTAGATGAGGTAAAGAATCAGACCGATCTGTCGATGAACGAGGAGAATCATTTCCAGTCGCTGTTTTGCAAGCACTCGACGTTTCAATTTGAGGATTTTACGTCACGAATTTGAGGAGTTTACCTTGAGCGGCAACATCCAAATGTAGTGCAAATTCGTGAAAATCATCATAACATTCTGGCAGTCGGTGGACATATGATTAACGATTGCTCTGGAACGGAAACTTTCTCTTTGGAAAAAAAGTTCTTCACTCTCTCAGTCTGGCACCTCCAAGTTCGCCTCGGCCCGGCCAGTCTAAAGATGTACTCACCCCATCGAAGTCGTGGCTGGTGCTTTTTTGTCTCGCTGAGAATCCTGTGATTCCGTCGAGATCTCATCGTCGGTGTCGTCAGTATCTTGCTGGAGACGTAATCGCAAAGTTTTCGTGTAGATTGCCGTCCTCAGCGCTGATTGGACGTAAACGCTCTGCATCGTGACAATGTGCATGAAATTGTTCGAGAGCGTGGATTGCAACAGCGTGCAAATGAGGACGCCCACGGCAAGCACGTATCCGTTTCCGAAGAGATCAAACACAGTGTGGAATTCATGCTAGAAGCGAAGTTTTGAGGGATGAATTCTTCCGTATCGAAATAATGCATCGACTTTATCTCCTGGTCACCGTTTCACCGAATCATTGCTCGTTTTCATCACTCACATTGACGGATGTGAGCTCCTCTGTTTCGATGAAGCCTATGATATACTTGATGGACACGGGGCCGATAAGGGCCAGTAAGTCTCCACCGACCTGAAAGAAGGAATTCTCTGATTTGAACAAAAGCCTCGAGCTTTCTATTCTTGACACAAAGGTCTATCATTGATTATTTCGTGGTCATCTCCTCTGCCTCATCGTCGCGAGTATACCTTGAGAAGGTTGGCGAAGAGATACCGCTTCCAATATGTTTTGATGTAAACCCGCCAGAGGTTGATCCGAGATTTCGTATTCGGGTTCGATCGTAGCTTCTGATATTCATCTTGCAGATACCGATCGAAGAGCGCGTGCTGGGTTTCGTTGGTGTGCTCCTGGAATCGAGTGAGGTATCAAGAGAAAGTCGATACATATTTGAATAATGTTCAAATTATTCGAAGCAAGATCCACTCAGGTGAACTAACTCGAGTAATTCGTCCCAGATCTTCCTGAAGAAGCGTTCTGCCGTAACCTTTCCGAAGCAGAGGGAGAACCCAGGCAAAAGTCACCTGACTCCATAGCGGAGCCAAAGAGTACCTTCAACGAGAAACCGCAGTGTTTGGCTCCTGTATTGATGGACTTCTACTCATATGGTACCATTTACTCATTTCCATTCGGGAATAGTTCGGACGAAGAACCGAAACGGGGAAATAATAACTCACCTATAAACAACCGGCAGATTTTCGCTTTGTGAATCGGTGTGGTAGAGTCTTTGGTGGTTCTCATGTTTCTGACCATACTTCGCCTAGAATAGATGAAAATAATGTAGTGGAATCTGCGAGCATCGCATGAATTCCACCAAACCCCGAATCCATATGCTCGTGTGGAATGAAACTTATCGAAGCATTGAGTTTGGATTCATTGTCGTCTCTAATACGCGAAACTTGAGTGGCACTATCAATCATTTTTCTTCGACGCCTCCACGTTGTGAACCTCAGTCAACATTTGTTTCTTTGTTTTTTCGAACGATCCGAAAACCTAAGCCAGAAAAGGATAAATAGTCCGAGATGAGTTCGGAATGTCTAACTCGCACCTGCCAAACGAAAACGTAGACTTCCAGGATCAGCAGGAGAACAGTGACAGCAACAGACGCGAACGTGTATTGCACGCAGAGGTGGGTGAAAGCTGCGCCTCCATCGAATAAAGTGGACAACTTATATCCTTGTCCCACGAGGCTAAGTGGCCAAAACAGGAGTAGGATGGCGAGGGCTTTCCAGCGTTGTTTTTTCTCGCAGTGGGAGTAAAAAGCCAAAGCTGACACTAAAGCCACGATCGAGGTCACCGAATTCAGGAGTTCTTGCAGGGAACGGCGGTACACTTGATGGTCGTAGGAAATTTCAACGATGCAGTCCGCTATGTCAATAAATTGAATGACGATCAACAAAGGCGTCAATATCCAGCGCATTCGATGTAGCGGAAGTAGAGCACTGCATGACGACTTCTGGAACAGGTAGACTGACATCAACCAGAACGCAATCGTTGCCAACGTCAGGGTAAGATGAAGTCCCGATAGAGCGAGGTTGACCGCGCACTCAGAAAAGTGGCTCTCGGCGCACAGTGTAAGCAATCCATGAGCGGTTTGATTCGATGAACGCTGGAACAACTTTTCACCGGACGCATCGTCTCCCATGGCACCACAGAAATACTTTCTGACCGCTGGATATCCTTGCTCTCAGCCGCGAACGAGTAAGCGGCCGCGTGCTGTTTGGTCGTGCACGTGCCGTTACCTTGCGTGCATCTCAAGCAAGGACAAACAGTCGTTTGTTAACAATTGAGCATCGGGTGATCATCAGACTGAGTTTCTTATCTGGTTATTGTTCAAGCTGCGGAAAGACCGAAGCCATCGCGCTAAAAGATCCGAGTTTGATGCGAATCAGACTTTCTCGCAGTTCCGTCTTGGACTGACAGTTGTGCTCGTCATGCGATGGTCAGTCAAAACCGAGGTATGGTTACAAAATGATGGAAGGATCCGAAACATGTTCGAAAGAGAGCTTTCTCAAAATTTCGAGCTTTAGTCTGAATGCTGTCAAGAATCGACAGGTGATGTCCGATTCTGATCACGTAGGAATCGAGTAAAGAAAACAGAATTCCGATGCTCCGCATAGTTTGTCTCCAGCGTTGTCAAAGGGGCAGGGGACACTTTTTTCAATTCCAGAATCGACTTCGCCCGAATACCGTGTACATCACCTTTCCTTTACACATCCTATCTGTACGAACGTCCTCCGGTAATCTTGCAGACGACTGTTTTCGTTCAACACGCTCATCGATTCGCTGATTTTACTGCTATGCAGTAAAAAGTCCCCAAGTCCTGTCAGCTCGTCGAGAACGAATCTGAGTTTCGATTACGCACAACAGAATCTTGACAAATATCTACAACAAGAATTTGAGGTGAGAGGAGTTTGTAACGATTTGAGGGAAGAGATGGAGGGACGGCAGGATATTCCTCATATTGGAATTGAAGTACGTTGTGTCCCCTTTTCCCGAGCGAGAATCTACGGTGCATCGAAAAGCGTTCGAGGAGTCAGTTCTTGTTCGTGAAATCGTTCGTCCTTTTCCAGAATCGTGCACCGAAGCCGACGTTGCTTCGAATCGAGATCCCCCGAAAAATAGTCTTCCATTCTTTTCAGGGACAGCTTCTACGGACGGGGACTTTTCGAATCTGTCACCAAACGAAGAGCCCGGGATGCGCGATGCGATGAGAGAAATTGCTCGATTCGAGAATGCCTCGATCAAACGAGTCTGCAGAGGATTTGAAGGTCTCGCAGCGGCATTCATTTTGAACGAGTGCGCCTGCAGAGTCGTGTTCGTTCCAGCTGGCTTGGGGAGTCGCTTCGAACGGAGTCAGCTTCGTTAATAATATAACGGGAGCGTCGTCCACCTGTCGGGAATGCGCGCTCGGGGCAGCTAGCGCCGTCGTTTGGAAGGTGGAAAAAAAACTCACGCGACGGCTCGTTTGTCGCTGACTGAATCGCAAACTCAGCCGCGTCGACATGTCTCGCTGTGTCGATCGAAGAACATTCCTTTTCTCCGAAACGATACATTCGTCAGAGTAGTTTTTTTTTTGTGAATCGAGTCAGACAGCGGGTTCGATCAGAGAAAGGGTCTAGCCGGATAAGGGGGCGTTATCTGCCCCACCACTTTGGATTTGGACCAATCCACCTGGATAGTGTTCCCTGGTATGAGAAAACACATTTGTGAAGATTTCAGCGTTCTCGACCATGTATGTCTACACCTTAACGTCAAAAACCTGTTGAGAACCCCTGATTCGAGGTACAACTTAAAATCGTTATATCTGGAGAACCACCGGGCGTACAGCGCCGAACGACAATTTTTTGGAAAGCTCTCATCGGGGGCTATTTGCTCAGGGTTCGGCAATCTAATCGCGTGATTCTTAAGGCTTACAAAAATCGAGTTTTCCCTTGATTTTCATGGTAGATACCCTTCCCGTTGGCTGACAAAATCTGGTGGGGTGCAAAATATAGCCCCAACAACCTTCTTTCTACCAGGCAAGTTTCATCCTTATCGTGAGGTAGCCTTCGGAGATATGGTTCTGCGTAGGTCTCCTACCAGACCCCTTTTCCATGGTCAAGCCCCCAAAAGTCGACCCATGATAAAATAATAATAATAATAAAACTTGCAAGGTCGGAAACGATAGCTGACTGACGTTGAGACGATCTTTCGTGCAACTACATTGAGGCCTCGTTGTCGAGTCAAGCGACCGGTCAGTTTCAATGCCGATCATAGCGTCAGCGCGAAGTCCCTCTGAGTATTTCTACAACTTTCACATATTGCTGAGTTGGTGGATTTTTCTTTCCCATCTTGTGGAAAATCCGCCAAACTGGCTAAAAAACACAGAGCTCGCAATAAATCTCAATTCACCGGCGGTGATTCTCACGCGTCTGTGAAAATAACGAGATTCAAGTCAGCTCTCACAATTGTACTACACAGATGCGCGGTTTGTAATAGACAGGTTTACAGGGTCAAAGGCTTTCCGAAGATAATCGCCACGGAGTATGATAGAGTTCGATACAGTAGAGTTCGATTTCCGGCGTTGTAAATTCTCTTAGCGATCATGGGTCGATTTTTGGGGGCTTAACCATTGAGAAGGGGTCTCGTCGGGGACCTACGCGGAGCCATAACTCCGAAGGTTACCTCACGATAAGGATGAAACTTGCCTGGTAGAAAGGAGGCTATTGGGGCTATATTTTGCACCCCACCAGATTTTGTCAGCCTTAAGAATCATGCGATTAGATTGCCATGAGTAAATAAACTCTGCTCAATGAATGCCATATACGCAATCCAGATTACATAAAAGAGATTCTGAAAGGTCTACACCGAGAACGGCCAAACTTCCTCTCTGAGGACCATTAGAACAAGACTGGTGAGATCTGACAGATACTACGTCAATAGATACACCAAAATAGCTGGACGTCTCCAAGAGGAGATCGATGAGTGCCTTCCCCGAGAAAAAATATCAAAAATGAAGAAAAAAATCAGAGCCTACGTAATCAATCATGAACATCTCGACGATATGATCTAGAAGAAGAAATTATACTAACAGAATCCCCCCTCATACCCTCCTGACCACTTCCCCAGGTAGAGAACAAAAGTGGAAACTCCACAGACGGGGCACAGACCCTTGTGGACATATGTCAACAGTGCGATGATAATAAAGAGAAAACACTTATTATAAAAAAAAATAGCCCCCGATGAGAGCTTTCTAAAAAATTATTGTTCGGCGCTGTACGCCTAGTGGTTCTCGAGATTAAGCGATTTTAAGTTGGCTCTAGAATTGAGGGTTTTCAACCGTTTTTTGGCGTTAAGGGGTACGCGGAAATGGTCTAGAAAGCTGAAAACTTCAGAAATATGTTTTCTCACACTAGGGAACGCGATCCAGGTGGTTTCATTCGAATCCCGAGTGGTGGGGCACTTATCCGGCCAGGCCCTTTAGTGTAGGGTAGGCTTTCCAAATACCCGCAAAATTCAGGACCGCGGGTTTTGCGCGGGTCGGGACCCGCGAGAAAAAAACCGCGGGTAAAACCGCAAAAACCCGAAATTATTCAATCGTGCCTCGGACTCGTTCTGATGGAGAGAAATCCACGTATTCGATTCGCATTAAGAAAGTCGTTCATATCCAAGACGAACACAATTTATTTATTTCATTTACGAAAACTTTTCGTTGCTTTCGCACTGAAGGTCTCTACGAATCACGAATATAATATCGTTCAGCGTTTCAGACTTAAGTCTGGCACGTTTGTCACCGAGCAGGTTTTTCTCTGTCGGTACTAAAATCACGCTCACATGGTACCGAAGTGGGCGAGATCGCTTCCAAAAAATGCGGCATTGCTCGAGCAGTGCGCCTTGCTTTCCACTCTTTCGGGAAAACGCAAACAGGAAAAAAAAAAAACAAAAAAAATGTTTCATTGCGTGGGCTATCTTCGTAGATGCGGTATAGACTATGCAGGTGCCGCATCAGAGAGCTCGTGGAGCCTCGGTCATACTTCAAATCCTATGAGTCGAGGCAATGAAAAAAATATTTGTATTGATTGTGCAGAATCTAATTTCGTGCTGCCTGATCATTCGCATTCAGCTTGAGTCTCACTCGATGCGATCGTTGTAGAATCGTTTCGATAAATCAGCAACTGCAAATTCACAGCGTGGGAATTCGTTTTCGTCAATTGCTTGCCTTATCGCATAGTTTGCAGCGTGCCTTCGATTGATTTTTCTCAAAATGAAGCCATACCCAGCTTTTCTGGCCGGCGACGCGGCTCAACCCAAAACCACGAGAGAGGCACAAATGTCAACGTGTTCTCATAGAATGCTGCAAGGCGTACCAATCGCAGAATGTGATCATGCTTGAGAATGTGAAATGATGTCTCTGAGCGTAAATGAACTTTTCAAAGTCTGGTCGCACCAATCAAGACTACGGCTGTTCGTTGTTTGGGAGTTCAGAATAAGAACAAACTAGACTCAAACGCATAGACGTGCAATGAGTCGATATACAGGATAACTCATTTTCCCTGAAAATCGATTCTTTCTGCGGGTTTTTGCGGTTTTACCCGCGGTCCTGAGACCGCTGGAAAGCCTAGTGTCGGGTCAGCTGAATAAACACGCCCTTCCATTTCAGTGAGTCCGAAGACCTCCCTGCGCACACAAATCAAAACAAGGAGCTGGAAATCGAATGCGAGTCTGAGCTCTCCGAGGCAAACTGTTTTGTCGAGGAATAACATCCCGGACTCGTTTTTCTTTCTTCAGAGAGCTCCTCAGTCTGTCTCCAGCTGATTCAACCAAGCCGGTTTGAAAGGCTGGAGCTCCGCGGGGGTTGACAACAACAACAACGACAATTATAGAAGAAGCTCTCACACTTTAAACTATTCTGTTTCCAAAAGCTTTGTTGGATGCTAAGCCTTCAAAAAACTCGTGTCGCGCCTTGAACGGACAAACAGCTGTGTTTCGCTGTCATCCCTCCATCCGCATGAGCCTTACTAGGCAGTCTCCATTCTCGTTTCGCAAGTCTGTCGGCGTCGATTCTGTTTTCGGGGCGGAAAGCGTGGGAGAACGGGTCGTAGCAGCTCGAGAATGAATGAAAACGAATCCATTCGACGAAGAAATCATGAAACCCCTTCAAACGCGATGGTCTATGACTGCCCGCATCGGGTTTTCTTGTTGCGGGAGAGGGATGGGGGGAGGGTGTATTTATCGGCGAAATCGAAGAGTTTAGTATTTGCAGAGCCTTCATTTGAGTTTATTCCCTGCAGTCAAAAGCGATAGAGAAAGAAACGAGGCGATCCAAACGAGAATATCTAGTCGGTCGAAAAGTTGAAGAAGCTCACCGCGTTCCAAACACTCGGTCAACGGCGGTTAGTATATTTTGCTTCGGCTTACATTCAATCAAGTAATATATGTATAAAATTGCCATGCTTATCCAGAAAGAGAACACCGCATTGTAAATGACACTCAACAACCTATTCTGTGGTTTTACGATTGTGGGGGAAGTTACTATCGAGCTACGAAGAATTGGGGTTATGGAAATCTCGTCCACTGGCGGCATGCTGATATCGGTGAAGGAACTCTTTTCAAGAACGCGACTTTTTTTACCGCGTTTTCTTCGCCTACGGCCATCACTCTGTCCCGAATGATCCGTGCTTGTTGTGGTGGTGGTACTGCTGTAGGAACTGGCGTTTTGTGTTGTCGAGGAACCGACCGAAAAATCCATCTACGAAGCGTGAGTTACGCGAGGACGAGTCCAGTCTCCAAGGGGACGCCAAATAGTTGCCGATTACTTCGTTGTCGTAATGACCTAAGTAGTGGGAATCCAGTTATCTTTACATTCGACTCCCGTTGAATCAAACTCCTATTCTCGCGTCTAATATGTACATTGTACGTAAGTTCCGTGACCGACTTGCGCCGTCCCGAAGGCGCTTTCAGAGTCATATTCTGTCCGGCCTCGACTTTGCGCAGCTGTAAGAATATCATTTCGACTAAATCTGTTTCCAAGGTGGAAGTTAATTCAAGAGATATACAGTGGCGCTCAATAAAATAGAGCCACCTCCCGAAATCGGTTATCATTTTCCACCGTCTGTAACTCGGTGAAATTACAACCGAATCAGGCAAATAAAAAAAGCAAATTGTAGAGAAAAGGATGAAGTTCGCGATGCTGATAGCATTTTCGAGGTTATCTCTAAAGATGATGGAGGAATATGGCCGAGAAGTTAGTCTTCTTTTCCATTACCTCACCTCTTCCTCCTCCTCCTTGTAACTTTGTTGGACGGCATCGGATTTCATTTCTGTGAGCAGCATCGACAAGCTGAGAAGAAAAGCTTCCGATTGCGTTTTTAATTTTTTGAAATCCAACGACGAATGACGGAGAAACGGCCAATTCTTTTGGACTAACGAAGCGTTCAAAAAAATAGAGCCACTCTTAAAAATCGTGAGGTATTCGAAGATTCCGAGAAGGAACTTGTGGAGATCGAGCCGGAACTTACGGAAAACTCGATAAAATTGTTTAAAATTTGAAGTCCGGCCCATTGACAGCGACCCCTCTGAAATTCGTTTTTCATGGATTCAGAATAATAAACGATTTCAGGGGTGGCTCCATTTTTTTGAGCGTTTCATTGGTCAGGTAGAACTGCTCGTATCTCCCTTAATTTTCATCGAATTTGCATGAATGAAAAACCAATCGAAAGCTCTTGACTTCAGCTTTCCGAAACTGTTTGCAGAAATTGGATTAGACACCGTCCAACATAGTTACAGGGATGAGAAGGAAGAAGTGAGGCAATGGAGAAGAAGACTAACTTCTCGGCCATGAATCTCTATGATCTCTAGAGATATCCTCGGAAACGCTGTCAGCATCGCAAACTTCATCCTTTTCTCTACAATTTGCTCTTTTTATTTTCCTGATTCGGTTGGAATTTCACCGAGTTACAGACGGCGGAAAATAATGACCGATTTCGGGGGGTGGCTCTATTTTATTGAGCGCCACTGTAAGTTGCTATGCTATGCTTGCCGATCCACAGTCGTTTGACAGAACGAGCGCTGTATGAAGCGCCTCCGAGTACATATGGGCTTCGCTGCCTCAGGTATTGCCAATGGTCCGTCGGCAATTTATTCGCGTATCTCGGCAAATGTACGTAACCGGTGAAAGAGTCGTCTCAACTCCTAACATACTTTATGACTAGTAGTCTCGGACTGGCGCAAAACTCCCTTCGACGTGACATTCCGCGTTGTGTTGATACGGTTTGGAAGACT
Organism: Neoseiulus cucumeris; assembly: GCA_021527715.1. Classification (NCBI taxonomy): domain Eukaryota; kingdom Metazoa; phylum Arthropoda; class Arachnida; order Mesostigmata; family Phytoseiidae; genus Neoseiulus; species Neoseiulus cucumeris. The sequence continues at coordinate 6,289,563 of JAJSRV010000006.1, read as the reverse complement.
ACGCGCTCTCTCTTCCTCTCGGATGCGATCAACGGACACGCGAGAGTCTGGTTTTCCGTGGGAACGTTCATTCGAGAACAACTCGTGGGTCGTCATCGCGGAGCGGACAATCAGGCGTGTCGGCAAAATAAGATACCCTGAGCATCTACTGAGTCCGTCTCCCCACCTCAAAAATGATGCCCACTGCCGGATTCCCTTGATAAATATTGTTTGAATGCACAGTGATGAGATCTCCTCGAAAGTTTCCACCAGGTGTCAGTCGGATGGCCGCAGGAATGTCGGGCGCCAACTGTGGACTCAGGAAAAAGTCTTCAACTCCTCCGTTCAGGATTCATGATTGATAACTCACACTGCATTAGAGCATAGGATCGGGGTTGGCTGTCGAATCGACAAAAATTACGCAAATTCCTATCGAGCCGGCTTAAATAAGTTCTGTTGGGCAAACGCATTTCAGGTTAGCCGTGCACGGCCTCGGTGCGCGCCAGAGTCGCTCTGTTATTGCACTGGAAATGAACACCACGCATGTCGACGTTTTCTCCGAAGGAAAACGTTGTAGACATCACGGCAGAATTCGAATTTATGGGCGAAATGGGATTCTTTCTTCATTATGTAGCGAATGCACATTTCATCATTCTCACGATCTCGCTGCGAAGTGTGAGCTCACGTCTGTGATACCGCCTTCATCCATTTTTTGAGGGCTCTGACCTGGGATTCAAACCCCGAGTGGATTTTGACTTGCAGTTCGAACTCCGAGTTGGTTGTTTCTATGCCCTCAGACTGGGCAATACGGCATATGATGTTGAAATGAGTGCGTTTACAGCTTATGAACCGTCTTTTCTGTGATCTCCCGTGTTACATTCATGAATCGTTTGCTTTTGCGACTGCGAATTTTGTTGCCGTGGATCACTCAGAGAAAAATGTATCATGGAGGACCCTGGCATGTCGACTAAACTTCGGATAATCATAAGGAATTCCGAAAAATATCAATTCCCTCAGACCTGTCGTTTCGGGGCTATATTCCATGAAACGTCCACGCGAAACCGGTCTAATCCCAGAACCTCGATCGGCGGGTAGCTAAGTGTGTAGTCAGAGCGGACTGCACACGAACTGCAGATTTTCTTGTGGATGTGCATGTGGTACCATGTCATGCTGACTCGAGGTCAGCCGCGTCACCAGCAATCTTTTTCGGGAAACTACACGCGGGGTTCATTCATTTCTCCAAAAGCTCATTAGTTACACCGAAAACCAGTCAGACAGGGGTTCCCGCTCAGGACGCTTTCTTCCCTTCATTCCGACGTGAGAATCGAAGTAAATGACACTGCCGTTGGACACTAGGATCGTTTCCTGTTGTTTCGAGCGAGAACTCAACAGGTGGCCTTTTAGTACCCGACCAATCACATTTTCCAGAAGTTTTCAGAAATATTATGGTTGCTTCTTGAGAGCTGATCTGTCGCCAGAGACAATCACGAATGATCTTGATATTTCTCCGAAATATAATTCACTCCGATCATCAAATAATTGGATACATAATAGCATAGGAAGCCCTTGGCTGATGGGTTTCTCGGAGACTGAGCTGTAGCAGCCGTCGAGCCTCCTCTTTAACCTATCTGTGCCGATCTGACGACCAACCCATTGAGGTGAATGTCCTGTGAGCGAACTGACAAATCCAATTCTGGCTGATAGCATGGGAGCTTACTCGCAAGGAGGTTTGGAATTTTGAGGAGCTTGGATTCGCAAATCAGAATATTGGGAAGCTGTAGCAATACTGGAAGCTTCTCGCCGCGGTTGCTCGTGGTACCACACTCCCACAAGTCGTTAGTTCGAATTTGGTTCTCTGGTACCAGGAAGCCGACTCCTTTAGAAATGGTTTCCATGGACATCTGGTTCCAGAAGAAGAAGTTTTAGCAGCACACACCGGTACCGAACCTTCTTTACACAGATTATGAGCGCATCCAGTGATGTCCCATTCCAAGAAAAATCCTCTCCCTATGAACCCATCATCTCCAAACCCGGTATCCCTGAAATACTCTCCCTCAGTGTCTGGTTCCCTGTGCTGATTTTTCTTCGAATTCACCTCACTTCATCCGAACTCCTTGCTTTGAATGAGAAGAAAACTCGAGACTGAGGGGAATGATTTTTTAGGGTTATCAAGTATCAGGTATACCGGGTTTTTAGAAGCCGGATTTTTCATGGAATCAGACATTAGAGATATAGAGTTTCAGGGAGAACCAGTCCTCCTTCGATATCCTTCGACAAATTGGAGCTCGATCATTGATATTCGACTTATCCGAACCCATGAGAGTCAACATCGCGAGCAATATCGCACTTTCTTCTCTCGAACTCTAAGTTTCCGAGAAAAACACGAATACACAATTCTAGGACCACCCTGTACATGGTTCGACATTCCCATTACTGAGAGCTGAGTCACATCGACAGATACGCAATTTTCCGTTTTTCTAAAAAGTAATCTAAAATACCACACGTGGAGAAGTTGTCCTCGAGTTCAATGACAGGCGACCTTGTGACACGAGATCAATTTCGAAAGCTCTTGAAATACAACCCTGAACTCCAACAAACGAAATGTGTATAGACTATCACGATGTGAGTGAAGTCGAGTCAGGCCCATGAGACATTGTGAGAACGGTCAAACATTTTCACCCTTGATGCCCAGTGATTTCACTCATTTGACTCAATCCCCGTGATTCGGTCTCTTTCAAGCGCTCACCTCCATTCGGAAACCGTGCGCTGAATAAGGGTTTTCGACTTGAAGACGTCTGTTGCTAATGAGAGACTTGGGTTTCAGAGAGAAATGCTCGACATCCAGGGGGTTGGAGTGGTTCCTTCCCAAAGAAAACATTCCTCAGCCTACACTCCTCAAGTTTCAGAGTGAAAATAATGCTCACCGAATACCCCACGTCCTTGGGTTTGGCGATTTTCAAACAACATATTTGGAAACAATGCACGTCACATCTCTTTGAAGGGTCGGACGGAAGCTTGCTTTCCATTCTCGAGCTATCCCATTCCAGCCTCAGAGAGTTCACACTCCACGTGATTAGCTCGGTCGGTCAATTTCTATTTATGTGTCGTGAGAGAGCGCCCGCAATTATAAAAACACTTGCCGCATCCGGACAGCAGCTGCTCCGGACGGATTCGCTGATCTATTGCATTATAACATACAGCGTGCTTCACATGTCTCGCAAATCGCAGATTCCGAGGAATTCATTCACACCATGCTAGGTCACACGCTACGGAACTCATCCTGAGAGGAACAGGACTCCATTATCTTCGAGGTCGTAGCACCAACAGACTGGATTGGATTGTATTTTCGTTAATATTCCTGCCACCACAAAAATTCCCCTTATTTCCCGAAGAATTTGCAGGAGCTTAGAAACAAGGAAAAAAGATTCCTACAGTTGACCCCCGCGTGCCGTATTCCCTCCCGCGGGCAGCTGAGAATCCTCTTCTTGACTGTCTCGCTGGAGAGAATTTCCTGATGATGATCTCAAAAAAATGATAATGATCTCATGATTCGCATCGCGGCTCACCCATCCACGCTCGCCTTTTATGACTCGGCCGTTTCGGAGCAGATTCGGAACGAAGAAATGAAGACCCACTGATTCATATCATTGTAGCAATGCTTTATGAAATTGTATCACGAACTTCCGCGAAGTACCGCTGATCGGAATCGGCATTTCCAGTGGGACCATCGTTCTGTTCTACGTGAGCGATTTGAAGTTTTCATCTCAGCGAAGCGCCGGTCCCTCTTGTATTTGATCACAACTTTTCGCTAAACGGCGATTCGAACCTCTCGGATGATCGGACTCCGCAAAAAACTACCGACCAACGTCACGAAATGGAATATTTCCTCTGAGTATGAACTCACCTTTTCAAATAATCGCATGATGGTTGCTCGATCCATTGAATTCGACGAATTACCGAATTCTGAACGATGACTCGTAGCCTTTCATACCATCCAGTGGTTGCCTGATGAGAGCGATCCGATATTCATTTATTCATTCATTCATTTATTTATTGAAGTCTAAAACAAGCTTATGCTGCATTGTTGACTGATGACAATATCAACTATTATCGCAGATTTCGGCCTTAAGGAGCCTCTTAAACTTATAGACAGATTCAATCGATCTGGTTTCATCAGAGAGAGAATTCCAGGCAGTAGAAATTCGGTAAAGGGTACTCAATCTCGCAATTGAAGAGCGGTAGGAGGGAACGGTCAAGTCAAGCGGGTTATGTCGCCTTGCCGAAGTGACACGCTTACGCGTAATAGAGAGAAAGCGAAGAGTATCTGATCGAAAGCCGAAAAAAAGAGCACCACTAGGGATGTTTTGGAGAACTTCATGTGAGATGATTGGGTGTGATGTCCGACTCTTTCAATCGGGAGTTGAAAAGTAGAGGGAGAAGGAATGTCCTGAACAGGTTATCGACGATGTTCGACTTATCGTTTCCTAAAGCTTCTCAATGTCCAGGCTCCAAAACAGTGTTCTGAGCAGTGAATAGGACACAGAGATGTCGACCAGGTGGCGCTCTACAAAAGAAACTACCGGATAGAAGAAACTGTACATGTCAGCAAGGATGGCGACAACACGTGCACTGAAATGGCGAACGAGTGGAAAACTGACCTTTCCAACTTATAATGAATGACTCACGTGTCGGTCTCAGGAAAACAGAGCCACAAGACTGACATTTCAAAGAACGTTCAGTCTGGTGTGAGTCTCGGACGATGCGAGTGTTCGGGTGGTGTGATTGAGTAGCGAAGAAAAAATTGGGGATTCCTGAAGACGAATCTCAGGACCGACCCTGATGTGACGCATGTCACCTCATTCTGATCGCTTGCACACCTCACGGAGTAATTCCAGAATATGACGAAGACGAGAATGGATTTTCTCTTGTAACTGCGGAGCAAAAGCGAGGCTCTCGTTCGAATGACTAGAAATCTCTCGGCGTCATCTGAACCACATTGAAGCGAGCAGTCTGGCCATCCTTCCACAAGTGAAATGAGAATTCCGAATATCTCACATTACATTTTAGTTTATTCCCACAACGACAAGTGTTCGGTGCTCGAGAACGACGAGCACAGCAAAAGACATTTTCAAATCGGGAATTCGGCTCCGTTGAGCAGCTTTATATCGAGATAAATCGACGCAGACCATTACTTTAACGTTTCTCTCTTATAACTCCATGAGATATCTGCTAAGAACTTTTTTGTTTTATAGAAATTTCTCGCGGTGAATTTAAACCAAGCTCAGGGGAGAACCTTTGAGTTCCTCGATGAGCTCTACGTTTCTCAACGTTCCGGTGAGAATGCGAATCGCCGCCGCGATGGGTATGAGCCGTATGTCCTGTAATAAACAAATTATGCAATAGATGAGACTCAGTGAGCTGGCACTTCCAAATCCTTGAAAACACAGGTCCCGAGCCGACTGCCGCGGAACTCAGATGAGATGCCGATTTCTGTTCGGAATTTCGGAGTTTTCATTCGGACTCAACATTCAAGTGAACTTCTTCCAACTCGGAAGTGTGAGTGAAAGGGATAACCGAAAGAAACTCACCTGGTCGAGCACCATCGCGATTTTGTTGCTCTGAAGACATAACTGTATCTTCGAATGAGCGCTGGTGTTTGGAGGAATGGAGATTTGTTTACGGAGCTCAACACCAACGTTCTCGATACGGTCAACGATCTCGTCATGATCAAGATTCACGAGTTTCGAGAGACAGGTCGACGGAACGTACAGCGAGCCGTCGAGTTTAACAACAGCGATCAAACCTCGCGAGCTGTGGACAATGCTCACGTTGTTCATGGGTGATACTTGCATGAATTTCGTCTGATCGAAATCATGTCTCTCCTGCACTGGATTGGGTCGATTTTCCTCAATTTTTATTCTTCGAAACATTTCGAATTCTTCTATCAAACCACAAGCGTCCTCCCTGGCTCGTGTTTACACGAAGTCCGCGTTCCACGAACGTACGACACCACGAACGACGTTCGTTTCGCTCGTCTATCGCCAATCTGGATACTGATTCGAAGATTTTTTTGAGACTGAGGAGTGAACCTCAGCCTCATTGTCGACCTGTTGAGAAATTCATGAAATTTCATTGGAAAACTCAGGATAGAGCTCTCATTCGCGCCAATGGTGACAAATGAAGCTTTCGCTTTTCGATAGGTGGGAGATTTTGTAATGGGGAAAGAGAGTCATTTTTAGACGAAGCCTCCTCTTATGAGGCTCAAGGTCCTCTTGGTTTGCTCAGGGCGAAGATGATGACCAACCACGAGCGCACGGCTTAGATGTCGCATAGTCTCACTCTGGAGAAGGGTGGCACACTGGCCTAGTAGTGGTTCGAAACAAGTAAGACCAGCGCGGTGTGTGCCACCGGCTTGTCTGGGACGCTCTCGAAGCCAACGACGCTCTTTCGTGCCATTTTGACTCGTGAAAAGCCGTCCACAGCAACTCCAAAGCCAGGATACCTCGCCTGTACATAAAACGTTGTAGTCCGTGATCGTATTGAGAACATTTTCCGGTTCAATGTAGTGTGGTGCTGTCGAATAAGGCGATAAAGAGTTCAGTCTGTGCGCGTGTTTCTGGGTGAAGACGCTTCGAAGCTGAAGAGATGCATCGACCTGGGATCGGCTTGCAGAGACCGCCGATCAGCCCACCCTCGCCTGCTGACATGAATCCGAATAATCATCCGGCGCCGATCACGCCTATGTGTGATTTGTGCAAAGCATCCAAGCCGGCGGTGAGATGTGACCGCTGCGACAATCAGGTCTTCTGCCTTCAGTGTGACGACATCTTCCACCGGTTAGTGATCTTTGGAGCTCATGTTTGTGTTGTGAATTCACCGCCGGAGTAAGTTAACCCACGAAGACCTCTTTTCTGTGAAGTATCTTCTTCTGACTTCAAAGAGCCCCTGTCGCTGTTCTCTCGTAGCGGACGATGTGAGCTCTGTCCGATCGTCACTCAAGACCTTTCCTGTCTGTGTTAATGTTCTAATACAATCAAGTCTGATTGACCGGCGGGTGTTGCTCTTCCTGAACTTTGAACTAAGCCTTAGAGTTTGCTTGATTGCTTTCGGAATTCCGAGTTCTCTGTTCTCAATCGAACCTTTGAAACGAGGCTTTAGGTTGGTTCTTACCCGTCTTGCTGTTTCTGTTTCAACGAACCTTGCTTTCTATCGAAAATATAGACGAATTCCCGTCGAGAGCAGATGCGGTGATCAATCATTATGTCGAGTCTTGATATCTTCTCAAAATCCTTGAGCTCAAATATGTCTCCGTTGTTCTGCTCGATTCGAATCTTAACCTAGTCGTTTATTATGTCGACATCGTTGAGAACGCTGAGAATTTTCGAATCGGTTATCTTCCGTCCGAAGTGAGCATCGAATATGGGTTTCAACCGGGTTCCGATTTCTCATGAAGCTAAAAAATCCTTCTCGGTTGAACAGCCACCCCAAGCGGAAAGCGCATCTTCGCAAGTCCGTGGAGCATTCTGATATGGGTCGGCCCCCGCCCCACCAGGCAGCGCTTCCAGGCCACAAGGTCGTGGCTGCGAAACCTTTCTGGAAACCCCAGCCCGATATTCCACCCCGGAAGAAGAAACCGTTCTCGATCTTCACGAATCTGATGAGAGGGAAATCCGAAGGTAGGTTACGTTGGATGTCCGTGATGTTTTCCCTGAAAGTTTCGAAACCGAAATCGTGTGTTTCCCTTTGATCTGATTCGTTCTCTTTCTGTGCTAGTTTGCATTCCCGAGGAGCTCGAGAAGCGAAACACATTGACTTCGAAACTCGGAAGCTTGAAACGATTCATACAGAATCGTCCCCTGCCTCCTTTGCCAAGTGAGCAGTTGACTCGGCCGCTGCCTTCCTTTGGTAAGTTGAAAACAAAGTTGAATCTCGGCTGTCGAAACAGAGCTCGTCGAGGGTAACAAGAGCTCTCCGGTGGCCTTTTGCGATGATGATACAAGATGTTTCAGAGATTCAAACTCGAGATGATTGTCTTGCATAACATTCGTTTCGCCGAACTTTCTTGCAGTATAAAAACTCTGTGAAAAAAATACCCGGGTGAGCAAAGTTCGCGCTGACGTTGACTTGATGACGTGTCAAGCGTGTCTATTCCTGGGTCGTGAATGGTCTATGAATGTTTTACCATGCGTGAACTTGAAGCCGGTGATGTATTCGTCGAGACGCGACTACCGTAGTCTTGCTCTAGAACAGACAGAATGTCTCAACGGACACCTTAAACAAATGTCTGTTTCCGAGAATGTGATGACCGCAAGGGGGACTTCAGTAATGATATCGATCACGTTGACACGGCTTGCTCTCAGTTCTGGTTCCTGCTCGAAATCCATCGCTCGAGATTCGAGCCACCCGACACCCGAACGGAAATTCGGTGAAAATTCGGATACGTTGACTACTACTTTTAATTGACACATCCTTTGATGAAGCCATTGATGACTAGAAGTGCTATATTGGCAGAGTTTCGAATTTCCCCGATTCGTCAGGGACCAAAATCGATTCAAAAGCCGATACTTCACTGCCATTTCTGAAAGTTGTCGACTTGTCACGCTGTCTCCTCGAAACGGTCTCCCTCAAAATCAGCGTACACTCAACTGGAGAGAGTGAGCTGAATAACTTTGAAGTCTGTGGTGATGATTCACGTGTAACGGTTTGACATCTTCAAGCGAGCGGCGATGAACCGAAGAGAAACGCTTTTACATCCCTTCACAACAAATCGGGAAGTGCGACGTCGCTAGCGAAGGCTTATCCGAAGGTGAGTGACGTCATTTCCCTCCTTTATAAAATCGTTCTCGAATTGGATTTCTTATTTTCTTCTGTTCTCACCATTCCCAACGGGACCGTAGTCGGGGAACCCCGTTATCAAGACCTTTTCAAGAATCCAAAATGACAGTTTCGAATTCGCAGTGAGGGAAGAAAATAGGAGATTTTGAGCATTCTCTGTTTCAAATACTTGGGTAAAGCCGTCCAACGGGGAAGAGAGTTCTTCTGTCGCGTAGTTTGGTTGTTGCTCCACTTGAGGTAACATTTCAAGCTGATACTCTTTGCCAGGATCTCTCCGACTGGGAATCCGAGAAAGACATGGGCAGCAACCTTCAAGTGAATCGAATGTATCCTGACCGAATGTACGTCCCGAACACAAATTGCATCCGACAACCGACTCGATCCGGATGAGGAGGACCCACTACACCCACTCTAGGCTGCAACAGGCTCCTTCTCATTTTTGTTTCGTATCTTCAAGGGCATCCATGAATCGTCATCAGTCCATGATGGATCTTTCTCGGATGACACCTCAGGCTTATCCGCAATTCGTCGGCGGACATTTCATACCGCCGTTCGGAGCACCTTTCGGTGGTGTGCCGGTGCCGTATGGGAGCATGTCTTATCTTAACGATCCGCGTATGATGCCACAGCCTTGGGGCTATGCGGGTGAGCGAGCTTTTTGTATTCTATTTATTTTTATTCATATCTTACGTCGTGCTGCGGAAAATATCTAGGGCAAATATGAGTTCCATGAATGCGTGCCAGCTGTCTGAATGAGTGAAATAATAATAATTTGCGTAATGCCGCCGAAAAGAAGCACGGTCTCGATTGGAAGGCTGCATTCAACGTGACGTTTACTTTTCGAAGGTTCTACGGGTTCTTTCTCGAACCTCAATTCATCGGCTGAAGGCGAAGGTAAAGACACTGATTCGGAATCGACGTCTCGTCTGCCTCTGAGAAATCCACAAAACCCGAATGTGGCAGCAGCTGCCGCCGCCGCGGCGGCAGCGGCGGCTTCCATGAGGAGTTGTCAAAGTTTTGCCGCCAATCAATGGAATAACATGGCTTATCCATACGTGCCGCAGCAAGGTAGACGTCTCTGAGGACGATCCAATTAGGAAGCTCGACGAATACCTTTTGCCACGAATGTTGGCGTGGAGTCGAGAATCGTCGGAGGGCATGATTCTCATTTTTGAGGCTTCGATTCTTTCCAGCATTTGGATATCCCGGGATGCCGCCCTACTATTTCGGAGCCGGAAGTCAGTGGGGCTCGAACCAAAGTATGGACGCCATGGGAATGCCGCCGAATCCTCCCGCATCTCGAAGCCAAGCGAACCTCTCCAATATGGACGCAAACCGAGCCATATGGTGAGAACGACGAGCTCCTCCGAAACGTGGAATAAGCGAAGGAATTCGGAATTCCGTGGAGAATTCTGTGATTTAATGGCATCGCAACGCTCTCAGGTACTACCAAAGCCGGAATAAGCAACGCAGCGCGAAAGTCGAGACGGAAACATCGGATTCGGACCTTGATTTCGTACCGAGATCACGTACGCGTTCTGATTTTCGACAAGGTTCACGAGCGCATTCTAACGATCGAGATCAGACTCGACAAGGTACGTAGAAGCCAAAATGAAAACGGCGCAAACCGAGCGCACCAGAAAACATGAAACGAGAATGTTTTGCGGATTCCAGCAGGATTCCACGGTCTACGGAATAGCAAAAGCAGCGCCGCAATTCATGAGAACCGTCGTGGGCGGTTCGACGAGGTTTCAAGAGCTCAATCCGTGGGCGCATCCGACGCGGACGAGTTCGATGAGGCGAGACACCTCAATCAGAGAGAAGTTCAGTCCCGTCGAAACGAGAGACGACGCTCTCCACTCGAGCCTTGCGAGGACGAATACGTCGATCCGGCATCTTTCATCGAAAATCGTATTGACGAGAACGAAATCCCTCCGCCGGTTCCCCCACCGCCGGCGAAAAACCTGCTTCGCCGGTCATCTTACGAACAGGCCACTCGAGAAGAGTTCGAGACAATGTCCCGGTCTCCCATGTCACCTCCCAGACAGCGTCGGCTTCCGTCGGAGCCGCAGTCTAGTATTCCCAGAGTTTCCGCGAAGAAACAAATCGATAAAACGTCTCTGAGGAAAATAGAGCACACCGAGTCGACGGCTGAGGTAAAAGCTCGAAATCAGGGAAAAGCCGAGAGCTCGATGTCTCAAGCTAACGAAGCGGTTCCTTCGCGAATTCGTTGGAGTCCGTCCAAACAGTGGACGTGCATCCACTGCACTTTTATCAATCCAGCTGGCAAACGCGTTTGCGAAGTTTGTTGCAAGACCTCTTTCAGAGACGATTCGCCAGAAAACCAACAAACGGATCAGCGAACGAGTCAGAAAAGCGGTTCCCGGGAAAATCCACCTACGCCGGAAGGTAAGTTCGAGGACGAGTTGTCAATGTCACTTACAATCAATTCTGTGGAGCGAAGCTCCTCAAAGCGACTCCTCGCTCCTAATCCGATGTTCCATGGTGATCCTTTCAGCGAAGTCTTCTGGCAAAGTTTCACCGAAAAAAAAGGAACAAACCAGTATCCGAGAGTCCAAGTCGACAAAGGACTCTGTCGCCTCAGAGGTACTCGATGGTTTCGATTACGAATTCATCAAGCAGCAACGCGCAGTTGAAGAGGTACCACGATGATGCCTGAGAGTTTAGGAAAGAATACGTTACAACATTATCTGAGGATGTCAAGACGAAAAACAGGGGAATGACAGCATCAGTTGCCTTGACGAATTGCATGCCTGAGTCTAGGAGTGTAATCGTGGCTTTTGGAGAGAAAGAGAAAGTCCTGGACGAGAACACGCGCGATATGCGTGGAACTCCGTCGATGGAGTCCACAGAGCATCTCTGATCTTGTGTTCTGGCGATCAAGTGATCCACTTTCGATTTTTTCGTGCGCCTTCGGAGGGATTCTCGCTGAGCTCGACGATTCCAGGGAGACAAAGCATTGATCTGATTTTCTTTTCTCGGTTTATAGCAGACAATGCAAGCGCTCCACGGCAGCTCAGCATGATCGGAATGTTGAGTGACAGAGGGTGCTGACGGGAGATGATCGCTCTCAGACTTCTGAGAAAGGTTTTTATGCGGTCTTTGTCTGTCTGACCGACCATGGCTAATGTGGAGCCATGAGTCAACGACGGCGTCCACAGGAAAGTTGTCTAATGGAAGGCGGAGGGAGCATGCCGAGAATTTGGAGAAGCTCAAAAATGGCTCGGGAAAGGATCACAGTTTTGAATGGGACTGCTTCACTTCTGAGCCTTGCTGAAAGATGCATGTCTGCCGAGCTGAAATATTCAAAGCTCCAATTTCCAAACTCGGATTCTCGGGGAGCGAACAGACTCTCTCTCTCTCTTTTTAGTCAACGACGGTTTCTTCCCGGAATTGATTATTTGAGAGCGCGAGTCGGAACTGGAGAGTGCGAACTAATTACGCGGCTTGCAGTGATGAGTTTCGTTGAGCTAACCAATTCTTACTTCGACCTTTGAGGCAAGGTCGTTAACGAGAGTTCGCCTCATGCAGGAGCTTAGGAGGAGGCTGGAAAACGAGAGACGAATCGCAGCTGAGAACGCAAAGCTCGAGACCGGGCGACCGAATGGTACGGGAACTGTGCGCGTGTCAGCGACAATACCTGATAGGATTCTAGAACAGAAAAATCTGAAAATTTTGAGAGATTTGAGAGAGAGCTTCTGTCGACAGATTCAAACGGGACGGCTCACGACACGTACGAGACCGTCCAGTTTACGTCTGAAGCCGAAAGTGAGTCTGACACAGAGTCGGGCCGCGGAGAGGATGAATCGTTGACTACAAAGAGCTTAGCGTCGAGATTTGAAAAGAGGATTCAACAGAGCAAGGAAAACTCGCCAGCCGTCGGTAAGCTTTTTTTCCGTCCGACCGACCGACCCGCTTTTGTTGGAGGAACGGTAGATTTTTCGTGATAATGTACTTTTCCGTGTAGGTTGGCGCGAGTCCATTCATGGTCGCTGTTCGTCGATTTGTTCACTTCCAAGTTTTAAACAATGCTGCGTTTCCAGTAGGCCCCTACCGTAGAATGATGGTCGACTCGAACGGAACACCGAAGGCTCTTTCGTCCATCAATCAAGCGCGCTCGAAGTTTGAAACGACAGTTTCCCAACAGCGGCCGAGAAAAAGTTCATTGAAAACTCGTGGTGATATATCCCCAACTTCGTCAAGGTCCTCGCTGGCGTCCTCCGTCGAGGTAGGTTCAGTGAAGAAGTACTCTCGGACTGTCAAATGGGCCATGTGAATCGCTGCCTCGGGATGACAATGATGTATTGTGGTTGGTGAGCGCTGCTAGCTTCGACGAGGGGGATGGAACGGAACGCAGACTTTGTCATGAATAAAATTTTGTAAACTATCGATACTATTGGAGTGTATTCAAATCAAGCTCGGGAAATGAGCGCCAGTCGACATTCCCGCAATTTTACTCCATTCGCTTAGCAACGAGTCCATCCAGATCAACTTCATCAACCTCTCACTCATTCAGTCAGAAGATCGAGAAGCCTGAAACTGTGAGGAAAATTCCGGAGTTAGCTGCACTTGGAGGCAACTGCTTGTTCGCCCGATAACGAATGAGCCTCTAGCTCGGAAACCTCTCGGTTTCTCCGAAAGAAGTCTTATAGTGTATCTCAAGAGTTGAGCTCTCGAAGTTGGAGAAACTCCGCTCGGGCGAAAGCCTTTTTCAGCTGTACAACTTCAGAGTCGAGAGCCCGTGAACAAACTGTTGCTCATCCAGATGCGAGTTTTACCTTGTTTTCTCGGAAAGCTTTACGGTGTTTTGATGAATCTCGACTCCACGACGCTACGATGAGCTCCTGTTACTCAAGAATCGTTTTGATAACTTCTCGGAATTCAGGCTGAACACGAAGCCTCGATCGAAAATTCGGAGGTGTTGATGGACTCCGGGTTAGGCATATGTCAGAACGTATTCTCCATCAAATTTCTACTTCTCGCGCACCGATTGCGCTTTACGAGCGGGCCAATTACATGGTGTCTTCGCATTTCTCAATAGCGAGAAGTTCTATAGCGCGATTCTCGGGACTACACGAGGCAACATGGAGCGGTAGTTGCTCTGCAAATACTCAGATGAACAGTTTTTTCTTCTTATAAAAGCATGCGTCCGACCCACCCTCTTTCTGAGTAACCCAGACACCCTACTCAGGTGATCAGAGAAATCTTTTGTTTCCAGGGAGCTCGGAGAGCGGAGCGCGAATCTTCAGAAGGCCAAGACCAGCAGGAGAGCCAAGAAGTTACGCCCTCGAGCAGAGCAAAACGAGGAACAGAGAGAATGAAAACTAAGAACACAAAACCTATCGAGCCCTCTGATCTTGAACAAGTAAGGTTCCCAGACAATTGATCCATGGAGCCCGAGTTTGCAGGCTGTCGAGGGTGAGGTTATCTCATATTGCATTCCAAAACCTGAAACATTCTTTCCCACTCAGGAGAGTTCAGATCCCGTTGTGGCCGAGAGCGAAATCTCCGAGGAGTCCGACGAGGGAACATTCGTCGACAAGGAGTTCTCGAGACCGACTTCTGCCGCAAAACTCTCTTCGAAACAGGTCAAAAAGGATCAAGGGTCCAAGAAAACTCATGAAGGTCTCGTGAAACCTTCAGGAGTGACAACACGTGCTTTCAAGAGCGTCGCGGATTTGGTCGACGAACAGCAAAGAGAGCTCGAGAAGGAGAACGCTTTGCAACTCATGAACGCCATCAAGGTGATTCAATGCTAGATATTTGGCGCAGTTTCGTTGCATAGGTCAAAAGGACGCTAGAGCATAACCCTCGCTTTGTAGGCTAGAGAAGGTCTTTAAAGGGGCCCTGCCGCCGTGAATGAAAGACACAGAGTGTCGCAAGCCTTGAACTGCGAACAGAGTTTAGTTCTTTGTCCCCTCGCGAAGTCCGATCGGACTTCGGAGAAACGCTCGTTGGACTGTTACGTTAGACACGATCACGCACTATGCTTCTCGCGGATACCTGATGATCCTATTTGTACTGAGCTATCTACCCGTGGCAGGTGAATCAAAGCAATAACTTTCGGAACTGAACGAAAACTTTCCAGGAAGGCGAGGAAGCTGGATATACTGCTGAGGACGTTCAAGTGGCGCGAGCTCTCTGCGGGGACGCAAATCCCGTAAGTTTTTCGTTGAATACAGACTCGGGCCAGCGAATTGAGTCCCCCAAAGAGTGAGGACATCGAGACTTGCATATGCGCATTTCGCAACGGAAACAAAAGTTCATCCAGTGAATTCTGCAGAATTGTTGTCATTGATTTGCATTTGAAATATCCGAACGCGTGGGCGTTTCCAAACAGCTGGAGGCTCTTAGTGCTTGGCATTTCGAGGTTACGGGGTCTAAGAAGATTTTTTCAGAAGTTCTCAATCATTTCGTCTCTCAGGTGCTGTGGCTCAAAACCAACTGGGCCCACATGATCGAAACTGTAATTCACCTGTCAAACTCTTACATTGCTGAAAACAATCTCCGGAACGTTGGGAACTTGAGCGTGTTGGAGGCTCAGGCCGCTCTCAGGAGGCAATCCGGAAACATCTGGAATTCAGTTCGCGATGCGGTGGAACAGAGACAGTCTGCTGTGAGTCCTCGCTCGAGATATTCGATCTTTGTTCCGAGTTCGATCGTTCCAAGAAACGAACACTGATAATGAAATCATCGACTCAGAGCATTTCTTTCCTTTTCAGTTTCAAGCAATCTCCGTAAAGGGTCCGTTCAAAGCCGACGAAATCTTGCAGGCGTTGAGAGTTTCCCAAGGCAACGTCGATCAGGCATTAGCGCAGTTGAGCAATTCAACGATGAATGCTTTCCTCATGAAAATGTATTCGGCCGGCGCGGAAAGTCTCACGAGAAGTCCGAGCGAAAGCACGGTCGCACCTGAGGAAAAGATCGCAATGTGGCTGGAAAACAGTAAAGGTCTCTCGAGGAGTGGATCGTCGACGATTTCTTCGAGCCAAGAGAGCTTGGACTTCCTCGCCGGTCCTGAGCGACAGCTGCAGAAACTCGACAAGCTCATGATGAAACGTCAGATTCAGAAAAAAGAGGATTCCCGCTACAAAAAGTACAAGGAAAGGGTCGCCCACGCGAAACAACATCATGAAGGCGCCATGGTCGCCGAGACAGGTTATCTCGAGAAACAGGCCCGGCCCTCGGGGTCGTCTGTTTCTTCCGCGGAAACATCAGCGAGTCGCGTGACGAATCTTGAAGATGTTATCGAGCAGAAACTTCAGACAGGTCTGAGCACCATCCTGAGTGCCATCGAAACTACTTTAAAGAAAGAACGTCAAGAGGTTTCCAGCGATGAAGAAACCGGTTCGACGAATTCCTCGAAACAAAATCGCAAGAAACGAGGCTCGAGTTCGAGCTCGGAAAAAACTCGGACTGGCCGACGAGCATCCGAAGCAAATGACCGCGACGAGTCCGTGTCCGAACCGATCCCGAAAAACGATGCTCCGGCCGTCAGACCGAAAACCAAAGTCGGCTGTAAACCGAGATCTCCCGAACATGGCAGTGGTACGGAATCTGATGACGAGAGTCGTCCAAGGAACAACGATTCACGGGGGCGCAGACCCATGGAGTTTCCACTCGGCTTGAATGCTCCAAAAGGCGTTTCCACGACGCGGGACCCTGGTTCAAAATCCAAGTCTGGCGATCCGGGCTCGACCAAAGTTGTTCAGGGCGAACCCAAAACTGCCGGAGTCGTGAAAACAGCGACGGAAAGTGAAGGAAGTACCGACGAGAGAGACTATTCCGAGATAGAGCTAGCGATAGCCACGGTCCATCAGCCGCCAGTCACAATCGTTCCTCCTGAAATCGCACCGAAGCAACTTTCAGATGACAGCGAGGAAGAGTTTGAAGCGGCGGAGGAGTTCCTGGACGCACCACAGAGCCCTTCCATACAACACGATAGCGGAACCGAAGGCGAACATTACAGTGAGGCTTCTGAAGGTCATTTCGACGTGAATCAAGTTGCCGTGGTTACTTCGCATCCGGTGGTTCTAGTATCGAATCCAGGCAACGACGAACAAGCGCCCTCAAACAGGGCCATTCAACGAGATACCCACGGGGCAACTCCGGTGTTAGGACCTACTCAGCCCGCCTCAGACAACCCGGGGCATTCGAAGACAAAAGAAGCTTCACAAAAGGCTTCGGCTTCCAACGACAAACGGGAAGCTCTCGAGAAAGTGGAAAACGAGCAACAAGCAGATGACGTCGCTGGGAACGCTCCGAGTTCAGAGAGGCAAGACTTGCCTGCCCCGAGCGATCCGACGGCTACAGCGACATCATCAGAACCACCACCATATCTGCAAGAGCCGTCGATGCAACAGAATGTTCCTGAGTTCTCTCGTGTTCTAGGTCCTAATCATCCAAGAGCTGACAACCCGAGCCATCTCTCAAACCGGGACCTACATGAAGCGGATTCTTCCCTTCCCGAGAACTCTGCAATGGGACCCACTTTACCTATCAGTGACAATCCTGGACACCGGAAGAAAACCATCAAGAAAACTTCAGGTGTTCCGGGACGCCTTGTAACAACAATCGAATCTAAGCTTGGAATTCCAAATACGTTGGATTCGAGAGGAAGCGACGAAAGATCGACGCCATCACCGATGAACAAGTTCATGAACGATCTGGAATCGAAAACTGCCGACGGCCAATTTGTTTCGGAAACCGTTACAATTAGCCTCAAACTTCCCGAGAGACCGACTTCGTACGTAGAGAAGTCAGATCGTTCTCAAGATCTTGGGGAGCAGTCGGGGCCAGAAGAATCTTTTGAGGAATCCGGCCAGTCTGACCAAGATGAGGACGACGATGCTAATGATGCACGAATCGATGCCTCGGGAGAATTGAGGGACGAAGGGATTCAAGAAAGCTCAGAAGGATCGGCGGATGAGGAAGAGTTGGAAGAAAGGATGGATTTCGACGAAGAGAATAGTTCCGAGAACGACGACGCTGACTTCAACGAGTCCAAAGCCAGAGACATGGCAGCTTTTTTGGCACAAGAAGACGAATATTGGGCGGAACAGGATCTGGGGAAACAAGCTCCGGACGTTGTTCTTTCTGATGACGAGCCAGTGGAGGACGAGCAAACAGAAGAGGATGCTCCTGGAGATCGAGTAAATCGAGGTTCGAATTCCGTGCTCGCTGAATTCGACGGAAATCTTCGCGAGAACCCCGGAAATGAAGCTGGAGAACAGGTTGCTTTCGGAACCGAAGAGTCTCAAACGCTGATTGATTCGAAACAAGCTCCCGTGAGCTCAAAGTTAACAAAAAAGAAGAAACTTATTAGGAGATCCAAGAGCACAGGGGCGAAAAGAGTCGAAGATGCATCCGAGGTCATCGATACGCCCCAAACTAATGGAGCTGATCATCACGTCCACAACTCCGACGACTATTCGGATATCTCTGACGAGGGTTCGGACTCGAATAATCGTCGGCAAAGTCTGCCCACTGCGGGTAATCTAGGGAACCAGGCGGTCATGATGAAAGTTATAAGACGATCTCTCGAAGACTTGGCAAGGCTTGGCGGAAGGCCCCAAAAGGTTGCGTCACGCCATGTCGGTGAGTTTCACTCCGTCCGATATGTTACTCACGTTTCTTCGATTCTCGGCTTCTGTGGAGCCAAGGAAATATGTTCGCCTAGTTGGGATTAGGGACAGGTTGGAATGTAACCCAGGGGAATGTGGGAAATTTATCCCGAAACGGCCGTTTAGGGGACGATCCAAATAAAGTATTCTATTTCAGTGTATCGCCGACCGTCAATTAGACGTAGGAGCACGATTGTGGTTGTGGATCGAGGAGACGGATTCGGTCGTTCATCCGAGGGTGATGCCATTATCATTAAACCTCAAGGCGGGCTCGAAAGATCGCTGCGAGTCTCCGGTCAGGAGCTAACAAAAGGTCAGTCGTTCTCCTGTGCTCATCTGCCCGAGTTTTCCTCCTGTCTTGGTAAGGTGGACGTGGGCGTGTGCGTTTCACGTATGAGTGGTGGCAGTCTCCTTGACACAATGAGACAGGTGGAAACTGCGAGAACGGAGTGCAAATGGAGACAGAGAGAGAACATTTGAATAACGTCATATTAAGGGAGGAGCACGCTCCATTCTGAACTCCGACTCCAGTGACCCCGAAAAGTTTTCGAGTTTTCGAAATGTGAATCTCGAGTCTCATCCGGAGGAAGTATTTTCGGATAATACGGTTTCTGAGCCACGATCCAAGGGTGACGTGAGGAGATTCAAATGTAGATCCGCTGCTGTGATGGCTGTTTCGAGTGCAGTTGCTGCGACCTTGAGCTTGACGCGACTCGGTGTGAGAAGAAACTGTTTCTTCTGCTTCGAAGAGAAGTGGCGAACTGAAAAGGAATATTTTTCCAGCAATTCTGGGAATGGTCGCCAAGCAACGATCACGACCACCCCCGAAGAGGAAAGTTGCCGACGCATCCAAATTGCAGCAAACATCAGAGACGCGTCCCACGGCTCAACACAAACAAAAGCAATTCAATGTGAGTTGCAACGCATGACGAACTAAAGAGTTAAGGAGTGTATATCTTTGAAGGAGGGGGATCGCGGGCTCATTTTTTATGCTCCCCGATACGGAACTGGCAAGCTGAGGATTCTTTGAAACGAGATATTTAGAGTATGACCTTCTTCTCGAGACTGTTGGTTGAGGAATTCTCCTCAGCGACCGCCAACGCACTCTCGCTCGGAAGTCAACAATTAGTCTGATGCGCTTTCCATCATCTTCATCGATAATTCTCTGTGGCACATCAGAAACCTTCTGTGTTCGTCCGTCACTTTCAGTTCCTCGGAACATTTTCCGGAATAATGGGCACGGACGAAGAGTTCAGTCATTAGTAGCAATGACTGATGACCCATCGGCATCATTCACACATACACATTGCATCTAGTCTAGGATTACTTCAAGGTTCTAAGGGGAACGATGGTCCGGGAAGAGTTTCCAATCTCGTAATTAGGCCCGCGGGAGAGAATATCTGTGGCCGTCGTCGACTTAGCCCATTGTTCTCAAGCCCTGAGTGACTGCATGTCATGTATCTGCTTAGCGAGAATCGGAGGCGTGGAAGGCTAGACCCTGAGGACATCGAATGTGTGAGGACATCGAGATACTCACGATTTCTAAGTATTTCATCTGAGGATTCTCTGAGAAAGAAGCATATCATGCTGAAAGTTCGCATGAGTTGCACTTGATTTTGTTTCTCTCTCGCGTCATCGTGCTCTGTGTGATTTCTCCCAGGTCGCAACCGAATCCAAAACGGGAAGAGCAAACGGAATTCTGAATGAGTAATTTGCGTCACTCCTAAACTCGCTTCGGAGATTTCCAAGTTCGAACTATCCCGGCGAAGAGCTCTCTCCACGACGCTGTTAGCTAAGAACGAGAAAAGAAGAGAGTAAGGAGCCGAAACGGGAAGATTCGAGCTCCGACATCATGCACGATGTTCGTTGAGTGCACAGAGTCGTGAGCGATTTCGGAGTAAGGTACAGAAAATTGAGTCGTTTGAATTCAGGCTCAGCGGCAGAAGCAAGCGTGCGCGAACCCATGTATGTACACGTGCCGACGAAATCGTCTCAGATTCTGTTATGCACATCACGTGTCAAACTACATGATTGAATTATCCGAGAGAGACTACATTAGTAAGCTATGCGGCTCAAATCGTCACTACCCGTGCAACCATGTTAGGGCGCTACGTGCGTGCTTGAGAAGTGGAGATCTAACTCGTTTCTCTCCGGTGCTCCAGATTCCAAGGAAGTAGTCTCGTTACCTCCGGAGTCGGTGTTGATGAGCTCACGCCAAGAGCTCATGAGCTTGCCTTCTTCAGAATGACGCTCATCTCATTTCCTCTCTCCGGTGCGATGGAAGATTGCCGCGAAAGAAAATTCCTCATCGGAGAGAAATTGAATTTCAAAAAAATTATCGACAGTCACAAAGGTTTCCGTTTCCCCAGGAGAAAGCAATCGATCTCGTCGCGGCTGGGCGCGTGGAAAACATTGTGCAGGCGCAGATGGTCGCCGAGTTGGTTGACATGAACTTTGATGAGGAAGGTAGAGGTCTTGATCCTTATACTGTACTATGTATTCTCTGAATGCATATCAGACCGCTGATGCGTGGAACTTCTACCATTTCAGATGCCATCCTGGCTTCAGCCAACTCAGAAAGCGTGTACCAGGCAGTTTTATTCCTTCAGCAAGAGTGTAACATCTGTTATGGAACATACCCCATGAGCCAAGTGAGTATTTTCAGCATGCGACCCAATTCGTGTGAAGGTCAGGACTTCAACGGATTTGCGACATCGTTTAAATCGTTCCGCCATTCTTCCCTCTAACGATGGTTGGTGGGACAGAGACGAGATCGCATTTTCATGAGGGCATTACGAACATACATTTCGAGGACAAACTCGAAAACAATCCTGGCCGGACCCCAGTGTTCTCACGGAGAAAACCGGAGCTTCCATGGAGCAGCGAGACATGGGTCGTTGAAGCTAACTTCGTAAACAGAAATAATGATGAGGCTCAGCGCCGTTGTTGCGACGGGCATGTCGCTTTGCCCGAAGTGACAGCCAGCGATCGATAACCTTTTGTACTCAGCTAAGCAGTGGGTCGCGACTCCCTTCATGCATGCAAGCAAGCAGAACAATGCACGAAGATACTCCCAGATCGATGAGACACGATGCGCTGTCTCTGTCGCTGACTTTATGGGCTGATCTGCTCTCCCGTCCGAATGACCGCCGGGTCAGTCGCTGCGATAACCTTTGCGGTCGCTGTCTGCGTAGAAGGATCGGAGCCACCGATCGCAAATATTTTCGAAGGAAAATGCCGATTCGTTCGGAATTTTCTCCAGGTTTCGGTTCTTTTGAAAACTGTCCCCAAAGAATGCGTTCGATTTCATGGATCATTTGTTCAAATCGTACTTTTGCATCCTTTTCAGATGATAGCTTTGTTGCACTGCGCACATGTTGCGTGTCAGGAATGCCTGCGAACGTACTTTACAATTCAAATTAGGGACCGCAACGTTGGAGAACTACGGTGTCCGTTCTGCAACGAGCCTGACCTCTCCGACGAGAAAATTGAGCAAAATTATTTCAGCAACATGTCTGTTCTGGTAATGTCAAGACACACATTCAGAAAGGAGGAGTGAGCATCTATTTCGAGCAAATATGCTCGCTCAGTTGGCTTGCGAAGCCCACGCAGAAGTTCTTCGACTAATTATAGCAAAAACCAAAAGATAAATTTGGATTCCAGCTCAAAGATCTCGTCGACAGGGAAACATTCGATCTGTTCCATAAAAAGTTGGTCGAACGTGCTCTCATCAAAGACCCCAATTTCCGATGGTGTCCACAGGTTTGTGTCTTTGTTGCCAGAAAACTTTTTTCTGGACTTTATCCTCTGAACTGATCTGATCTAGTCCGAGCACTACTTTGCAACCGGAGTTCTGAGGGGCGTCTTCATATCTAATATCCAAGGGGCATCATCGAGTTTGCAGGAAAGTAGGCTTTTCTGAACACTAATGAATTCTCTTCATAAGAGAATCTCTCTGAGGGATAATCGAAAGGCTCTTTTTGGATAAAATGCCTCCGTCGGAGTAGACCTCCACTACTAACAAGCACTAATTAGAGCCTTGTTCCAGTGCTCGTCGGGATTCATCACCGTGGCTAAACAGAAAGCGGTTACCTGTCCAGACTGCAAAAAAGTCTCGTGCGCAGACTGCAAAAAAATTGTACGTTCAAAACTTTTGATGATCTCCAGAGCATTTCCAATCTCAGTTTTGTGGAGCTCCGCGTCTGCATAGAATTCCTTACCGACCTCCGGTAACGTCCTCGACAAAGTTGATCCGGAAAACATGGTTTCGAGAGAATGGCATCTGCATCCCCACGACAAAGTCTTCCTACAGGATTCTCGTCGGAGTCGAAACAGTGGAAACGTTCTCCCCCTAGAGCTTTGTCAGGTGTTCTGAATGCGGAAGTGCGTGAACAGTCGTATACCTTGATTCCTGAATGTCGTTTCAAATACACATATGTATTTAGGGACCCCTATGAGACTCATTGGGGGAGCTCACTTCTTCGATATTTGAGTCAGTTTCTATCTCGTTCGTTCCTTAGGGATCAATCATAGGTATCGGTTTCGCATTCAGAGTGTATTTTCCACCTTTTTCAACGCATCGCGGTCCAATTCGGGAAGGCTGTCGGTTGTCTGATTCACGAACGTGCAAACCAAGGAAACAATCTTAGAAAAGTAACCGGATCTGCTCACACGTGACTGGGTTCTTATTTCAGTGGCGGAAGGAACATCAGACATTATCATGCGAGGAGTTCGACCGCTGGATCTCGCGATATGAGCCGGACTCCGCTGAGATCGGCCTGGAGAGATATTTCGAAGAGAACGGCATCCAATGTCCAGAGTGCAAGTTCCGCTATGCATTGAGTCGTGGAGGTTGCATGCATTTCAAATGCGTCCAATGTGGTTTTGATTTCTGCTCAGGCTGCAATCGGCCGTTCAAAAATGGCGAGGTGAGAAACAATTTCGAGCATGGAGCCTCAAGAATCATCAGAATTCAAGATCTCAACTCGGACTTCCTGTTTTCATCAGAAATGCGGCTTCTCGGTCAATTGCAAACGGATGGGTCTCCACGCTCATCACCCTCGGAATTGCCTCTTCTATCTTCGAGACAAGGAACATGATAAGCTCGAGATGCTTTTGAAGGTAGCTTACCTTTTGACTCGCGCCATTTGAAACTACCCCTTCCGCCGACATTCCTCGAAAAATCGCGAGGCTTCCGCAGAATCATAATCACTCAGCAGTTGTAAATCGCGGAAACTCTTTTGGTTCAGGACGCAGGCGTGCCCATTACGCGAGACCTCACTTCTGGACAGGAGAACCAAACCCAATGCCAAGTGCCCGAGACCAAAGAGTCCGCTTTTGGAGGATACCGAGACGATGTTTGCGGGCGTCAGCTTGAGCCGAACATGGCAGGACTATGCAAGTGAGTGAGGAATTCTCAGACGCTTTCATCCGACGTGTGCTTCTCTTCCCCTGAGTTAAACTGGCTGAATCGAAAGCTCCTCCAGGAAGTCCTGAGATCTCTTGTGTTGTAAAGTTTATGCTCTCGAGAAAATTCTGAGTTTTCCGTTCTGAGGACTATTTCTCGGTGGAATCGGGGTTCCCCGTCGCTCATCTCTCAGATCGGTCTTGATATCCGCACATTTCGAATGGCCGTATTTGGGGCATTACTTTGACCCAGACCAAACGGAGCCGTCGCACGTATGTGTGAAGCGAGCCAAGAGCCACTTTGAATTGATTGGGAGAAGAGTCTGATTCAAATTTGATGAAGTCATGGACGGCGAGGGGCTGAGTGTGGACGTACAGTTGTTTCACTCGCGGGAGGGACGAAATCGAATTATGTGCTTGGATCTGGACAAAAGAAGAGTTTCGACCTAGTTCGTATGAACTTCCTGATAGACTGGTCGAATTATGGTCGAGAATAAAAAAACACCAACTCCTCAGAGGGTTGAAAGTCAACAACTGTGCTGCCCTGCGGTCACTCCGCCCGAAGCTAACGTACACGCTTTGTTTGACGTTTCCACCGGAGTTGTTCTGACTTCTACAACTTGCTGTTAGTTCGCCCTATTGAAAACGAATCATTCATGAACCGAAATGAAAAGTTGTCATTTTCAACGTTGCTAAGCAAGCCGTATTTAGCCACCTTTACATTGTTCAAGCGCTGTGTTCGTTCTTGCGAAACGGCATGCGAGTCATTCCGCAGCTTCGATTCAGTTTTCGGCCCTAAGAACTCGCTCCGGAAACTTACAATGAGCGGAACACGTTTCGAGTGCAGCTCAAGAACGATGTTCGATCGGACAGCTCAGAATCCGATCAGATGCGATCGGGGGCGGTTGTACTGAATAGCTTTCTGACTTCTTGCAGGAAACACTACGTCGAACATCTAGGAGGTCTGATTTTCCGTCATAAGGTCGATCCCGTGTCCATCCTCGAAAGCGAAGAATTAGAACTGTGCATCCGACGAGCTAATATGCGGCTGCCTTCAAAATATCAACTCACAGATGCAGTCTATAAAGACGTTTTGACGAAGGTTAGTGAATTATTCAGGACGCTTCTCGAGAAGCCGTTTTCCATCAAGGTTGCGAGCTCACTAAGCTTTCACGGCCGGCCGGCATTTTCCAAAGCCAGTTCTGAGCAAGTTCTTGAGGCCTTCAGCGGAACTGGAAAGGAGGACCCTTGAGATCAATCCTTGGAAGAATTCAGGAAAATTCGAAATCTGCAAACTTGCGAATCAGAATGCGATCCAGGAGAAGCGCTGCATAAGAGCAAAAGTTGATCACTCAGATCGATACCAATAATACACTGCTAGACACTTCCCCGGAGCTTATTTTTGAACAAGGATCCGGACTTCAATATTTCTTGGACATGCTCCTGAGAATACACGCCGAAAGGAACTTTCTCAACTCCGGAGTTTTCCGTCGACGCTACCATGGTTGTGAAAGACTGTGTAAGCCACACTGCTTGAGAACGCGCTCAATCCGTATTCCTGATACTGCTGTCCCATTATTTATCCCCGCGACGAAATGACACTCGAATCGATCGAGAACAGAGGTTCTATGACGCATCTAATCGCTTAGCTGGTTCTCGCTGAATTATGCTTCGAATGTACAGTTTGGCTCCTTGCTCACGCGCGAGGGACTATGTTGCTCTGGAGGCCTCGGGTCACTCGGAGTCCAAGACCTTCAGAGTCTCACATATTCCAGTTTAATGTCTCATCCAGCTGAAAAATGATACAAATATCTATGAAACTTCATAAGATCTCTTTAATCATTCGTGCATTCGTTCCCTATGACTGGAGAATCTCGTTGGCATCGGAGTTCAAAGTTTCGGCCTTCACTCGATTCATTCAAGCTCGCTCTCGAACAGCGACTCCTGTGAAGATTTGACGAAGATGTGGGGTCCGAGGGATGATTCGTTCTCCAGAGTCGTAGTCACCAGAAGAGACATTTCCGGTTTTTCTCACTGAAGGAGAGGGAGATTATTCGGGAAGGAGGATTACTCGGCAAGTTGTGTATTATTGGGTGAAACGATTTAAGAGGAGATTTGGACCGTTTGAGACACGCCGCTCTTGTCTTACTTCATTAGCCTATCGCCAGCGAGAGCTTCCTGGACCGAGACCGTATTCGAGCGTAGCTCGAGTCAAGCTGCCGATATTGAGATTTTTCCCTAACGATTCAATGTCGTTAGTACTGACGAAAACTCGAAGATTTGCGATTTCCCCTCTTTTCCCGACATCGGAACTTTCTCGGCTGAGCCGTGGAAATATGGAAATATCCTTCTACAACATAATTTTCGAGGAAAATCCTCACAAAGTTCCAGTGGAAGTCTTCCTCACCAATCCGGAAATTGTCCGAATCCGAACAATATTGCCCAGTTATCGATCAGAGTCAATTCGAGACATGGATTTTAAGTGGCGCAAGGTGGCGTGTCATGTGGATAGTTGTCGGAATCCGTGTCGAAGGATTTTCCAATTCTAGAAATCCCTAATGGCCAGGATGTCGACGACGAGACCAACGTACTCGAACGGGACACAAATCGTCGTCCATAGATCGGACTCTGCAGCCTCGGGAAATAAC
The DNA here is from genome assembly GCA_021527715.1 of Neoseiulus cucumeris. Lineage (NCBI taxonomy): Eukaryota > Metazoa > Arthropoda > Arachnida > Mesostigmata > Phytoseiidae > Neoseiulus > Neoseiulus cucumeris. Next base: position 6,263,051 of record JAJSRV010000006.1, on the reverse strand, counting down.
CAGCCGTGCCATAAATCCACAAATTACCTTGTTTGTCCCCCGACGGCAGCCTAATTTGAATCGAGCAGATGTCAACCGCGGATAATGTCCAGGACAACGGATGTCAGAAATATATGATCACATGTTGTATGCTTCGAGTATCACACCATGACGATTTCTCGAAAAGTCCGTATGAATCCAGGTGTCTCGATCGCGAATTTTCGCAGTGACCCGTCTCGTTGCACTCAATCCGACTGCGCTCATCGTTTGAGCAGAAAAAGAGTGTATAAGTCCCGGAAAGATTCGACGATTAATTTCGTCTTTCCTCGATGTGACTTCATTCCCCTATGCGAGAATTTTGGAATCTGAACATAAACTTGACTGAAATTGAAGCGAATTCAGCAGATGCGATCTCATTCATCTTCGGTACACGAATGCGGCGGTAACCTGCGCCATCGAGAGCGAACTGAGGTTTCGTTTTTTCATTTCATTGAGGAAGATCGCGCCTCCGCTTGAATCCCCACTGAAGAACTAGTTTTTGAAAAGAATGAGCTTAGCTTGAAGGTCCGGCCATAACCGCAGCTTTTCAAATGAAAATTACCGAAGTTTTTGGTGAGATGACGGCTCCGTGTCATAGCCGTCTGAACTTCCGTTGTGAGTCATGTAATCAATGTCAGGGCCGAGTCACCGCGCGGAAACTTCAAAGAGGAACTTATCGATAAATTGGCTGAGTTTTCTCAGCTGTGCCAATGCATCGTTTTCAGTCTGAATGTCCGAGTGCGCAGAGTAATTGAGCCACAATTTAGAACATGGATGAATTGGCGCCCAAGTTGTAAGAGAATGAATAAGCGAGCGGCGCAGCACAATGTTCTCCTTCCGAAGAGACCCCCGATGTTTAATAATCAGATCACGCTTGTTCGTCCATCCAACCACCCACCCACCCATCCGCGGATCTGTCTGTCTGTCAGTCAGTTGCTTCGTCCGTTTTCCGCTCCCTCCCGCCTGCCATCAATCGTTAGTTCGTCCGTCCATCACTCCCGCTGATGGCATGGCGTGCCGTGACGAGTGTTGCTCAGCCTGGAACTAACTTCGGAACAGGGAAACGGGAAACCCCTAACGCAACGGCAGTGCCGTCGGCGGCAGTAGCACCCACGCCTTATTGATGCCAGGCTACCGGTCAGTCGAGCGACCATCCTGACCGACCGACCGACCGACCGACCGACCGATTGAGCGACCAGCACTCAGTGAGTGAGCGAGTGGTAGAGTGAATGAGCAAGCCGGTTCGCGATGACCAACAACGAAGCATTCTATTGCAGCTCGCTCTCTCTCTCTCTTCCACTCAGTCAGTCCTTCGTTGTTTTCTGCCGGTGCCACTGTTAGAAAGCAAAGTGGTAGCGGGTGGTATTGGTGTTGGCAGCAGTGGTAATGGTAGTGCGGCTGACGGCGCGGCGGTGGTGGCGGAGAGGCTAGCTTTCCTAGCTCGCTCATCGCACGGAATACGTCGCTCTTCTTCGCATAGGGCGTTCACTGAACCGAACGCACTGCCTGCTAGCTTGCTGCTGCTATTCGTTGTCGTTGTCGTCATCGTCGTCGGTGCTCTAGTGCGCCGGTAGCGGGCGGGAGGGAGGGAGGGCAGGCAGTCAGTCAGGTCGGTGGATGGAGGGATGGATGGATGAACGGACGAACGAGCGAACGGTTGAATACCCAGCCAGCTAGAAATACAGACGAGCAGACGGAGCAACAAGAAAGCGCTCGCTCGCTCGCTCGCTCGCTAGCTCGGCTGTACCATCTAGAGCACTTTAGTAAACCAGTAGCAATCCCGGCAAGCAATGGGTCTTACAGACCCACCCCGATACTAGCATCGCTTCTCCGCGTCCGCTCAGCTGCTCAGTTGGCTGCTTGGCTTATTGATAGAAAATGTAACCATCGAGCTCGATCTCTGTCGAAACCTCGCCTGTCTCCCTCTCGATCGCCAACACGAACGATCTCTGAGTTGAGCCGAAAAATCCAATGGCAAACTTGCATGGAGGGAACGAATCGAGCATCTCGAACCTCTTCAGGGGATCTGTAACCTCCACTTCTAAATTCACGTTTGTATCGAGATGCCTGTTGACCTCACTTTGAAATCCTTTCTGAAACAATCCTCTACGGACCGAGCCAGCTTGGTGAAGAGGAGCAACTCCTGCTGGCTTCGTCTTGGTCTCTGCGAACTCTTCGAAGAAGTACATACTCCATTCGAATCTGAAAAAGGATCCGAGGAATCCTTCGAGAGACCCCACTCGACTCAATAATGCTCGAGAGTATCCTTCGTCCACAACGGCTCCTCGAAACTGAGTTTCCTCAACCGAGAGAGGATTCGCATATTTTGCGATGTTGTTTAGACGCGCCGCGGACAGCAATGTTCAATTCAAGTTTTATTCTGTAATGGAACCGGCGAAGAACACGAGCGGCTTTCAGAAAGTTGAACCTTAGTGATTCTATTTGTATCAGTCATTCCCAAAAGTTGCTCGAATAGACCCTCGGGCCCCAGGACGATGTTCTGCGTTACATTGGAGTTCATAGGGAGGAGAAGACCGCTGATTTCCAGGTGCATTCACAAGTTTTCTGACCCCCGAGAATATCACAAACTGGGAATTCTCAGTTCTGATATTCAGAAAATCGAGGAAAATCAATGAAGCTTGAACGGGGAATGGGCCAACTCACGGCTTTTAAAGATTACTATCATATGTGCAGCACCGTTGCAGTCGAACGGGCGGCAGAGCGGCGGACGATCGAGCAAGCAAGCGTATGCCGATCTGGAGATGCGCCGCTGCAAGGAATCACAAAGCTTTACCAACAGAAAGGATTCAGATCGACTTCATATATGATATTTTGTTGCGTGACTCAAACCATTCATCCACATTCATTACACATTTGTCTCAAAGCCGAAGCGCACTGGCTACGCTGACCTGGAATAGAAATGAAAAAACTCACTCCAACTTTTCCGATCCGTTCAGCTGATTAGTGTTGCGGATGACTCAGATAAAATCTGGATTTCATCTCTTGGTCGTGCCGTGCGTTATGTGTCGTTGCGTTGAGGCCCGACTTCTTCAAGTTACAGAGCCGAAAGATAAATGAAAAGACTCTACGCTACAACGATTCGGGCCCATGCACAAGAGAGCTCTCTGGATTCTGCGGCTTTCGTTCTCCTCGGAAGTATATGTACATGCTGAGCATAAATCCTTTCATGACCGTTCCGTACGGCGTCCATATGTGGAGCAATCGTGTTCGCTCGTGATTATTTCCGGAAAACCACGCTCTCCTCGCCGGAGCCCTGCACTCTCGAACATTTGAGACCAGCCGTTCCATTCACGTCGAAGTTTTCCAACGGTTTTCGACTTCGTCACTTCGTCGTTTGGCGACGCGCGTCACGCCGCTTACCCAAGCCAAGGGCTGATCAGAATCTGCCATTCATTAAATTGTTGATCGGCTCGTCGAGGCGGCCGGCCGAAGCGAGTCACCTACCAAGCCAAATGCTGTAACGGCAAGAATGACAGAACTGGACAATCACATTTGCGAGTCGCACACACGCTTTGCGGACAGATTTCTGGTTACGAGACATGTCGAATTAACTAAGAACATGCCTTAATTAGCATGAAACGCCAGATGCTCCAGGGATAAGCGCGATGGATATCGCAGAGAATGAACAGACCATGGGCAAGCGTGGAATTATCCCAACTTTTTTGACAATCTATCCGCATTAGCTCGTTCCGGAGCATCGCTCCTCGATGCATGCATCCCAATATATAGTGGAAAGTACTTCCACAAAGGAATCGCGGCCTGTGTCATTAGAGCTCGTCTCTGGATCCTCTGTGTTTTAGAGAGACGAAGAGACGCACCTGTCTAACCCAAATCAGTGGGCGCGTCTCCGAGCCACAATAACATCTGAAAGTGACTACGACTAAAAGCGAAATCTTAACAAAGCGTTCAACCTGAATACACGTGGAATAAGTACAACGTCATCAGCCTGAAAGTTCACGGCAACGCTGTGCTTGACCATTCATCTGGAGGGAAAACTTTGGAAATCGACTGGTTTCCGTTTGAGAAAACAACTCTCGTACCACGGGAATGGTATAACATGAATATGCATTCGATTCTTCGGAGAAACAATCATTTGCGAAATTGATCGAAGGCGAACTTGGGAGTATTTGGTACTGCGGAGTCTCCGTAGCTACAAACTCTAGTCAGATAAAATTACAGATCATCCAAAAAGAGATGGCGTAGATCGCTCCAAAGACATCCAAAGTCGAACATCTGTGCACTTTCGTCAAAGTTTCCGTGCAGCATCATCCGAGTAGAATTTGATCCATATACTACAATCGATCTATTATAGCTGTCCATCTCTCTATCCGTGTATCAATCCATGTTGATTCGTCGACTCATCGTTCCATCCGCATGAAGTGGATAGGATACGTTATTAAGCACTCCATCACGATTCGAGCCATACGGACGCTCGGACGCAAACTAGAAAACTCTCAAAACTCAACTCGAATCGTCATCGGTGTTGTTCAGACCGCTGCTGATATTGACTGAAAAAGTTCAGCAGCAAACCCTGATCGTGACAGAATTCGACAAGAAACTATTGGGCAGTGGTTCCGGAGAGAAGAGCGTGAGCCGTAAATCTAGAAAAAAAACGTCTCAATTTTCGTCGTCACTTGAGTCCGTCCATACTGAACCCACAAGTGGATACCGTTCGCACTGAAAACTCATTCTCATTGTCGGGGAAAAAACTTTAGAAATACGTCAGAACTAGACGTATGCTTCAGAACTCTACTCACGCGGTCGATAACCCTTAGTGCGAATTGTCAAACTATCACATGCCAGTTGATTGTACGGACGAGAGTGAATTTGAGACAAAAACACGCGTTCGTGGATTCGGAATAATTTGCAGAAATTCCGTGGGCCATGGATGTACTGGATTCTATGTACCTGTGGGCTAGTGGAGCACAGATGGCGAGTGAATAAGAGTTTCAATTTAACACTCGCATTTGAGATTCTTGAATACCCTCTCGGAGTTTCATCACTGTAAACGACGCGAGCTATTGCTCACTATAGCTTCGTCCCAATCGTTTGTCGTGTTGGCACTTTACGCTCCGATAGAGAACAGAACATCTAGAAATGAGTGTAGTTTTAATTTCGGTAATTATTGTCACAATATTTCAGACTAATGACAGTATTATTTAATAATGAAAGCTGTCGTAATGACCATTCTCGTTACACAAAATCACGCCAAAGCTTGTCCTGACGTCGTTTCTCACTTCTGTTATTGTCGCTCGATCCTGAATCACAGACGGTTTTTTTTTTCATTTATATTCCGTCCCGTGCCGCATTCTATAATCCGTAACCACGTTCAACAATTGTCAAAGCACTTGTGCGTCGGCGAGGGCGAATTCTATGTAATTGAACAAAAAAAAGTGGATGCTGTTTTATTCCCTCTTTTTTTCCGCTGTTCCAAATCACGAATCTGAAACGCAAAACAGAACAACGACGATGGTATGCGCTGTGTGGACAGGCCTGATACGCCTCAGTGGGCTCAAGATTTACGGATAAACTTTTGACACAGATTAAATACATTCAGAGTTTACTGATCTCAGTACTCGATTGTGAAATGGCTGCTTACAGACACTCATATCGGGCGCTCAGACACAGCCACTCCGCACATAGGATGTTCCAGCTGCTGCGAACACCTCCATTGAGATCTGTTTGGAAGCAAAGTAAAAACGACGAACTGATGACTATGTAGTATGTACATAGATGTATGCATTGCCTATAGTAAAGATCACGGGAACTAGATGAGAAGTTATAAGCTAGTGGGACGGATGAGCAGGACACGCTCTGGGGGACTGTGCCTTAGATACTGAGCTCTGAATACTGCTGCCTGTTGCGCGCATTACGCACTTTAAGCGCATTCAGCCTGAGATCGCATATGAGAAGTTTTTCTGCCGTCAAGTGGTAAGCATCTGTTTGTCGCATCGTTCCCCTCATGACGGAGACCCACTTGAACCCAGCAGAAATTCCTAATTATTCAGAAATGTTATCCGTTCCCTAAGCGATGGGCGATGGGAAGAAGGTCTACGAAGATGAGATTAAAGAGTTGCCTATTCATAATTCCCCGCTTTTCAATCCCCCAAGAGCTTGAGGAGGTTGGAAAGAACGATGCCGCCGTGATCCCCTGGGCGTTGGGCGGATGAGCAAATCAGAAGAGAACACGATAGCTGAGATTTCCGACCGCTGTCACCGAGAAAATCAGTAAGATGTGACCGCGACCGAATGCTTCGCTCGCGCATGTATAAACATCCAAGATTAGCGAAACAGAGCTGGATCCTCCACGTGATACATCTCTCAGCATCGGAATTAAGAATTTGTCTCTTACAAAATTATACGGGCATCGAGTTCTGTCTTGACCTTCTGCCATGCTGGCAGCGAACGGTGTAAAGCAGCAGCTGGTTGTGCGCAAATGTCAAGAATGTTGTTTCCAAATCTCAGCGAGTGTTTCTGCCGTGAACAAACACAATCATGTCTACACGCGTTCGGTGACAAGGAAACGTGCATTCTCGATGTTCAATTCGATCGCATCGCGAGTAACCGAACATCTCTCTTCATTTCCGCGTCTAAAGAGATCGCTTCGCTGCTGAAGTCCCAGAAATGAACGTATAGTGCGCCGAGCAGGCGGGTCGGCAAGCAGCTCGCGAAATATAGGGGTCTCTGTCTCATTATGGAGCTCTGTGCTGCGGTTAGGCTCTCTGTTAATGCTCGTCGTGGCTGGCTCTTCTATGCCTTACAAAATGGCCTGCCAGCGAGCGGCCGTCCCGGCACCGCTGGTTGCACCGCAGCCGTCACTACAGCTCTCAACAGACTCGCACACAATGAAAAGCCTTGGTGATATCAGCGTTCTCCACCGGGTATTGTTGAGAAAAGAGCCCCTGGAAAATTAACCTCCTATTGCTCGCAACGTGAGGAGCGAAATTTGAAATTCCCACTCGCCGTAGCTGGAGCAGCAGCTGTGACCGTGGCTCTATACGCTTCTGTCTGACCGGAGTCACGGAACAGCACAAACTGGAACTGGCGTACGTCCTTTCTTAAGTCATCGATTTAATGAGCCGATTTGAGAATCCATTCAATGAACTCTAGCGTAGAAATATGACCTTCAATCGGCGAAGGAGATGAATGGAAGGAAATCACTCACGACAGAGTTATCGAGGGTGAGAAACGAAACGAAGCTGCGAGCGAAGTTGTACGAAAAGCCGCCTCTCGAGTAGTTATTTTGAAGCTCTGCTTGTTTCGAAGACTCCTCAATCGATATCTTCGAGAATCGCTCAAAAAACTTAGGTGAACGTTGCGGGTGCCGTAGTATCATCACCGACGCCGACGGCAGTGATGAAGAGAAATAAAACAACCAAGACGATAGCGCTAGTGAGGTGAAGCCGGCGCCTGGCTGCACTTCACGATTCGATGCGACTCGCTGAAATATAGAAACTTGTTGACGTGAGATACTACTTGATTTCAGATCGTTCGCGAAGATATCCCCTTGGATAAGGTTGACCCCAAGCAGAAATAGCGTCAATTGACGGTGTGCGGGTGTCACTCGGAAAGTTTTACGCTGCTTCTAAAAATTTTCCGCTCCCGCAACATTCGCCGTTCGCACGCACTACTCGGCTGGAACTTCGTCGCAACTTCGCGGGAGTCGGGGGTCGTCATCTCACTTCCAGCGCATGACTTGTATCCCGTTCCGCCTCAACGTCAAGATTTGTACCGACAGAGCTGGACTATCGATATACTTAGTCAATGTACGTTTGATTCAACTTTCTACCATATAGAGTCGTCGAAGAGACCACAGTTTCGTCATCGGACGATTGACGTTTCAAGTCGCTAGCTTGTCTGAATGTGTCTGCTGCATCTCGTTGTACTTGAGAAAGCTACACTTGACGGAGAGTACATCAGCCAAATGGCATCATTGTTTCAAGAAGATTGAGCCCGATTTGTCAGAAAACAATGGGTACGGGTCGCATCTGTACGGGACTGCCAGATTTTTGACGATTTTCAGTTCAGCTTCTATTTGGTCTCTTGAGTTTCTATGCGATACAATTTCATACTATCTATTGTTATCTTCTCCCACTTTAATATCGGCGCCAGTTCACTCCGAAGCAATGTCGATTCGCCTCTACTTGGGACTTTTATCACGGAGTCTCGTGAATGCCAATGGATCCTTGTTTTGATTTCTAACAAATGTAGAAAAGCGCTCCCAGTGCAATACTCAACCCCGTGCGTCACTTAGGTATGTCGTTTGTCGCGTATGGAGAAGTAAGGACAACGAAGAGAACGATCATCGAGGCTCCTTGGTGTGTCCTGCTGATTCTTGTTTTGGTTATCATAGTTTTTCATTCGTTGTTTATTTCAACGGTATCAATGAATTATCTTCAGGACCGTAGGTGATCGGTCTAATAAAGTTTCTAAATAAACCGAGTTGAAGATCCGCTCGAAATAATTTGCTCCAAAATCAGAAGACATGAAGACATTCGTTGTGGCACAACGGTGACTGAACTCCACAGCTCCCATCGAAGCAGAACTGATTGCTAACGGTACCCAGCGCATTCGGACGAGGTAAAGCTATGGACTATGTGATTGGAATCTTCGCTCTGAATGAATGATTGATGACGGGAATGTCAGGCTTCTCGCCCACGCCGATACCCAATGCAAGATAAAGGTCCACGGTGGATGAAAAACTCAGTCAATGAATCAATTGCTTTGGACAGATGTCAACTTCGAGGAACTCCAACTCGTTTCCCTGGACGCGCCCAGAGGTCTCTTCGATCTGCGTTCCGATTCCACTCAACGGTGCTCATGAGATTTTCCCGCTAAATTTGTTGTCTCTAGCTGAGTCATGATGACACGCCATCGCCAGATGTGACTCACGCAGATTTGTATTCCACGACGACTCGGAACTCCGAGAGCTCGAGTATACTCGTGTCTTTATTATCGCGTGGGTGAGCGAGCGTATGTTGTTCTTCCTTGAAACTATTTCGAAGGAACCTCAGCTCGAACAGCATCATAAATTCCCGTTTTCCGATCGCACGCGGCTGCGATTCCAGTATGGTGGAGAAGATGTTATTGTGTAGAGTTATGGTGTTCGATGCGGTGCTCTACGCTTGCTGCTCGGGCCGCGCAGTGGGTTGCTTGACTACAGCCTGAAATACACAGGGGCCTCTCCAGTGTTGGCCCAGATGTCATCACAGCGCTCTCATCGTCGTCGTCGTCGCTGTTGTTGTTGTTGTCGCCATCCACAAGCTGGATTTCGTGGCCGCTCGATGGTATTGGCGTTGGCATTGCTGCTTGTAGTGTAGTCAGGAAGGCAGCCAGCCAGGCGGCAGTCGAAGATTCAGGCAAAGCAGCGGCAGCCGAAGAACTTAGTGAGCGTCCGCAGAAACTGAAGCACGCTTTGAAGAGGCTGTTCGCCTGATGGTGGCTGTATGGTAGCTGACTGCTAGCGTGCTTCGGTGCTTTCATCCGTTCGTCCGTCCGTCCGTCCGTCCGTCTGTCAGTCGGTCGTTCCGACCATCCATCTAAGCGACTCAGAGCATTTTGGTGCATTTGAGCAGCAGCAGCAGCGGCGGCAGCAGCAACCGATACAGTTCAGTGCCCCGCTTCAGCTTAGCGTTAGAGTCAAGGGCCAACATGGCTAGCGAGCGAGTGACGAACGAACCAACGAACAGGCAGGCCGGCAAGCAAGCAGCCAGGAGAAGCCACCTTCCTCCCGGAGGAAGGGAAAGGAGAATACAACATCCACATCTAACATCCATTCTCCGCTACAGCAGCGGCAACTAACTTCTGAAACTTCTGTAGTGCGTTGCCCGTCCGCTGTCCGTCGGTCAGTCCGCGCGTTCGTTTTGGTCGTCGGTCGTCTGCCCGCCCGCCTGCCTGCCTGCCTGCCTGCCTGCCTACCCGCCCGCCTGCCTTCCTGCCTGCCGCCCGCAGTACGTCGATGTTTGTTCAGACTACGTCGCAGACAGCTGAACAACGAGCTGACGAAGCTCAACTAGCAAATTTCGAACTTCGTTCTCGAATTCTTGCTTTCCGAGAAAGCAATGGGAAAACCATGAAAGCAGTCGGTGACGTTTCAGCGTCAGCCACGATATAAGTAGCATCGAATACGAGAGTAGCGCTCTCACAATTACGGACATGATGACCACGCCCCGCTCTCCGAAGGAAGCTGGATACAGCGCGGTGCAGAAGCGAGCGTCAACTTACAGAAGCAGAATTTTCTGTGGCGTACCAAGAATCGCTGATGAAGTTCGTGCCGATCCGAAGTTGCGAGTTGAACTTCGAGATCGAAACAGAAATTCCAAAGTAAATAATGTATGACGGATATATCTTCGTGAGCATTATGCAGGCTAAAGCGATTCGTCGATCGCGCACTTTGAAGCGGAATTTCCGAATGAAATCAAGATCGGAATCAAGCCTGAAGGTCGAGGTAGAGAGACAAAGAGGGGTAACTTCAGCGGGATTTCGTGAGTTTTCATTCCAAGTCACCGCTCGCCGATGACTCGCGAAGACGTCCCTCAAAGATTTTCTCCAGGATTCTGATCGGCTCTAATCGAGTCGCCTCGAGAAACAACAACGTGGTGACGGTAATTAATTCTCACCTTCCTTGTGCATGGAAATGATGTGTACGCCTCCAAGAAACTCCCGCTTCCCCCAATATAGGAACACGCGTATTACATGGGCGCCACTTTTTGGAACATCGAATGATACCGTTTTTTGATTATCGTTTAGCGTGACTCCGGGTCACGTACTTCAAGCGAGTAGTCGCAAGCGGAATCGTTCAAAGTCTGAGAAACGAAGGGACCCGTATCGGTGTTGGTAGAGCGTTGCGCTTTTGGCGTAGGTGGGAGATTTCCAGCGGTGGGTGAGATGAGAGTGGGCCGCATGTCATTAACTTCGAATGTAACTTGTAGTTGCATTCGGGTTAGCCTTAGTGTGTGTGTGTGTGATTGTTTGTGTTTGTATGTACTGATCTTTTCTTGCTAGCAAGCAAGCAAGCAAACGAATGAACGACCGACCGACCCTCTCCGCACTTGTAGTCGCGGTAACTGGAGCAAGCAATTGCGGCCATACCAGATCCACGCAGCTCGGAAGGAAGCCCAAACTCACTCGCACGCACACAGACACACACAATACTTCTCCACCCGCAACTGCGCTTGAATTTCATCGCCAACCGGTGAACACGCATCCCGTCTGTATGGAAACGCTATTACGGGAACAAACTATTCTAGTTTTGAACTTGGCTCGCTTCGCCAGAGGCTTGCTTCGATGTTCGACTTGGTGAACGCCTGTTGTGGGACCTTAGAAGCTTTCTGGCACATACCCCCTCGCTTTGAGCTCGGTGGCCGACATGTTGGCAGTTGTTTTTCTCTGCAACTGCTGACGGTTCATGCGCGAATACACTCGTTCAGGGGCCCTAGTTAATGATCGCTTCTCGGTCTCGGTCGTCATCGTCGTCGTACATTGAAGATTCACGCGCATTGCTATTGACGCTCACAACGCTTTCTTGGAGCTTTGCTTTTCAAATCACACGCTGCGCTTCCTGAGGCTGGATTACTCATACTCTTTCTGTCTGTTATGATTCGAGGGAACCGTACCTCCTGCTTTGGATGCCATGAGCACTGTATGGTATCCGGAACCTGCTGCGCGTCATTGCGTGATTCCGCAGCGTCGCGGAAGGATTCTACTCGTCATGAGAGATTCGACGGGAACGCGGAATAAGTACCGTCGAAAGCGGATATGATTTTCCGTTCAGCTGAGTACGCATATACTCACCGGGGCCGAGGCAACTCACGGCGAGCGGAGGGTTGCGTGCCGAAGGCAAATTGTGTATGATGACGATAATAAACTCAATGTCACTTTCGGTCGAATAGCTCGCATCGGTTTCGCACAGCTTAACAGAAAAGTAAGTTTGAGGAAATGATGCGAATTTGGAATTTCTATTCCACGAAGGGTTGAGATTTACGACTCAGGGATCTTGAACTTTCAAAAGGCTCTCATGAGGTGTTTCCTCCCGAGGGCGAAGAGACGTTTCTCCAGCACAAATGAAAACTGATGGTGGAATCGCGCTTCGCGAATTCGTACAACGCTATGAGACCGCGTCGTCAGAAGAGAAAAGGACTCCGCGACAACATTCTAAGAGTTCGCGGAATTATTTCCTCGAAAGGATCGGAGGAGCTTCGAATATTCGACCGAAGGTTTCTAAGTCCGCCAGCGGCTATTCAATCGAATGGAATCGAACACGATCATTTCACGAAAATGGAGAATGGCGGTGGTCGTAACAATATAGAGACGTATGGTCGCTTTGGAAAGATGTGCCTGTCTAGTAGGCAGCCAGGCTGGTCCGTTGCTCGCTTGCCGGTGGAGTCCCACACGAGGAAAGTATTCCACACACACGCACAACGAGAAGGAGAAGGAGGAGGCCTTTGACTGTTTGCTAGCTGTGTTAGATCATTCTGCCTAGCTTTCTGCCTGCCGGCCGGCCTGCCTGCCTGCCTACCTACCAACCCAACTCGCTGCCTCTCTGCATGCCCGTTCGTCCGCCCGGCTGCTTGGCCAGTTAGGTAGCAAGGAAGGAAGGAAGCAAGGAAGGAGGGAAGCTTTCTGTCTATCTGTCGGCCGGTCGGTCGGTCGGTCCGTTCATCTGAAGCAGCGTGGATGCTTCGTTGCTTACCAACCAACCAAGCAAGCCGATAGTCAGGCCACAGTAGCTCGTGGGTACAACTGAGCCGACACGAACGAGGAGACTCTCTGTGGTTGCTGGCACGGAGTGGTACAGCTCCGGCGCGGCGTAGAGATGGGTCTGGTCCGCCAGCGTACCAGCGAATAGCAGAGGATGCTCAGGCGGTGCCAGCCGGTAGCGACCGCTCCAGCGAAGCTTTCGATTCGGCTCTTCTGGCTAGCTCCTACGGTTCCGAGTCTGAGGTATTGAAACGTTTGATTTCCGGTTCCGAGCAGACTCTCTCTGACGAATCCGTCTATAGTCCGAGCCGGAGCGAGAAGATGGGCCGATAGACAAGCGATCCCGCCATGTAACTGGCCAACTAGCAAGCTGTTCGGCACGCGAGCAGGCTTCAGGTGCGAGCCAGGCGCGACACGGAGGCAAAGCGTGTTGGTGTCAACAGCGTAAATTGCCCACGTAGTAGGACATCCGGCAGACGCTCATGATGATGACTATGTCGTTCGTTCTATCGTTTGTCCGTCCGTCCAATTAGTGCGCCACCACCGCTACCGCTTCGACTGTTGCTGCTGTCGCCGCTGCCGCACCGTTGTGACATCAGTGACAACGGTACCTGAATTCGTCTCTGACGGACGAACGAACGAATGCTTACATGAGCGGTCGGCGACGATGATGAGCCCACGAGGACGGAGGACAGATGTACAGCAGGCTCGGAAATGCTGTCCATGAGTTCTAGATCATTCAAAGTGATCCATCGACACTGGTCGAGCTGGCGTCTCATTCCGCTTGATTTTCTGCGTTGCTCGCGATGGGAGGTCGGATTGGAAGGTGTTTCTTAGGTTCTGGATGAGAACATGTATTCTTCAGTACGATAGAACGTTGAGGACATTGAAAAATTCATCTCTCGTGAACATCGGGAAGCGAAGGGGAACCGTCTGTAGTGGTCTGGAGCCAGTGCACCTACCACATGAACGTACCCTCCACACTCCGGTGCTAGAGATGCTGCAAAATCAACGGAGTTTGGGATCGATCAGCATCTCAGGCTCAATCTTGACGAAGATACAGCTACCCCGAGAGTGGATGCGAGGTAATCAAAACACAATTGCGAAAAAAAACGTGAAAAGCTTTTTCGTTTCACATCTCTGTTTCGACTAAGCCGTCGGTCGTCTCCGGCATGCCTCGACGGCGAAGAGGTTGATGATGATGGCGGCGTTGATGATGTTGATGGAGATGATGATTGTTATTGGACCAAAGTGAGCCGCGAGTGGTTGTCGGTCCGTGTCGTCGTCGTCGACGACGTCGTCTGTACTTCTCCCAGAAGAAGTTGATCTGGACAGAAGTACGTTGGGGCCTCAGACAGAGCAGGCAAGCGAGCAAGCAAGCAAGCAAGCGAAGAAAGCGAGCAGAGAAACGCGACCGAGTGAGTGAGGAGTGAACGAATACCGAGCAAAGACGAACCACGAGAGTCAAGTTAACATCAAATATTCTGGAAATGCGCTGCTCGCTCAGCCGCCGCTGCTGCTGCTGCCGACCGACCGACCGACCGACAGACATACGGACGCATCGGTGGATATAGAGAGAAACAGCAGAAGACGTCAACGACTATGAAGCAGAAGAGGGGAGTCGAAAAAAGCCAGAGAACTAGTGCTTTGGTACCACCACCACCACCAACCAACCAGGCAGCCAGTCAACCAACCATCCAACCACCACCACCACCGTCAGGCAGGCAGGCAGGCACTCACTACGATGAAGAAGAAGCACTTGCGGCAGGTATTTGAATGACTGTGCGCGCGCGTTCGGCGACACATAACGACACTTCGACCGACCGACCGACTGAACGAACGAACGAACGAACGAACGGACGACAACGACAACACTACACAAAAACTACGGAATATCATCACGCTCACAAACTTCCACACGAGTAAAAACACACAAGTATGCCCTAAGCCAGTCGAACAACCAGCGAATCAACCGAACTGCCGGCCAAGCAGCCAACCAGACAAACAGCCAAAACGAAAGCCTGGATCGCGGTCCGTACGCACGTTTTTTCGTCGGTGCTCATTACGCAGCGTGCACAGGTGTGTGCACGCTGTCCATGCATGCATGGATACGGTCGCGCGTAGCTGCACAAATGCCACCTCATGCTATGGGACTGAATCACCGATAGAAACGATCTCCGTTAGTGATTGACGTCCCATGGGGAGAGTATATTTGTTCTAGAAGAACGAAGAGTTCATCGCTCCTCGGGGACATCGAAGCAATATTTCCCGACACGGACTCGGCATCAGATTTTCATCTGAACATTTGAACCCTGCAACACTTGTTTAACGCTCGGAGTGAATGAGTGAAAACGTTATCAGAACTCACCTGCATCCGAGGGTGCCTGAACCTTTTCTCTCTCACACAGCGTCTTTGAAGTTCCTGGATGCTCATGCGCCGATCCGAGCAGGTCCGACCAATTCTCAAGGGGAAGCTCCAATGCTGCTGATTTCAATGAAGTCGAACGAACATACAGGTCGTTGCACCAAAATCCACACTCAACGAGCTCTCCTTCTCACAAACTCCGCTGTTAGTATTTAGTCGCCATGATATCGACGGCGAATCTTGACCTCTAAGCACAAAAGTCTGACGAGTAGAATATCGACATCATGAAAACTCATTACGATCTAGTGGGAAAAAAAGCAAGGAATCTTTGTTTGTTGTTGTTGTAAAATATGAAAAGTTGTTCCACATCTCATTTATTTGACAATAAAATCTTTTCATCAGCAGCAGTTCCGGTAATTAAAATAACCATTTCACCATCGAAAAGGTGCATCGGGTGACAAGTTACAATCCAAGCATCTCTCTCACTCTGTTTCTCTGTGTCGTATCCCACTGCATCAGATGGATTCCAACCTTGGTGTCGTGTGTGGCTCTTTTCCTTCACTCGACTCCAGGGAGAGTTCTAGGGGATATATTTTTTGGTTGCAAACATGGGACCTGCCGTGGTCCCCCACTCTCTTGCTCTCTACACACGTTTGGGCGGCGGAAGACTCTACGATAAGTTTTCAGGGTTGGAATCCTCTGTGCGAGGAGGAGATGACGGATCGGTTTTAGTTTGGTGACATATGACTTCGTATGCGAGCTGTAACATCCTCAGCATCGACTCCGACTGATATGATTATTTCAGGACAGTGTGTTCCAATACTACGACTATGACAGTTCCTTCTACAGCTCGACTGTGATATTTGTTGTAAAGTGTAACTATGATAAACCATCGTTGAGGAAAGGTTCCATTCCTCGATTTGGTATGATTGCAAATAGTAGTAGTAGATCGGTGTTCGTTTTTGTGTGTGTGTTTTTCTCTTTTTCAACTCGAAGATCAATCGATCAATCAATCGCGATAATAAACCTCAATATCGATCAACAGCTCACCGACAAGTTGACTATGATAGCGAAAGAGTGTAATACTTAAGTACTAATGGTCACGAAAAGTTACTTTCATTTCGATCGGGTGATTGGTGGTTTGTGTGTATTGCCTCGGTGTCTGTAAAATGACGTATACCAAAAATATATTTATAATACTGATGCCATCTGCATCGTGAATATTCTCGAGGAACGAACTCGAAGTCGGCGCCTAAAGCCAGGATCGAGTTGTGCCCATTCAATCTCGATATTGCATTCCTCAATGCCATCTCTTTTACTATCTTTCGCTCATTTCCTTTCGTTCACTTTCACGGACTTTTGTTTCGAAGAAGAAGTTCAATGGTTCGCTCAATAGAAGTCGACCGCAAGTATTGCAATGGTATCTATTTCGTAGGTTTGCCTGCGTCTCGCTGGCTCGCATTGAGAAACTCTCATCGGTTTTCTTTTTTGGTGTGTTCATTGCACTGCGTACCGCTGAAGCATCGAGGAGTGTACTTCTCGTTGTTCTCGCCGTATTCGTGGTATCGGGCACTACCGTTGCCACTTGATAGCTCGAATCGCATGGATGATTGCTTTCTTGCACGACGACAATTGTTGTTATTGCACATACTCTATGGTTGGAAATTTTTGTAAAGTGTGCACTCATCCGTCAGTCAGACCTTCTGCCGCGAAATTCGAGATTATTATTACAATTGGAATTACGATTGTTTATAGCGATTTGCTAATCATCATAGTGCTACAGTAAGTCTCGCTGACGGACGAGCGAGCAGCTCAATGTGTTCACTGTTAGTATCTGTTCAATTATCGGTTATTAAGTACAAAACATGGGCTCGGGTTTAGCTAAGGTTGCAAGTCGCCGTCCGGAAGTTCTCTCCTTTTCGACACTCGACACCGGCTCGACTCGGGGCGAAAACGCGCCGTACGTCAAAAACTCTCCCTTCAGTTCATGTTTGCTTTGGTAAGTCTTGTTTGTGATTGCATCGACGTAACCTACGAGCGACGCCAAAGATCGATCGATGAATATAAATGCAATGCTGCTCGAAAATGCCGGCGCACTTAGTCCTCTGACTGTTCTTCGGTTTAAAGCTATACTGAGATGATAGGAACTCATCAGCGAACGGTTCAGAAGGACTTCGAACGAATTCGGAAGAAAGATAGGTAGGATTCGGAAAGGAGAAGGATTATCGAGAGCTGCGGACAGACGTTAACAGCGATGGGATGGGGGAGGACGATTTTTTTCGAATGGATTCCGCAGGGAATGTGAGGTCTGTAGAAATGATGCCAAGATTAGAGCAGAATCCGCGGACTCCAGAGAAGTTGGTCGCTGAGTGTACGAGTGATCGTACACAGCGATCCGGTCCGTACTCCGTGGACAAATGCAAAATTTGAGAACCTCGGCTTGGGAAATGCTCGATGTTCTTCATTCGATTCGGGTTTCCGGAAGATTTCTTCTCGCTCGGTGTTCTAGTTGTCTGTCGGAAATTCTGCTTGTTTTGCACACGTTTCGAGACGGCGACTCTGAAGTAAATGACTACATGTGGTCAAAATGCGTTGGTGCCTACGAAAAGCGTTTCCACAAAAACAAATACTCTTTCTCGTGCTCTCATCTTGATTTCTGTATCTGCCGGCGGCGCAAGTTGTGAAAATTGTGTTCTCAGAATATTTCGATCCCTGCCCTTCCTCACGGAGAGCAATTTTCGGATTTCTGACGACGGTTGTAGAAAATACTGAATTCATCATACGTCGGATCACTTTTAGCCTTTCGTGTCCATTCTCTTTTCGGTACAATTTTATCGAAAATTTTAGCTATTCTCGTTTTTCTCTTGATTCCCTGGGAATTTTTCATCTAATATTAAACGTACTGCATTAGCCCTTGTACAAACAGACTGAATACTGCCAAATGCTTACTGAGAATTCGACTTTCTTGCGCTTTGTAGATATCGGCTGATCGATTCATCGAGAGAAGTATGCGGTTTTCGTGAGAATGAGAGCTTCATGAAGAAGAGAGCCCTCTGAAGTACCCATCGTTGTCCGTACGTTTCTGTGTGTTGTGATTTGTGATAGAATAATTGTTTGATTCGGTCGCAGTCCGCTCTGCCCGCATCCCAGCTTTTGAGCCGAACTATGACGTTCGGAAGAGTTTCTGCCATGAATCAATCATCTCCGAGTTGCACTTTTCTGCGCGGCGGTTGCTGATGCCGAAATGCTCAAGTTCTTTCGAACTTCTTTTGTTTCTTTCCTATGTGACTGGATGAAGGCTCGCCTTCGTTTAGAGACCTTTGGGACTCGCGAACGGGCCCGAGAAGACACGACAATCACTCAACGATGGATCCGAGCTCAGTTAGTTTTGATTTCATGAAGAGAGCAGTTTAGAGGGAATCGCCAATATCAGAGAAGTTCCATAGACAGCACTAGCGTAAGATCGGAAAGTGAATTGAATTAATCCTTCATCGGAATTTCGTACTTGGATTGCTTTTTTTCAATTGAGCTCGTTGCCATCGTGACGTCGCCAGGACAGAGGTCTTTTAGTTGATCGTACCTAAACTCGCGGCAGCGAAAGAACCCTGTGGATGACGCTGATGACGAAGAGTTCTTCATTAGGAACCGTCAACTTCTGCTTAAAGCTTGATTCAGAGTCATGCCCCAGGTCGTTCGTTGATCCGCGCATTTGGTTATTTTGTTTGATGAAGTGATTGAAGCTGTATTTGAAGGTGACGGCTTCAAACTCCGACCATCCATGCACCCAAATCCATCCGCGCGCAAACACACAATCCGCTTCTGAAGGAAAGCGAGCATCTCTATCAATCCACATTCAAGCTCACTCTCTTTCTAACAACGTGGTGAGCCAGGCGACCAAAAAGATCTTTGAATTGAGTCCCATGCCATCTGCTGGAGGCAAGGGACTCTTGAAGTCAGGAATATTGCATGAGACCAGAATGGTGGTCATTGTCCACCTGCATGTACATACTGTCCAGCAAGCTGTTTGTTTGTGTGTCTGTCGGTTGATAGGTCGGTCGGTCAGTCAGTCAGTCAGTCAGACTGTCTGTCTGTCTGTCTGTCTGCCCATCTGTGTGTCATTTCTCTCGTAGGAAAACCAACCTCGCTTCTAACGATTGCCCTCCTCCCTTCTCTATAAAGGTAACATACTCGAGGCAGCCTGATTCGCGGCAAGCATCAGTAGTTGGCTTTCGTCGAAAATCGCTTGCACTGGCGTTGTAGAACCATTGTTTCCAAGTCCGATGCTGTTCTCCTGAGTTTTGGGCGCGTGGACGGTCCGCATGTGCCTCGTCAACGTCGACTGCTGTTTAGTCCGGTAGCAGCACAGCTCGCATGCAAAGGGTTTTTCACCTGAAAACATGATAGTAGAGAAAAAAAATTAGAGGAAAAACCGACTTGTGAGAGTCAAAACGAAGTCGACAAAAAAAACTCTGCTTGAGCTAGCGAGCGGGCAAGGCGATCGAGCGGGCGGCGGGCGGGCGGACGAGCGAGCGAGCGAGCACGGGTTTAGCGTCTAGCCATCTGTGTGCACCCGAGCCTAGCGCTCCGCATTCGCTCATACAACGCTCAAACAATGAAAGAAGTCTACACTACACCCGCTGCCGCGGTCGCCGTTGCCGCCGCTACCACCGCCCTGCGCTATGTCGGCCGTGCTATCCATCTGACTTGGCGTCGGGTTTTTTTCATTTCCATTCATTCAATGCGGACCCCGCCAACGTAGTTTTAACAGCGAACAGCAACAATCAAGCCTCCGGTAGCAGCAGGAGCAGAAGCACCGTCCATACCCTGAGAGCAGTACCTCGTAACGTGACCCACAACTCGGTAACATGGAAGCATCACACCGTGAAAAGCCGAAGCGCTAGTTGGTAACTTGGGAAGCGTACTTCGTTCTGCAGGCATGCTGTTTCCATTCGCGCTATTAAACTTGAAAGCCGAGCATGGGCAGTTTTTGGTGGTTCGGTTGATACTCCCTCGCAATAAAAAAAAAACGGAAAAAGATCCTCTCTAAACTACGGTGCTACTGACCCCAGACACGGATACGCTGAGGATCTTGTCAAAACTGTATTACATCGATGAATATTTCATGGAGAGTCAGAGAGCGGGTAGAACCGATTTCTCGGGTGTTTTGTGGCGTGGGTGGCACGTTTGCCAGATCTTCATGATTCGTGGCTGAATGATTCGAGCAATAAGCCGTTCATACGAAGTGAAAGTTCTCTTCCCAATATCTCGTCTCAACTAGCTCAACTCTCCGTGATGAATTCAAATACCGAACACGAGTTTTGAAATTGTTTTGTCGCTGTTTCGGCTGGCTCGAATCACGATGTGATCGTCAAGTAGGTTCTCCGAGGCGTTCGTCGTATGCTCCCGTAACTGAGCGGGTAGGTGAGCAATGGCTCCAAGTACTGGCCTAGGAGAGGCCATGGCTGTTGCTGACTGGGAAATGAATGCGCTATTTTCAATATATGGATTGTACTGGAACGAGCGCCTCTTCACAGCGCATTGCCGAGAGATTGCTGGATACCTGCTCGGCTCGTAGCTAGGTGGATTGGCCTGCCTGCCTGCCTGCTTGCTTTCCTGCCAGCCAGCCAGTAAGCCAGCCTGTTTGCTGCTGGCTGAATAGCAAAGAAGCACACACTCAACGAGCTAGAAACAAGCTCTGTCTGGCCGCCCGAACCACCGATAGTGACGTGTTCTGTAGGCTGTAGTAGACGCCTGTGAGTGTGCGCGGCGTACCATCATCATTGGACTGATGGACGGACAAACGGACCGACGGACTGACTGACTGACTGCCTCCCTAGCTGCTGCCTGCCTGCCTGCCTGCCTTCCTTCCTGACGAACGAACGAAGCTGAATCACTAGATCTAGAGGCGCGCTCAACCTTCCAGTCGAGCCGCTGTCGCCGTACAATTGTTTTCCATACTCTTAGCTTCCAAGAGGCAACTAACTCTCTCAAGGATCTGTCTGCCTTGTGTTTGCTTACTTTCCTACGACCAGCTAGGTTACCACCATCCCGTCCAACCGTCGATCATGCGCAGACAGATCATTCGTAGCCTTCCACTTAGGATAGTCGATTTGATGGGCAGGAATTCTTCGATTTTCCGAAAATCTGAAGTGACTCGCGAATTCACTGTCCTCAGTGAACGCTCCTCGAGTCGACGGAGGACAAAAGAAACCATATCTCTTTGATCTTGTGCTGTGTTTTTTCGAGACGAATACCTGTCGCAAATTATTCGAGCTCGATCAAGAGCTCGTTTGCGAGCTGCTCCAAGTTTCTCTCATTGATGACGCCAACAACGACGACAATTGCTATAGGTCCAGCTCTGAGTGTTCCGGCACACAATCAAAACGTCTGTTGTTCAAGCAAACGAGGAAACTTTTGATGTTCAGGTGTCCAAACAGAACACACAGTGCGACCAACTTGGACGGCTGGACGGACCGACCGACGAACAGACAGGCAGGCAGGCGGGCAGGCAGGCACACTCTTACACAAAGTCCATTAACATTAATAAGCGACATGACTTTCAATGTGATTCCGGATGTTCATTCTACAGTAGGGCGGTTCTGCAGCACCGGCCAAGCTTCAAATAGGCGTTGTCAGTTCACCGCAGATAGAGATACACTTGAGCGACAAACTTGTTTCTTACACCATTCTTAAGTTATACCCGTGTTGTCGTCACCCCCTCACAACTACATCATGAAGGCCCCAAACCAGATGCTCGGAATGAGACCGATCAGGCCGAATGAGCATTCGTCGAATAATAAACCACAGGCCCTCCCTCCATAGACCCTGATTTTTTGATTCGGGAAATTTCACGTATTCCACTCCGTATGGACTCCAAGCAATGAAGTCCAGAATTTGGAACATCACCAGCACATGGAATCGTGCGATTTTCACTCGCTCAACAATTGATCGATGAACAGAATATTGAATCATGACCGCATCGGCTCATCGTTATCGAATCATACATTCCGGGTTTGCTTCCCATCCACTGTTGAGGCGTCTTAGCGCAGGAGGCGGCATCGACGTCGACGCAAATATCTATTATCTTTAGTACAGACGAAAGAACTTTCGTTCGTTCGTTTGCTCGGTCGGTCGGTCGGTTAGTCCGCTCGCATTGTAGCGGCGGTTATCGCGCGCGCGCTCAGGTAGACTACGAGACAACGCATCGGTAACGACGAATTATGGGTCTTGCTAGTACTATTCGTCGCTATCGATTTTTGACAACGTGACCAAAGCTGCGGCAAGCGCAAAGGAGAAACGTCAAACCACGAGATCAGACTCACCGGTATGCACCCGAATATGGGCCTCTAGGGCTGTAGTTCCAGACGCTTGGTATCCACATATGGTGCAAATTTTGCCTCCTCGACGAATCGGAGTCGGAGGCGTAGATGATGTTGGTTCCTGGTGGGCTTGTTGGGCGGCCAACGAGAACAGCGACAACGCCTGCAGCTGAGCCATCTTGTTGACGAGTCCTTTTCGAAGGAGGCTTGCGGTATCCAGACTCGACGCTACTGAGTTGTTTCAGAGGTTAGGAAAGTTTCTTCCAACGTATGCCGGCGAAGAAGTGCACAATCAGAACAAGGACTCCGGGTGGTGAATGTAGGAGTAGGTAGAGTCTAGAAGAGGTGCAGGAAAGTATGGTGGGTGCAGGGTTTCGGGATTTGGTGAAGTCATAGACGGTGGAGTGAAGAGCGCATTCGTGATACATTCGAGGTAAAGAAAGAACACTCAGTTAGAAACAATGAAATTAACACTCAGTCAGAGAAAATGATCAACACTAAAACCGACCGAACACTCGTGCATCGGACATGTCCACATCATCATGTATTGGAGCGCAATCGTATTTGGGATTCATTCTCAAAATTGAATCTGCAGCGTAGAGGACGCTGGATTAGATAAACGAAAATCAAATTCTCCGAAGATGATGTCAACAACGCTGATGTACGAGGCTCGTCGAAAAACGAAGCAGAACAACAAAAGTAAATGACTAATTTATTCGAGAACTCCGTGCTGCGCATCCGCTCGAGAGAATCAACGAAAACTGCATCACAAACGAAACAGCACCTCTCGATCGACATTTGCCGGGAACAGATCAGATGATCATCGTGTGGGCATGGTCGAAAGCTCGAGTTTGCACGTGAACACAGCTAATCGTATGCAATACGCAAAAAACTGGAGACCAAGCTCTGAAAGCTGCAGATGCTACTGCTTACTGTCCTTCTCTATCGAGCAGACCGATTTTTCTAAAAACTGTTTTCTGAATCGCTCTGAAAGGAAAGTCCACATTAGAATTTGCCAGCCCCTGCTCAATTTCAGAAATTAAAATTAAGAAGCCAAACTCATTGAACTCAAGGAAGCGAGTGCCATGGGAAGATGGCTGACAACAATGGGGAATGGAGTCTCCGCGCTTCGGAATCGAAAATTCGTTCCTAGATGATGCGCTTCGCATGCTCTGTGGCCACGTTTTTCAGACAACGAAAAGCATCAAATATCCGAAAAAGTTATACGTGTGCTACTCGACAGACATTTTTTAGATTTATTCAAAGTATATATCCTTTCCCGCTGATCGGGACCAGAGATTCAGCTCATAGATGCAAACCAGGAGGTTCATGTACTGCTTCCTTCGGTACTGTATTTACAGATATATAGCCACATCCACACATGAGTAGCTTTCTGAATTTCTTACGTGCGCTGAGCTTTATCGCTTGTTTAGTAAGCTGCACGATTCCCGCGAATCGGCTTCTTGCACCTCACGTAACTGCGTTCTTTTACAGAGATTCTCTTATACATATATTCAACCAATTCGCCCCTCTTGAGAGCTTCTCGACTCCCAATCGATTGGATAAGCATTGATTGTTTCATTGTTTGATTACTCAGGTGTTTCGCCGATGAGAGACGTACGGATCTATCTAACGATAGATGTACTTCGTCCGTAATCCTTCGTAACCGTCGACTACAGCTTCCACAGACACTCACTCACTCACTCACTCACACTCAAAACCTTTGTAATCCTCAGCACTCTTGACGCTTCAACCAATTTTCGTTCTCCGTACACAATCACAGTCTTCACCAAAAGTTCTCACACCGGTAGAAGAGCAACAGAATCACGACCTGGCTACCAGCTCTGGACTGCGGAGCATGAGTACATGCACGCATGCATTCACGCTCTCACGCATCCGTAGCTCCATCAACGAGAGGTTCTCAGAAGAAATTTTGTTCTTTTCCCCCCAGAGAAATTCTCTCGTTATCACTGCCGCCGCCGTTGCTGCTGCTTCTGTACTGGTCGTCGTCTTAATCGTATTGAACGACTTGTGTTCTCATGGGATTCGATACTTTCTGTCGAACATCTCAGCGAGGCAATGCCTTCTCCAGCGCCCTTCTACAGAGGGTCCAAGAACACCATCAACACCACCACACCCTGTTTGTTACAATTTCTTCGACTACTGCTACTTCCATCACTGCCGGCTATCTTCTGAACACCAGAGCGCACGAATCACACTTTGGAACGAGACTCGAAATCAGAACTTCCGGTCTGCAGCGAAGTCTCCATCGATCTTCACCTGAGATTCCGATGGAGTTCAAGCACTGATCACACACCGTCACTCGTTCCGGGATCGATTCAATCCGAGGCGCGGTTTCGTGAAAAAGAATATATTCGACACAAGTATACTGTTGGCAAGCAAAGCTACTCAGCGAACTCCTGAACACGTGAGGGAGTTACTGCATCGAACGAAAGACGACAGACCAACCCAAGCAAGAGGGTAAGCAGTCTACGAACGGACAGACATCCATCCGGGCGCAGAGCTGGCTAGCACATGGCAGCTCAACGGCGCCAGCATAGCGCGCAGCGAGCCAGGCGGTGGCGGCCAGGCAGAAGCACAACGCTAACACCAACTACCACCACCGCCACTAAACAGCAGCCGCGCCACAAGGAAAGGGATTCCAGCGGCTGCAGCGGCAGCAGCGGCTGCCAGCGTCTGCTCGTCGTTGTCGTCGATAGTTCGCCCGTTCGTTTCTAGCCGTCGTCATTGTCTTAACGTTGTTCCTTCGTCGTCGTATGACTGCAAACTAGCCATTACTGCCATCACCGTGTCGCGATCTGGTAGAGGGGAACTAGTGGTAGCTTCAAAGTACGAAAGTACGATGGAGTACGGTGGGGGTGGGGGGGAACAGAAGCGACCGGTGCGAGGACGACAACGATGACGACGACAGAATCATGGATCAAGGCGCGGAGATCCAGAACCTAGACATAGAGCAATTCAGAGTAGCGAGATGCTGCACGCTGCAACGAGCAATGCAGGAGCCAGTATAGAATAAGACGTCGGAAAGTCAAGAGAAACAAACAAGATAGGCTGTTTTACTGTTAAAGATAGAGTACCAAGACGAATATGGCAGTCCCTAGGCCGTGTAACAATTTTTCGGAGTCTGAGCACGGCAAGGGTGCTTTACAAAGACGTTTAAGATCATTTCATGGAGAGCGCGAGCTCGTGAATGCCGCCGATCTTCCCATAGACAAAGAGGATGTTTGAGTTTTTCAGGGACATTTGAGAAATTCCTCAACTCCATACAGGTGAGGTGGACGTTGAATCGCTTCTCCTCGCTGAGATGCGACATTCGTGTTGGAGCTCCTCTAGCATAGTATCGGTGCGTCGATGATACAACCGAGAATCTCGACTCAGGGTTGAACCCTCATACCTTTGGTGCAAGGTCAGAAGGGAGAGACATCAATTTTATTCGAACAACGCGGAGACGAAGTACAGCACGAATCGGAAAATTATAATAAGAGATGGTTTGCTTCGTTGTGCATAGGTTGTGCTGCTGAAGAAGGAAATTCACCGTTCGCGATAAAAGTTGTCCGGATATATGCTCTCCACCATCATAACAACTCTTTTCTTGCCGTGATGCTCTTGGCTGAGTTTAGCAGTTAATTAAACGTTGTGTACATGAAAAACAAAATCAACGGCTCGACTCTTCGGCGGACTCCAAGTTGAACGGCTTTTCTTACAATCGAAGACCGAAAGGGAGCATGTAGGAGGTTAGAACTGAATTGATGAGAATCTCATCTATGGATTAATGGGAAAACACTGATGTACTGTTTGCGGTCTATCCTTCCGAGAGGATGAATTCGCGATCGAGGGTTTCCCGTTTTCCCATGGCATCGTTCACCAGATTGCTTGATGGGACTGAATGGATGAACATGGATGGATATTCGGCTCAAGACCAATAAAACGACTTCGTGAGGCTTCTGTCGGAAATTGGATGATAAGATGGCATTCTCAGGGCGAGTTCGCCGATTCGTTTGAACATTGGCTCCTTTACAAATCTACTACTGCACTCGTTGAGCGAATGTTTCTTTCACACGGGTTGAATTCACTTTGTATCCGAGGAGTTTCATCGAAATCAGTTTATTCCTTGTACGCCTCATTCTCACTAAAGATGTAGAAGGCGTCGAGTTGCGGTCGTCATCGTGGTTCTGGTTTTTTGTTGCTGTTGCCGTGATATTTTTATTTGATGTTGAGCGATCAGGCCGATCGTAGTTGGATGAAGATCGTTTCTTTGGGGAAAAGTCCAACTTCATTTAATGTCAATGATGAATCGAGTTCTGAGAGGTTTCTTCGAGGATAATTCGTTACCAGTTCGTGACTTGTTTCTGAAAAACCGTTCTCATGAGCGAACAATATCAACGCTCGAATTTTTGATGATGACGGAAATGAGTGTACTTTTCTCTCGCCGTCGGGGTAACGGAACATGAGCTCCGACTTGGGTTCTGAGTCGGGACCGAGGTACTTCGTATAACTCTCTTCCAGCTGCTGTGCCTCCTCTTGTGTCGATGATTCTGCCAAGGAAGCTGCGATGGCAGCCTTCATTTGTTCATCTTCGTCCATCGAGAGCGTGCCGTTGCTCTTAGACTTCTTCGGCGGCGGTGCCGGTTCGTCTCGAGACGGATCTGGAGAAGGCTGATAGCTAAGGAAGTCAGTGACACGTTCCGCGAACGTACAAGCGTCCAGTTTCGACCAAACAATCATACGCTCGCCGGTCCGCGGGTCGATGACCGCGACGTGCGGATACGTATCGATGGGGTAGAAACGATTGTAGTTCATGTAGTCATCGGATTTGTGATAAACTTGCCAGAAAATGAAGCTATCTTTAACGATATCTTTTACAGCTTCGCTGCTCCACACATCGCGGTTCAATGTTTGGCACTGGAAGTTCTCCGGGTTCACGACATTCACAAGAATCCATTTGTTAAGTTGGCGGCCTTCCTCACGAGCTGCCTCGAGAGATCCTTTGAACATGAGGTCGAGAGGAGGTCTGTACAGATCTTCTAACGTCGGCGCTTTCCTGTCAGACGCAGTCAAATTAGCAATACCATCGCCGCGTTCCATCTCTTCTTCCTGGCGTTGAGCTTCTCTACCGAGGTCCCGGAAAGGATCAACAAGATTTGAACGATTACCGAAACCTCGACTAGTTACATTCCTCGCTCCTGAGCTTCCTGGAGCATTATACATTCCATACAACGTAGTATCAACAAGAACTTCCTGTCTGGGCGCTCTCGGTGGCCTAACATAGTCGCTGCCATTTGAACTTGAGCCGGGCCCGGGATCCCGCGACAAGGGAGGGCTTGGTGGGGGGATAGCGGCGAGATTTTGATCCGGTGCAATGTCGAACCCGCCCCCGTCGACATGCATGTTCACTGCTTTCTGAAGATCGCCATCACACACCTGGAGCATTTGAGTCGCGAGCTTGTCATCGGCCCCGGTAATTTCTTTGAATTCTTCCACTTCCTTGGCGTATGTCTCTCGTGAGAATGGCATTGCCATTGTGAATCGACTGTTGACCTCGCTACTGGCTGGTTTCAATTATCAAAGTTCTTCGTCGTAACGACACACTTGCACCGGGACGAAATACCAAGCTTCACACCACAGATCAGCTAGTCTCGAAGAAGCAGCAGCGGTTGCGGCGGCGGCGGCGTTTGTTTAGAGGCTGGATGCAGATCTGACTCCGGCCGTACCTGCCTCCACGGGGAGGTCTTTAAAGGGGCGGTTGCAAAACCGGCTCCCAGCAGTGGTGTGTGGCGGTGTGGTCGCACTTGTCTGGCTGCTCAGAGGAGTTGTTGTGAGCAGGAATTAACTCGCAACTTCGGAGGTTTCACGAGCACTGGTTATCTCACTATCCGAATGGAACCGCGCGTACTCGTTGAGAGTCTGAGACATCGATTCACAAGCTCGGGCTTAAGCTGACTGAACACTAGCTCGTGGAAGATAACACCAAGTTACTGCACCACTCCAAGTTTCAATGCCGAATTCCGAAATTGTCGACTCCTTGCACAAGCCAAACAAAACAACAAGAGAGAAGGAGAACGCCACCCCTCAATCGCTGGGCGTTCATGAACGGCTCGAGACTATCAAGTGCCTATAGCCCTTCATGTACTCTGAGCTCGAGAGTCGAGGAGGCGGCGCGAGAACTCAAAGAGAACTTCTTGGTTCCATGAACGTCTCTCAGTGAAATTGTGTTCTAAGCGCCACTCTGCGGTCTTCTGTTGTGAATTGAATCAGCTGTTGAAGATGATACAGTCATACCTCGGTTAACGAACGCCTCGATTGACGAATGCCTCGGTTAACGAACGCTCCAACTCCGTAAAAAGTTGCCTCGGTTAACGAACGCTCCAACTCCGTAAAAAGTTGCCTCGGTTAACGAACGCGGTCTCGGTTAGCGAACGCGGTTTTGACTAACCAGGGCGTTTCCCTAGGACGCGTCGGTTGGGTATATTCGCCAATGCTTCATATTTTTCCAAGTTTTATTCGTTTTCCAACATGTCACTCGTGACATCAATCACTCAATCAAAGTCAATTATTGTAAAGGAAAAAATCCACCCTCGAGAGTTCTGGCTGATGGCTAATGTCAACTCGAATTCCAAATCGAACGGAGCGCAACGTTGGTATCTGATTGGGTCGCTTTCGCTGATCTGATTCGACTCATGGATGGCTCTTACGACATCGCATCTGAGAATTCCTCCGATGTCACCTTCTTTCTCAAAATAAAATGTTGCGATGGTTGTAATGATTAGAGAGAAAACTCTCGAAAATGTTCAATTCGACATTTCTTGTGCTTGGGACCGTTCACTTGTAACTGTCAAGCTCTTCCTTGCACAACTCTCAGAACGTTTTCGAGCGACTGTAGGATTGATTTGTGATCCAAAATGAAACGTCGTGCACTGAAGAAGAAAATACCTAAGAGAGTGCGACACCCGATTTCACTCAAGAAGAAAATCATCGAGGAGCATGAGAAAGGCACGTCTTTAAAGGATTTAGCGGCTTCCCACCAAATGCCCAAGTCAACTGTGGCTACGATTTTGAAGAATAAAGAGAAGATCAAATCGTCTGACACCGCCAAAGGGGTTACGACTCTAGCTCCATATCGGCCCCAGATACTCGAGGAAGTGGAGAAGCTGCTCTTGGTATGGATAAACGAGAAACAATTGGCAGATGAGAATGTTTCACAGGAGATGATAGTTAAGCGAGGTCAGACCTCTCATTCGTTTTTGATAAGAACAATCCGGAAAACGGCACCAGAGAACTCGTGAGCTTTCCGCGATAACTTCTCACTGCTCTTCGAGGCAGCTGGAGCTTGGAGCGCATCTTTTCGTTGGAATTTTAGTCAGATCTAGAGTTCTGTTTCGGTTAACGAACGTTTTCGAGGAACGGATTAAATTCGTTAACCGCGGTATGACTGTATCATAAAACTAAGCTCAACTTCAGGTCGCTACAATGAGGTACAACATTCGGACGTTGAGATTTTCCATCAGCATCACTCATTCCGCCCGAGACTATACCAACTTGGATCGTGGGATATGATTCTGTTGTGAAACTGATCGGGGTACATCATACCCTTTGATCAAGGTCTGCCATTGGGTATCCATTGGATTACCAAAGCGAGGTGGGATTAGTCGAGCGTCCCGAGAGCCAATTCTTTGATAGGCATTCGCTCTAGTTGTGCGGAGAACATGTGGCGATATAGACTCAGTTTCTGTGCAGATGATGAGGTAAAGCGTCCCTGAGGTCGTTCCTCCGATGAAGATTCTCTCAAAACCCCTTGGTATGTGTCGTTGAGGTTATTTGTTCCAATGCGTTGGAGATTTTTCGCTAAAAGTCGGTAATTGCTCGTCGTGAGTGCTTTGGCCTGAAATCGAGATGGAGAAAGTAGTTAATCGGGTTTTCTGCGCTGGAAAATATAGCTGAATTATTCCCCATCCCATTTCTCGTTCAAATGCTGTGAGAGACGTCGCGAGTATCCCTCGGGAATTCGCTCTCCTGCGAGGACAGATAGAAGACACCTCCTTTGACGAGCTCGCATCGGACGAGGAAACTGAATCAGCTCGAGGAGCGAATCATAATCTGGAACCTCGACAATGGGCTCGCGGACCGCCGAGGATTTGAAACAGAACCAGCTCTCGGAACGGAATGCGATCTGCAAATTTTGTCTGACGAAATTGAGAATTCTCACGAGGAGAACCTCGTAAAACGATCGGATCATACCAAACCACTATGGCGCTGCCTAGTTGGAGAGGATTTCTGAGCTCTTATCTCGTGCAATCAGTGCGTGAGATTCTCAAACCACGAAATTCCTGATAACCGTTGCGGGTCCGCTCCGTTCGATCCGTGAAAACAATCTTTCGAGGTGGTGGCTTGGGGTTCGAAAGCGAGCGAATGAATCGGAATTCCACGAAGAATAACAGGAGCCACGAGGGGAGGTTCGGCAACCTCTACCGCGCATGGTTGCTGGATTATTCAAAAGCCTTGCAACTTGAGCGCGACGAGAATGGCGTCAAATCTACTTCCAGGTACTCAATGGAGACTCGGAACTGGAGAGAGAGAGTCCTTAGGGAGCGGTGGAGGGAAGACTCATATTTACCAAATCATCAAAAGCAGTAGCCTGGACGTTCGTATGCAACGAGACCTTCAAATGAGGGAATCATTGAAGATAGAAGCTTCACAATGCGCGGTTCGATCAGATTTCTGCTAAACGGCAATTTTCTCTCAACTCAAAACTCAAAGAGCTCACTTAACTTGTGCATGGAACAGCAGATGGTAACATTCTCAACAGCTTGTTCTTAGCAGCAGAGGAAAATTGTTCGGCCACTTCTGGTTTGGTGATTCGGAATTCAATAAGTTTTCTCAGCTATGGAGCCGTTGTCCTCCGCGATTTCCGATATACCTTGGGGATTGGGACAGTCACACGCACATTTCACGGAATTTACAGGCACGCAGTGGACGAGATCCATCCATGACATAGAATAATTGAACCTTGAATCGGTCTCCACGAAGCTCCATCACAACCTGTATCCTTCATGAGAGAGATTTTAGAGCTATATTCGGAGAATATCGATGAGACAATATCGTAGCAAATCTCGTTTCCGAAGAAATATTCGCTGAACGGCGAGGACGGCGTTCAAAGTATGATCTTCGAAGCAAGTTATCTCTGAAGAACTCGCTCACGGTGGCGTTATTCATGCTCGAAGATCGGGCGCGAATACATACTCTGTTTTACAACTTCCATATCGAATGGATTCCGACCCATATACATATATATCCTCTCCCCATCGATACGGAAACACAAACTCCAATGAGTTCATCATTTCAGATGCCTCGCAATCGAGATATTCATCGTTCATCGCCCGGATTTCTCAACCATCTTAAAGGTTCGGTGGAGGATTGTGCTCCGATTCACAATGTACATTCTTGTGAGAGACCAAGGAGAAGACGGTGCAAAGTTCAGCCTTCGTGATTTGCGATCAGGAACCGATGTTGAATGCAAAGTTGACTTCTCGACGCTCAGTTGCAAGGACCTGGCGATTCAGGACGGCCTCCTTTTCGCCCATCATCTCGAAACATGGGTCGTTAAAATTTATGACGTCAGCACTGGCGTTGAAGTTGATGAAATCGCGCTTCAGGATGTCCTGGGCCTCACGGTCACTGAGGGCAAAATTTACATCTGGAATATTGACGAGGAGGTGTTTCTAATCGAGTCGAGCGATCACAGATTCACTTTGAAGAAAATCGCCACCTCTAGGAAGGACATGATATTCCTGAAAGTGATACAGAGTACGGAGGGAAAGTTTGATGCAGCGATGGAAACATTCAACAGCGAGGTATGTTTGCTGACGAAAATCCACGAAGTCACCAGGATCAATGTCGTCAAGGCCAGCCGACATAGACTCTTCGGAGCCACAAAAACACATCTGTATCTCTTCGCTGAGGAGACCCATGACATCCTTGACTATCATAATGGGGAGTTCGCGACTCTTTTCAATACGGCCGCCGACTCGTATTTCTGCTGGTGGAGATCGCGTGTCTGCTGTGGTAAAATGTACGCTTTCTATACCGAATTTCAACTGGATATGTGTGGCGTTACGGATGACAGCTCTGAAGAAAGTCGATCCGATGATGAAAGCGAGCCTCATGAGCTCTGGAAACTAGAGATCATCGAAACGGAGTCCGGAATTCGAAGAATCGTGCACTTGGGCTCCGCATTTGATTTCTGGCATGTCTGCGCAACTCACACTTGTTGATGGAGCCGGAAATTCATTTCTTAGTGTCGCCGACATTTTCAGGAATTATCATTGATCGTAATCAACATCAACCAGCCTCGTCGTGCGAGATGCCTCTAATACGGATAGTGCTCTTGTCGGAGGAGCTCCCAGAAAACAAACTCATCACGAAGAGTATCCGGGCGACGGAATACGCTCAGGTTGCGATGTCATGAAATCCGAGCCAAGCTCACTGGAGATATTTTGATTTTGAAATAAAAGGAAGACTACATCCACATTTTCGAGAAATAGTAATCCATTATCGGGACAGTGGTTGTGTACACCGGACCGGATGTACAGCGGATGTACAGCCGCTGCTAAGAGTCCCATGTAGCAACTCCCTCACACTATGAAGCTTCCATACCTTCATGTAAGCATGACAGTTCGTTCGAAAGCGCAAATGGGAGTCACCTCTCGCAGAAGAGACTCGTGACCAACTGGTTATCGAGAACAGTCGAAATGGAGAAATTTCGCCCATCCCGACCGTTCCGGATGTAAGAAACTTTTCGTTCGAGGAACCTCACATATATTAGGTACATGCGCATTGAGAGGTTTTGGCACACTGAAAGGTCCCTTGCACGTGGCACTTTAGGGTATCGCTACGAAAGTCGCTCAGTTGCCATCCGGTACCGTCTGCTGCAGATCACCGGCGAACAGACCAAGGCACCTAGAATTCATGGACGGAACTTGGAGATCTACGAAGTGTCGCTCATGGCTTGCTTCAAAACGAATCAGCCGCGCTCCCTGAATTTATACATATTAGATCACAGGTGGTGACAGTCCGTTGCGTACGTAGGTGACGGTTCCTGAAGGCTCACAGTTGGAGGGTGTATCGGTGAGCTCCCGGCAGTGGCGTAACTCGTGGGGGGGGGGGGGGCGGTTGGAGGCGGTCCTCCCCGGGCGGCCCTGGGGGCGGCATTTTGGCTCCTTTTTCCGTTCTGTTGCAAAGGGCGGCATTTTCCGAAATTTCCTCTGTCAGTCGTGTTCAAAAGTCGCGAACTTGACAGGCACCTATATTTGACCGAACTCTTCCCGTTCGCCAAGGAACGATATGAAGACAAAATCTGATTGCCCCTTGAATAGTTAGTGTCTTCCCGCAAAGCGTCGCTCAAGCCCGACAAGAAAGAGTCGCCAGTTTTGAAGAAGAGAAAGCAAGTTGCGACCTACGAATAGTTTCGTTACAGAAGCGCGACTTCTGTTCCTGTCTAGAATAACGCAAGTTCATCGAGCACTCGGACAAAGTTTATCGATGGGAACGAGAAGGTACGAGGTAAGTCATCGAGGCCAACACTCGCGATTTTCGCAGAAAACTTTCCCAAATGCTGAGAATCCCTCGGTCATGCGAGGCTGTTCCTATTCGCGAGCATTGTTCTTTGCAGGGGAACATCTGTCGTTTCCGTTTAAAGAACGCAAAACCTTTGTTTCGTCGTGTTTCATGGCCGAAGCCCAAGAAAACCATTCTGTCGTCAGTCGCAGAGATCTGTCTCATTGTCAGAGTTCGAGATATGTTTAGAATCATCAAAGAGTCATGGTCCTCCTTCCCTTCCATCGACAATCGAACAACCCTGAGAACAGCTTTGGACGCGTCGTATCTGTACGCTAAAAGAATACTCATTGTCTGGAAGACGTCACATCCTGATAGAATCCAATAGGAATCTCAGGAGAAAAGAGTCGGGGAAAACACAAATATCAAGTCGCAACGAAACCTTTATCTTCTCCTTTTGTCACAACGACGGGGCATTCCGTCAGGAGCTGTCTTCCTCTGAAGCCGTGGAGGGTCTGAGGGTGGACGAGCTTCAAATGAACTTGTAAACACCCTCGTAAGGTACCCTTTCCGTCTCGACGTCCTTTCCACACAGGAGAACCATGTGCTTCGGACCCCACGCCAGACCC
Organism: Neoseiulus cucumeris; assembly: GCA_021527715.1. Classification (NCBI taxonomy): domain Eukaryota; kingdom Metazoa; phylum Arthropoda; class Arachnida; order Mesostigmata; family Phytoseiidae; genus Neoseiulus; species Neoseiulus cucumeris. The sequence continues at coordinate 6,228,429 of JAJSRV010000006.1, read as the reverse complement.
GCCTTAACCGTCTCAGGATAGACACCGTGCAAACTTCCGTGCCGCTTTGAGTGCGATCGGAATAACCATCCCCATGTAGAGATAGTTCATTTTATCGTGATCGGTTTTCCCTGTGATTTGATGGACGTTGTTTTGGTGGATTCATCGAATATCCTCCGGATGTGAAATGTGGCTGCTGGCGTTGTTATTGGGGGTCGCCAGTGCCACTCAGCCTCTGGATATCAGCCCCAAGGATGTTCAGGGCGTGGAAACTATGTTTGAAAATGATAAGCCTGGACAATCGACCGAAGTTCGCTACCATCCAGCGCCGAGGCTTCCGGATAGCCAGGCGCCTTCGCGGAACGTTTATCAAGGATGTCAGTTCAATAACCACGACACAGTGAAAGTGCACTACCACTGCATCAAAGCTCTACCTCATCTGAGTGGAGTTCCAGAGAACGTCACGAAGCTGTGAGTAACTTTCATAAACTTCCGTTGAACATCATCCTCACACGCGAAACTTGAACTCCGAGCTCTGCTACGCATCCACCGACTGAAACGCAGTCACTGCGACGCTCGTTTTAACGTGTTTGTGTCTACAGAATCGAATCCGTCTAGATCAGCGACGCTTTTCAAAGCCATCCACTCGCAGTGTGGTCGAGCATGTTCGCTGAAACTTTATAATTGGGTCTGAGTCCGAGAATCGGTCTATGTAGTTAAGAGAAGGAAAAAAACGCCGATAAAGTTGGCTTTGAAGCCCCTCGAAAGTACACGACGTCAATCGGCTCATTTCACCGAATCACTTCGTCTGTGACAGCTGCAGCACTTGCGCCGTCGTGTCTCCTTCGCAAACCGCTGTTTTTGAGTCCATTTGTTCCACACGTGTGTCCTCTCAACTCCAATTCAGACGGACTCCTTGGCCCTGATCTCTGAAACGGGATAGACTCACTCGGAGTTACCTCGCACTGTCTCACATTTTCTACTTCGCGACAAGCGTGCTATCTATCCAAGAACTTTGTAGTGAAGACCTGTTTTCAAGCAAAAACTTGTAAACTCCTGCAGTCCGTGGATCGAATCCGATCCATGTTATCAAAGATGAGCAGGGGAGATTACTTCAGGGCTTCTGGCCAATGTTTATCCTATTTTGCAATGTTTGTTTTCGTGACGGAGATCCCAATAAAGCTATTCTTCCTCAAGGCGAAGAGACATCTAAACCTTAACGGAAACTCCTTTTGTTTGTTGGGAGCGTCAATTATCTTCCAGATGCACCTGAGCTGATCGTTGATCGGCTCCTCATTGCGAGAACTTGATCGAGGTTCCCATTTTTGAACTCGGACGGAGCCTGAGTGAGGTCATCTTTCCATTTTTCCTCTGGTCGGTTATGATTGGTTTGTCGAATGTCCTCCCAGGAAGTCGAATCTTCGGATGAATCATCCGTCTCCAACAACTCTCTCCGAGCCCACGACAAGTTTAGGCGTCTGTCTAACTCGAGTTTAAACGGTAGTTTGTCAATCCATGTCGTGCCATTCGGCCGTATTTGCTTTTGACCTTGATTCGTTGACAGTTATCCGGATTATGGCTCGGAAGCGACGAGCGCAAGCGTGCTGCGCCCTCACAGGTCCCAGCGAGACGATCAAATGTGTCCCTGGAGAGAAAAAAAAATTGGACACTGAGCTACGGCGTTTTCAGAAGCTCTTCTCGAAGAATAGCGGATCGGCGGAGCAAGTGCAAGTCGGCATGCGTGTAACGCCTGTTCTTCTTCGAACTGCCAGACCATCTGAATTGTCTCATGCTGACATCCGACCTTAGTTTTAACTATGTACGAACTTCCTCTATCTCTCGCGATCAGAGGTGTGGAATCAGGAACGTAGGTGCGCAGCTTGAGTCAGGGACTCTATCGATTGTCGTTAATTTGAGGAAGTTCGACGAACCAATAAAAAGCGTCAGAGGCAGCCGGGCAGTCGATAGAAGAGATATTTAGACGATTTCCCCCTCCGCATTCTTGATGGGGCACTCACGCGCTTCGAATGAGTTTTGGAGCGAAAAGCAACCCAGCAGCCTTCGGTCACACCTCGACATTTACTTGTTCAACAACGTCAACGCACGCCTGGTATGACGTCTCGTTGGATGTTTGCTCGTATAAGCTCCTCGGGGAGCCGGCAAGGCCGCTTGCCAAACAATTCTGCACTCGAGAGTATTCATTTAGACATGCTGCAAGAGCTCAGATAAAGGAAGGATACAAGTGACGACAACCTGTCCCGATTATTGCTTCCACGATCTCAGGGAGTTGGGCTCTTGGCCACTTAGCCGTTGACAGTCTCGCGACATGACAGTAAGAGAAGGGCAAACCCCAATATGCTAAAGCTGTCGAGTTCTAGTCAAGATCAGGCGAGGGAGCAACGGGCAGGTCACCCAGAACGTCACAACGATGCAATAATCCGACTGTCAGGGCTCCGTGATCTGCAAGACACGAACTGAGTCATGGAACCCGAAACCCGACGACCGGTCCCTGATCTCTGATCGTCATTAAGTGATCACATGCCCGGGGCGAGCTTCCAGGGTTCGCGTAGAAAAAGGGGGGGTTGCGAACCAGAGTGCATTTTCTTCTCGGTATCTCGACTCATGACGTGGACTTCCCGTCTAAAAGCTTGGTGCGATGGCAGGACCGCAGAGCTCACGGTGAAGAATCTCTGCAGCAGATACAGAGCGACACTGTCTCCGAAGGGCGGGTTGAGGATTTGACTTTTTCGCTGTACAAGGCAAGGAGGCGCCCGCTTCCCTGATACGATCGGCTTTTCTTGATGCTGGCAATGGAGTTGACGATAATGTCTTGTTTTTGCATAGTGTGAGCTCATTGTTAATGCGGATGTCGTTTCTGTCGACATTGGGGACGCTATTGGACAAACCGTATGCCTCGTACCTTGTTGGATCTCTACGCAATCCGAAGTTCGTGGACCCGTATCTCAGTCGAGATTCCTGTTCTCTTTGAAGCGCGCTTGAGCTCATTGTTCGATTGGTGTTTTCACGGAAACATGCACCGCTTCCCTCGGCCAACCTTGGACCTCTATGCGCGTTTCATTACGGAATCGGGTACAGCTGCATGAGGGATTTGCGGAGGGAATCGCTCGTTACCCTTTTCCCGCAGCCGGAAGAGAGACGTCCCCAACCCCGATTCCGGTGGCGCTCGAACAGCTTCAATAATTGGTATACGTACGTCTGCGATTCGAGTTGTAGAGCGCTTTGTGCGCTCCAAAGACGGCACTGGGTCGCGGTACCGCGGTCTGTATACAGCAAATCATGGGGGAAACTCTGCGAAAGAGATTGACGTTTGTGTGAAATCGAAAACGAGCTGGAGAACGAGTGTGAGAGATCGGTTCACGTTAAGCATGACATGAATTTCCAAACTACCGATTGAGTTCAGCGAGCACAAAATGAGGCACCGTGGCTACGGTATTCATCCGGAGTTCTCAAGTGAAAGTGCATTTTTGTTTGGCTCGCCTCAGGGATCGTTTCGAAACATTCTCTTTACAGCGAGTTTCGTTAGAGCGGATTTTTCGTTATTACGAACAAAAAAAGGCGATTTCAGAGATCTCGAATGCACTGTGCCCTTTCTTTGAAGTGGCAGCAAACGTGCAAGCTGGAATTCAGCACTCAGCGCAACGACTAGTGTTGCTTTCACCAGTGTTACCACGCCTTCGGAAAACCTCACTACTCGCAGCAGACAGATTTCAGAAAGAAATAAGTGGCTGTTGGAGAATTTCCAACCTGATAGATTTGTTCCTTCGAGGAAGCTACATCTGGTTCCAGGAAGCTCACTCTACTTATGTAGAACTTGAATTAGGTGCCTGGGATATTGTTCGGCAGATCGAGGAACTGATTCGATGTCGGATCGGATCCTCAGGGATTTCTCGAATATGATATGGGATGAAATTATTTTGCTTCAGGTGAGCAAGGAGCTCTTTTTGTCAAGAGTTTCGGACAGGTCATCTACCTCTCCAGAGGTTAAGATCAGCGAGAGTTCTCCTGAAAATCGTGGCCGAGCGAGACAGACAGAAGAAGAGCCCACAAGATGTTTTGTCCTCTGTAATAAGTCAAAACTCTGTCACGGAATGTTCCAAGTCATCCAGTCACGGGAATTTCTGAGAAGCCGAGGTTTCAGTTCTCCTCTCATTAGATATTGTCCCAGACCTCTCGTCCTTACTTGCTGCGCCAACCGTGTGAAAGCGTCGTCGTAGAGTTTCGGCTCAGCGGTGATGACATTCCATGGAACTTGTGGCAAGGGAACAGCTTCAAGGAAACAGATTTGTGGCTCCTCTTGCATCGGGAGCCATTGCAACACAAAATGACATAGCATATGCTAAATGCTAAGCCTTACGAATGATGGAGCTGACGGATTCATACCATTCATCGCCTCAGAATAAAGTTTTATCAGAGGTTCCCCATGTTTTTGGTCCCGACACTGCCACGTCCTTTTGGTCGTTTAAGCTTTTCTTGCAAGGAAATGTCTCCATGGGAAATATCTTAGCTTCTTAAAAGAACGAGGCGAAATCTGTCTTGGCAGCAGAGAAGCACCGTCGCTATTCCCACAAGAATAAATACATTGAGAATTGTATCAATCAGTGCTGTCCGCCAGGAGTTGCGATTCGGCAGCGGTAACGATTTCCACGGAAACTCGTACTCGTAGTTTCGCGGTGAGTGAGAAAGGGCGTCCATTGCTCAGACACAGATTTCTGTGTACTTAGAGGCTCATGTAAGAGAAAGATAAATAAATGGGAGACGAAGAAACGTGCCGCAGCCGGACCCTATTGCTCGTTAAGAAGGGAAATATATCGCTGGGTAGGAGAGGAAATGAAGCAGGCGTCCAGAGTTCCATTTGGAAGCGATAGATGACGGTCCGGAATCTGCTGTTCGTAAACATAATTCGTAGCTTTTCGCGAAGCAGGACGGCTAAGTTGAGATGTTGATAATAATGTATATTCATCATCGCGGACCCCCCTCGTTCCTTCTTATCTTTTTATTTTCTTTGTTCTCGTCCATCAGGTGGATTATGTATCAGACTAAAGAGAGTTTGTTACATCCGGAAGACGTGTATTCGTGCCCGGCGAGCTCTCGATAACGAGGGATTAGTTTCAAGGACATTTATTCCTCTGAGAATCTCTTTGAAATTCAGATGAAACCATTTCTTCTCTGAGTGGACTCATGGGCATTTTTCAAAAGTTTCCGAAGGACCTGGGATTTCACTAGCGAATTCGCAGCTTCGGCGATTGTGTTCCCATTCTCTCGGGGAAATGTCGCTTGCGCGGAAACGGCGGAGGAAGTAATGTGCAAATAAACTCTCTGGCCTTTGCAATGTGCTCACATTTCCATATTTGATGAGACGGCTCTCAAGTCCATCGAAAACCCTCATGCTTGTGGCGTTCGGTGACTTCGGAGTCGAGATCGGTCCCGGCCTACCGAGGTATTAAATCGGCTGCACGAAGTTGCCGCTGATAGCTGTCAGCTGTTCAGCGGCACAATGAACGTTCAGAGGATCAAACAACAAAGACTCATTGTCCCGGAAACATACATGATAATTTGCCGTCGATGGAATCTCTGATGAGTTTCCGAGAACCCAATGAAGAATGCAGCCGATTCCACCGATATCTCTACGGATTGGAGCGTGCTGAAAGGAATGCAATGCCTGTTGAAATTCATCAGAACCCACATCTGTTCGTTCTTGGGATTTGGAAGTTTCGAAATCGGAAATCGCACGTGAACCAAGCCTCGAGATGAAACTTCGGGCGGAGGAGTCGCCGGCGATGGTAAATTAGTGGAACTAAACGTTGCTCTTTGAAGCACGCAAACAACTCAGGGTTTTGTTTGTAGTCTGTTATGAACGCTGGTTTTTCACTCGGGTGTGCCAGGCGGAGCGGACTCGGAATCTCTGTGTGGTCGACGCTCGAAGAGCTCCGAGCGTAAAGATTGATGGATAATTAGCAAGCTCAGACCGTCGTATGGGTATCATACGACTTTGTTCCGTGGATGGTTGGAGCAGCGTTTCCGAGAATGAAATCCATTCGCCCTTTCTGCACAAGACGGCTTTTCAATCGCGCATACTTCTGCGCAATTTTATCAGAAATTTCCAGCTGAAGCGATTGATGAGAGAGAACCGAGAAACCTAAAACCCTTTCCCTCAACGATGATATTGCTCCGACTTTTGCCGAGCTTCTCACCTCAGCCTTCTTCAGGAGGGTGTGAACTTTCTGAAGGTTTGTTATTGTCAGAGGCTCGAGAAAGGCTCTGATAGCTATGTTTGACTGACGGTCTTGCGTTTTAGAATAGAACACCTGCAGTTGCTACCGAGTACTTTGCTGAGACATACACCTGAATTCGGAACTCAAGGTCAAACTCCGCACAGGATGATTTGTGATGAATCGGACACCGGCTTCAGAATTCCAGTCGTGCGTATCCTACCGAAACTTTGCGCGACTTACTGACGTCTTCTCTCAGAACTCGAGAGCCTCTCGAAACCTTTCTCGGAACTACACGGAGCCGGCGAAGGACTTACTCCAAATGCGGACGTTTTTCTCCCCAAAGCACCACGAGCATATATTTTTCTTTATTTGAGAATCTGGATGACACTCAAAATGTGAATAACGGCATGGCACAGGTTGGCAAGGCCAGCGAACAGCTTCGCCGAGATGGACACGCTCTAAAGAAAGAGGAACCGGTAGAGTGATGTTGCGGAGCGCCAACCCTTCTTATCGGGTTATTGATGAACTACCTCGGGGGATTCGAATCGCAAAGACGATATATGTTCGATCTCCATCACGATCTGGAAAACTCCAACGAACAATTCTCTGCGGTCTCCAAACAAATAATCGAACGGATGATGATTTGCTTCCATGATGTCTGCTCCCGAAGATCGCCGTTCTCGGCGTGCACGAGTCTCACGCTTTCGATAGTTTCGCAGAGTCCAGGCTCGGAGGGATGAACTGTTTTACGAACGAGTGCGATGGATATCCATAGCCTGTCCTTAACGACGTTCGCCGTTTTGCAGTCGTTGGCTGCTGCTAGCGGCGAGTAATACCAGTAATAACACCGAGGATAACAGGGATAATAACATGTTGCGTTAAATTGAACGTGAAACAGCAAACGTCCTGATACAAATAAACTCATTATTATGGGGACGCTCGACGCCCCGAAGAGTTCTCTGCTTTCTGTCGGCAACGACGTATAACTCTGTGAAGATTCAAGTATGTACATGGCTCACGAGAGGACATCCTAGTGTTCGTCGTGATTCGGTGATGCAGAAATCCGTCGAAGGTCGTTTCTTCGCTGTCTGGCGCGACAAAGTGGCCTAACAGAATTGAATGCCAAACACCGTCTTATCTGAAAGTTGAGAAACGGACAGCTTCTGCGAAATACTCTGGGGAGCTCTACACATGTAGGGCGGCGATGGTGGGGGCTGCAGCAGAACACAAAGGGCACCTGCTTTCAATCCTCCCCTCCCCAAGCGGAGGAACGCACGAACGAGTGTTATTATGTTCTTTGCATGGGAGGAAGAGTCACCTCCTTGTATTCTTGTGTCGTGACGTTCCTTTCAATTCGATCAAGGTGATCTCGCGAAATAGCCTCTTTCTTCCGTAGCTGAGATCAAACCAGGACGCAGGGGCGTCACCAGTCGAAGTGCCACCTGGAACGACTGGGATGGGGGACAAGACAAGGGCACTCAAAACATAGATGCCACCATCAAAGGTGCCGTACGCGGTCGACCGCCACTCTACCACCGTCTAGTTACGTCATTACAAGTTTTTCTACGATTATGAGCTTCCCCTTGACAGGCTTGCAACGATGAAGCATGATTCCAGAAGCTGAATCATGATCGCTCATTCGAACGAACAGGCTCCTTGAATTCCGATGCGGCACTTCGGTGAAAGGAGATCGGATTTCATCAGTCAAGACAAACGGATGAATAATGCATCAGATTCTTCGAAATCTCCGCTGCTACTCGGGCTCCGGCTCTGCAGACTATTTCATCACTGGCGTCTTCATCCGGCTTAGGATATTCCATGCGGATATCGCGCTCATTTGTGTCGCGACGCGAATCCTTCAGTGAAACCGATCCCAGCCGAAATTCGGTTCGTGGTCCCGACTCACATTCGACAGGAACGAAGGTTTCGAACTCGGGTTCATGAGATCTAACCTTGCAAGGGCGTTGAAGTGAGAATATCCGTCTTCGGTGGTTTCCAGGTGCCCTTCGACGCGACGTGTGAGAACACGAGGTAGGGCAAATCAAGCAACCTGTTGAATGGCTCGAACGCTGTCAGCGTCCGCGCAGATTGGTTCGTGAGGTCGCTCTTTAACGATTTTCGAGCGAATTTCTCGCCCCATTGAGTTCTATGCTGCGAGATCGTCCGAATTCAAGATAGTTGGCTGAGTTCGGCGCTACTGAACTCCGGAAACTTTCTGGAAGAAAACGCGGGAATCCTCTAGGGTTCCGACGTGAGAATTTGCCAGACGGAAGGATTCGTTCGAGAAGAAGACTATATTCTTGGGACTTCAGGAACCCTCCCCGGATGGAAATGCACCACAGACGCTTCGAAAAGAACCATCATGAATCGAGGCAAGGCTTGCTTATTCTGAGCGAAACTGAAGGCTGGAGAACTCTCCGGAACGATACAACGGAATACTTTCGTGGTTCTCCCAGGGTCGAATCTACGAATCATAAGAAGACGCTCAATTTGGATCACTGGTGAGGATGATGGTGCTCAATAAACCGCCTTATGAGCGACATGAGTCTTTCAAAAAGGAATTTCCAACACAGTGAAAACGGTTTCTTCAAATCAGAGCTCTCATCTGTGAGCTTTGAGGAAGACGATATTTACTGCATAGAGATTCGAGGGCTGTTTCGCTGTTCTCTCTGTATTATCGCGTTTCGCTAACCGGCCGCTGTTTCTTTTCACAAGGATTCGGGTTCAAACAGCGTGCCTGTCAAAGACAGACGGAGCGATACACCTTTTTTGTCGAAGGAGAAAATGTTTCATTTTTTTTTCACTCGTAGGCTATCAAGCTCGAGGCAAAATGTTTGGTGGCAAACCTACAACACCTGACGCGAGAGAAGTTTCAGAAAAGGTCCCGGGCAGAGAACGTTGGCATCGACCTCGATTCGTGAATCGAGAAGGCGGTCCAAGGAGCTAACACCCACCGAAAAGTTTTCTTCGCGTCCGATCGACTTGTCTCACGCACAACAACGCGAGAGTCTTTCTCGGATATTTGTGAATACTTGAAGGTATCTCGTCATCCTTCAAGAGCGATACAACTTTCTCCGGGAAGGGTGGAGATCACACGGGAACCCGGATGAGCGTTTTGGCCAGACTTTTGAAGGAGGTCTCATTATTTCTATTTTCATCCCGCTTCTTTCGCTATCGCTTTTCTATATCGAACGATCCGCAAATACGACCCCATCATTGGCTCTCTGACTCATAAAATCCATATTCTGATATAGACACACGGTGAGCCGGGAATTAATCAAGCCGAGGATTTATTCGTTGATTTTTTTTCCCATTCTGTCCGATGGATTTGCATCGCGACGGCCATCGTCAGTGTTCGATCTCGGGCGCGTTATTACTTCTGCACGAAGCTCTTCATCTGAGTTGATCGGTTACAATGGACGCTTTCCCGATATTCGAGCATTTTATTGTACTTCGATTATCCTTCGTTCTTTGAGGTCTATTGCAAGAACCTTCGTTGTCGGTGACTTCGAAGGAAAGACAACGATCGAAACCGTGTGTGGAAACGAAAAAACAAAATTTCACTGTTTCTCTGAAGCCATATCGACGTCGTGCGAGGCGTACATTTGTAGGCAACCTTTGTTGATCGCAAATCACCGAAGAAACCGGCTGCTTTTGCCCGATTCGCTCGATGTTTGCGTTGCCCGGCATCTGCACGCAGCGACGAGCAGCAGTTTCGAGCGGAGAATTCGGCATCGAACTATGATGTGGTCTACCGACAGGAGGTCCCTCGAGACGGACGCGCTTGCGTGAGACAGGAAACATCTGTACTGTTTGCGGAAGACAGCGCGGATCCGAATCGAACGTCGATGGAACGCGAATGGAAATGGATTCAAAGTGAACGAGATTTCGCCATTTGATCGGGCTGCTGACCGATGCACTCGTTACTCCTGGATTTCTTAAGCCTGCTCGCCCATGATAAGCTATCATCAAGTACAAAGAAACGGAACAACCTTCAACTTTGCTCGAGAACAGGATCGAAAGAAAAACAGATGAGTTACGGGAGACACCGATGACAAGCACTGACTCCCATATCAAGGGAGCCCGAAACCATTTGTGCTTGTATGGATCTCGCGAGGGATCGAAGAGAAGAAAAACAGCGGAACTTTCTGAGTGATGGGTTACCTGGGACTTTGCGTTCTGGAAGGAGTGATGATTCTAAGCATGCTCTCATTCGTTCCGCGTTTTGTTTCCAGAACATTTTTCGTCAATTTCTGGCGGCAAACCATCCGCGGAGTCGGCCGACGCGACGTATGCCTTGTTTATAAAATCGTCTCGCACGCTAGAGAGGCTCTAGCTATTCACTTTTTGCTTTCGTAAACACCGTTCTCTCTGTCCTCTTGATAGGAAGGGTTTATTTGTACGGAACTTTTCCGAATCAGGGGATGTTGAATTTAAGAAACCAGATGAACAGAATGTGGAAATCGGGGTCGTCCGGAAATTACGACGAACCTTCGAGACCTTCGGCCCGAAACTCATTCAAGTCCGCGATTGTTTTCGCAAGGTTCCAACCTGAGTCGTCTGCTTTTTAGTTGAGTATGAGCGGAATTTTCCACTTACTTATATCTCCTTGCCTAACTCGACGTTTACTTTGTCCGCGTTGGTGTTCTCACAGTCGGCTTCTTTCGGCAGAATAGCGCTTCAGTGGGGATGCTTTCTTTTCCCTAAGCGAGGACAGCGCGAGAGTGCCTCGGGCGCGAATTGACTACCCTCAGATGAAATCGCATTAGCGCCGTGTGCCGAGTTAAGCAAAGACTCTAACCGCATGCAAAAGGGAGCATTTATTCCTTCAGTGCCATCACAGTGAAGTAGAATGCGATCAGGGAGTCTGCGACCTACTCAACAACATCCTAAGCTCCCCGTAACCATCGGGTAGAGCCGGTCTTGCCGTCGAAAAACTTCGAGAATACAAACTCTATCCCTTAAATATGTGCTTCCGGATTACTCAGGCGGACTCTTACAAAACTTCCCATCCGAGCACGAATGACAGAACATCATGAAGTTCTAGGCGCTTCTTGAGGCCGACTTTCGGATTTCAAGTTGATACGAACTCTGGAATCGCTTTCCAGGTCGAAGGCGGACAGCATGAGCTCTTGAGCAAATGAGCAATTTCTGATCCAGTCATCATTTTACTGCGTGCGTCGTCTCTGTGGTCGTTTACGTTCATAAGTCCATTCTCTCGTACAGGGCACAACGCCATCGTGTCTACGTGATGTGAAAACTAACAAAGCAGGCGACACGAAAGCAAGCAATCGACCCCAGCCTACAAGAACTAAGAGAACATTGTCCGCTCGGTGAGGCCTGATAAAGTAAAGGATGACGGTGCAATGATTAAAGAGAAGCATCGGAAGACGTGTGGAAGGTTCAGCCGAAGCGACGACGCCCCCTCGACGAGAGGAAGCGACAGCGTTTATCTTCAACTCTCATGAAACGTTATCAGCATCGGCCGAACACTTGGACGGAGCTGTGAGCGGGCTCAGGCGAAACCAATATTATGAAAATATCCACACGGAATTTCCGGAGATAGCATAAGCTGCTTACTAGCGAAGTTGTCGATGGCAGTTTCGTTGACAGAATTCTACGGAAGCTGCACTTCTAGATCTTCGGATGTCGAGCATTGATGTTCGCGAGTAGAATCATCCAAGGCGTTGCTCTATACGTGACATGAGCTCCGAGCTGGTAGCTTGACGTCAGGGAAAAGCATTCTTCAAGTTCCGGTGAGATCTTCCCGCAGATGAGAAGAGAACTTGGGCACTAGGAACGATTTCTCATGGCGATTCGCCAGCATTGTGAACTATGGTAGGGAACTGCCATCGGTCTCTCTGTGAGAAGGATGAAGAATCCGAATCAGCTTTGAGGGCATTGTCGATGGCTTCCTCGCCGCATCTGGAGGAAGACTGACCTGAGAGTTGGGACCGCATCCATTCCTGCGATCCGATTTTGCGCGTGTGCTCCTACAGGATGAGGGAATGCGCTCTCAGCCGCTCACTTTTTCAGTGGTCCGCCTTACCGCGTTCTAGCCCGATCGAGTCATCCGGCGAATTGAATGATCTACACAAAAAACTGATCAACGAGCTCACTAGCGAACGAGTGAACCAAATGTTCATCGAAGGAATTCTCATCGCAAGGGCAACAATGTCATGAACCTGCAACCCGCTCTTTTTTGTCGCCAAAATAAAGCTGTCCGGCAGCTTCTCGTCCCCAATTAGAGCATGTGTTCGGAAATTCTCGGAAACCTGACTGCCGGCTCTACCCCTTCATACCTGCAGGTGCATTTCCGAGCCTGCGACAAAAACTTACGAATCATTATCTATCATGGGGAAGACGGATCAACCACGCTGTGGTTCTCAGTGTCACGAAAATGACTCCTATTCACTTCTTGTCTGATCTCCATTACTTAGCCATCGGCCTCCCTTCGCCCGCTATCGGAGCTCCATTACTCTTCCCCTGATTAGGATGACTTTGGGAATAACAAACGTGCATCCATTGGTCGCACAGGTCCGGCATCGTCGCCGTGATGATCTCGGTGCTCGGAGATACAGCGCCAAATCGGAAAGGAAATGTGAGCAACATTGTGAGACCCAGAAGAATCTTGACATTCGATAAACGACTGGTATCTGTAGTTTCTCATGAATGAGCTGATATTCCGGCGAAATATTTCCACACGTAACCCAAACGCCGCGTTGGAAAACGCGCTTCCGATTGAGAGTCACCGTGTTTGGAAGAAAGGGAAAGCGAATTTCCAAGATTTAATTACGAGCTAAGCGGTTTGTTCCGGTTGTGCTGACTAAATTTGGAGCACGAATTCCATTCAGGTGTGCGTACGACTCGAGAAGCCGTGTGGTGACAAGAAAGAATGTTTTTTCTTGGATTCTCCGGAAGCTATTCTCGGAACTCTCTCGACAAAAGGCACTCGAACCATCTTATCATTGGTCCGAGTTGCTCTGATCGGATTTTTTTCGCTTCTTTTTTCGAAAAGTCAAATATTCCCAATCAGTTCCGATGCAAACAGAAGAAAACCTCAGTTTGACGGTTCTCCGAAAGCCTCAGGGAGCGAGGAACATTCCAGTGTTCTGTGTCCTCCGTGAAGATTGTCATGCTATGGAAACCCCGCGGTCGAACTCAGTTTCGGAAAGAGCGTTGAGAAGGTGACCGCGAACTTGTACAGTAAAATCATTTTGTAGAGAAATCCTTTCAGCGATTTCTTGCCGTCCGAATCTGTTCACGATTACGATTGGGGAGATAAAAAGTGACGAAGCGGCATGTACCGTGTTCAACCGACTCCCGAGAGAGTCTCCCATATGTGCTCTGAAAATAGAACTCATCTCTGGGACGACACCGCTGATGCTCGTCCTAACCGACAGGGAACTCGAAGTTCCGCATCATTGTTATACGTATAAGCGACGGGTCATCTCTCCCTGATTCCGCAATATTATGAGAGAACTCTTCTTATTCATGAGGCACCCAGAATTCCCCGATACGCGCTGACGGACGAGCCCGTGATGAGAAAAGTTAGCTTAATAAGGTGCCGTAATTCTGCAATGTTGATCCCTGACCAAGCGACCGCGGTCCCAGAACAAGTATTCCAAATTCACGCGTACTAAGTACGCCGTGCGAATGAAGCATCAGTATCGAGCATGGTCATCATGAGTCGCTGGATGGATGAGAGAATGGCCGGGTTTTCAGCAAGAGTACGTTCGGGTCGTCGAAAAAGTATGCTGAGGTCTCGCGGTTAGCTATACGCGAGTTCATTTTCAATTTCCGGGTTTCTTGAGATGCGCGAGTTTGAGGTAAATGCAGGTTCTTTCTGGAAATTCGAATGATCCCAACTGAGCCTTTCTCTGCTTCGTCTTTGTTTGCTCACGAAATTTGATCCTCGCAGTGCATCCAACCACTGAACCTGAGCTCAATGGACACTGGATATTGCTTCGCCATTAGAGGATACAGATTTCTTGGCAGTCCCCACCGAAATGTCAAAATCGATGTATACATATATTTAAGTTGGAAACATCTCTCTTCTTCCCCTTTGCAGCTTTCATGTGGTATTCCGCTGAAAGCTATCCTATTTTGGGGCTCGGAGAAATAGCCTCACAGATTTGGCCGACAGATATGGAGTCGAGATGACCGGACGTCGAGATCACACCAATCGCATGCACTGTGACACTGTGACTTTCGGCTTCAGGCAGCTTCCATGCAGCTGCAGGTAACCTACAGGACGCGTTGTCTTCTCGACAAGCTCGTCGCTACTTGAAATTATTCTAACATGCAGTGGTATATCAGCAAAGAAGGCGGTGATCGAACCTGACTCGATTCCAGGACTGACTCAGGCTAGAGAAGAGGTTGGTCTCGTAGTGAACTCAACAAATGGAACTCCATGCAGGATCAATGCAAAACTTTCTAAGGGATTAATCGACTTCATTAATGCTCGACTCCTCGTCTTTTAATTTCCGACCAGCTGTGCGATTCATTTATCGTGGAGCTGCTACAAAGCATTATCGGGTATCCATGCAGACAGTTTACGGTGGGCCTAAAATGAAAGAGAACAGCAAAAGCTACGGGATCTCGTGGAATCAGAACAAGAAAAAGACACGAAAATAATACGTTCAGACAGTCAACTTGCTGTTTATTCCTAAGACAATTCGTTGATGCATACAGAGGTTCGAGCAGCTTTCTACTTAACCATTCAATTACATTCTTCGAGATTAGTGAGTGAAATCTGACGGAGAGCTCTCTTGTGGTCATCCTGCGGCGAATTTGAAAGCGCGCGCGCAGCCCAGACCTCGCTCCTCGCCTCCGCAGCCGCATCGAGCGATCAACTCCGAGCAGCGGTGCCGGTGTTTTCGCTCTTTCGGCAGAATCGCTTCACAGAGAATCGTTTTCCAGAACGTATTTCGCGGTGATTACCTGAGACGGAAGGAATATGCTGTAGTTCTGTGGTTGCGGTCGAGTTTCCCAATTCAGCTGGGCAGTGATACGGTGACATCATAAAACGTGTAGGTGACAGCGATGGAGGAGCTTGTCGCCAACTGCAAAGATGTCGTGTTCGAAATCGAACTTGCTCTGGATCAGCAACTGGGAGCGGCTCCTCTGCCCTTCCCTGGAATGGACAGATCCGTCTCACTCGCTTGCACGTTCTACATGCGTGGAAAATGCACCATGGACGCGTCATGCCCATTCCGGCACATCAAGGGTGACAGGACAGTGGTTTGTAAACACTGGCTTCGCGGTCTCTGTAAAAAAGGCGATCAATGCGAATTCCTCCATGAATATGACATGACCAAAATGCCCGAGTGTTACTTCTACTCTAGATTCAACGCATGCTCGAATAATGAGTGTCCCTTCCTGCACATCGATCCGGACTCGAAAATCAAAGACTGCCCGTGGTACGATCGTGGATTCTGCCGGCATGGTCCCACATGCCGACATAGACATACCCGCAGAGTCGTATGCATCTCTTACCTCTGCGGCTTCTGTCCAGATGGTCCGAAGTGCAAATTCGTTCATCCGAAGTTCGATCTACCCGATATCAGTCAATTGCAAACGAAAAAACTAGTTTTCACCTGCCATTATTGCAACGAATCCGGACACAAGCTCTGGCACTGTCCGAAGATGCCTCCTGAAGTTAAGGAGAAATATCAACGCGAGCGCGACGAGGTTGTTGCTCAAAACCAGCAAGTCCAGCAGTTCGCCAACCAGATGCGTCAAGCCGACCTCGCAGCTTCGAGTGGTAACCCAGGCGGTCCAGCCGACAAGGGTCAGAGAGGCCAAGGAGCTCGTAGCTATCGACCCTTGGACGAGGTAACTTGCTTCAAATGCGGCGAAAAAGGACATTATGCCAACAAGTGTCCGAAGGGCCACTTGGCGTTCCTCAGCAGTGCCCTCCCCGGAAACTGACATCTGTAAACATCGATACCGGGACAACGCCAGCAAACTCTGTACATTTCTTCCCGCTGTCGTTACGTCTCATGACGACAGACCCATTGTTAAATGAATAAAACCTCTGTATGTACCCGTGAGAATCGGTCATTTTCAATGGAAACCCCAAGGCGTGAGATGTGATAGGTGAACAGAGCTCAAGGTGCAGAACCTCTCCCGCTTAACAGGGATTTCGCTCCATCCCCAGCACGATACGATGCTGCTCAAAAGTTTTATCTGCTGAACACACAGAACAACGGCCAACTGCCGACCAATCGATGTGTGGGTCGTCTGAGGAAAAGCTTCGATGACGTCCAATAGCTCTATCAAAAAGCTCCCCTGTGACTTGTGACCGCGGATCTCATGTCTATTGGCTCACTAGTTCTCAGTCCGCCTATCGTTCTTTCTCTGGCTGGCTCTCCCGCGATGTTCTATGTTTGTCGCAATAGCCGCACCTATCGTACTCTTTACTCGGATGAATTGACCGAAAATTTCCAATAGACAGACGTGAGGCCTATCGGCTCTGACATCGAGTACTGCTGCGAATTCCGGCCTTCCGGTAGACTATAAATTATTCACTGACCGAGACAGAACGTCAGGTGCTATCGATAAGGAATCCGGGCTTGTCTCAGTCAGGAACAACATTCCTAGTGTGGCGAAAATCAACCGTGTTTCTAGGGGGCTCGCATCATCCAATATCTCCGAGTCCGGGACCGCAGACGGCCGATGACTCGAAAGTTCGAGATGAGATCTCAAAAAAATTGCCTCAAGCCGTTTCTCTCTGAAGCTTCTTCCACGTATCAGACTTCTACTGCGATCATCTCGGAGCGGAAATGAGCGCTGAAAACTTCCGGTTGGAAAGCTCCTAATCATCTGCCTACCCACCTGCTGGACAAACAGCGCGAACTGATCGACGCTCAGCATGGAAACATCCACTGTTTGACGTCACTACATCCGATACTCAGGTCTGACATCGGAATTAAGAGGAACCAAGCTTCGGATACGTTTCGTGTATTCTTATGATTTCCGATTTCATCTCTGCCCTGCTCAGATTTCGTTGTCAAACTTTTTCCCTCGGCTCCATGTACTGAAGACTGCTGTCGGAAACTTTTAAATCGCTGTTCTTGAATATCTCCCACTTCCACACCCTCCAATCAGCTTCGAATAGGTTTCCACATTCGGGGACAAAAAGTTCCTTCGGAGTGTGATGGGGAAGCGTTCAACTTTCGAATGTTTGGAGGGAAAACGAAGCCTTCCTCTTTCCCTCTCGAAGACTTCACTCGTTAACTCCACATCAATTCTGTATTTTCCTGTTCAATTTGATATGATTGAGAGAGCCCAGCGCCTAAACGTGGTGATTTCGATGCTCGAGTTTTCGAGCAGACTGTGAAAACCTTTGAAAGAAAATCCGTTCCCCGGATTCTACCGTTTTGTGATCCATGGTTTTGCTTGCAACGAACTTTTGATTCCGGCGAAAAATTATCGAACATTCCCTTGAATGTCATGTTGAATAAGGGATACTTACACGAAGGAAAGCGATGTTCTGATTCTGAAATTCCGGAACGTCGGCTGGACTAAGTAAGCCGAACGAGACTGTTCTTGACACGAATATTTGAGGCCATGATTCGTCGATCATGAAGCTTCTCCAGAACATACTTCAATTCCTCGGGAATTGACGACGAGTTGTTGAGTCCGCACCTCGACCCACGCGATTCAACTCGACGTTACGGGAGTTGGCTCGGAACGAAGTTGAATCACAGCTTCATCGTTCTCAAACGCTCATGGGAACGACGATTTTCGGATCCAGGTTTGCGAGCTCCTGAGACATACGAGGAACCAAAGATATCTTGTAAACGAGAGAAACGCAATAGCGACACTTTGAGTTTAGACTCCCCGATTCTGATTATTCGTTTTCCACAGATACAGTGGTACAAAGATATCCGCATCGACCACAGAAGCATGTTTCAACAGAATCGACAGAGTTCCCTCTTCCTCGTCCTCGAGGTCGATTACTTCGATGATATTCGCCCAACAAAGTCATGGGCTGGAATAATCAGGCACTATTTCACTGAATATCCATCAATTCATATTGATTGATGGAGGTTCAGAGATGATTAATGCCTGAACTTCCCAGCTGTACTCATCACACGTTTCACAAGTTTTGATGTCACCCTCCTCAACAGAACAAGTCCAAGGTCGCTGAAAGTCGATCGATACCAATCCAGTTGCATTCGGCATGAAATCATTGGCGTGATGTTCATGTTTAACACTGATTTCACTTTGTTCAATGACATTTCTTAAAGGGTCCTCACCTTGGTTGCTGCTGCTATCAGAGACTCTCTGAGTCGTTTCATGATATGAGCTTTGAACGACTCTTCTCTTCAGAACAGCGTGACAGCTCGATACGTGAACTGATTTACGAATCTTTCTTTGAGACGCTGTTGATTGTATTAAACATTTCATCTCAAGTGAGCGTTCTTAGGAAATACACATGAGATCGAGTCTCCAAATGGAAACCTCGACTATGAATTTGGACTTTCGGAGCCAGGCTCAAGCCCCACTGGCTACATCCTGCAAACGCTCCTTTTATAAAGTACATATAACGAAGAATGGTTTGCATTTATCATCGTGTCCATCAAATCGTAATTGTCTCTGACTCTTGCCGGAGATATTGCTTGGAACAGACACCAGCATATCGCGCGATGGGGTTCTATTGCAGGAGTTCCTCGGGCAGATCTGGCAAATTAGTAGCTACGCTCCAGGTAGGCTCCAGGCGTTCGCTGTTCCATGAAGACGCGTGGAATACCCAATGTCCGGAACGGCTTACAATACTTATTGACAGCGGAATATTTGCTGAATGCAGCCCCTGACAGAGATGTGGGGAGCTATTGGGCAGTGTTGCTGTTTTCGCCTTGAATATTACATTCGATGGCTGATTTCGTCAAGCTCCGGAGTTCCGGAACAAGCCCTTCTCTATGTTGGTTCTGTTGACGCTCGACCTGCTCTATTCGATGGTTGACCCTTTGTTCCGTTTGTTCGTGAGTTGGTCCGCTCATACCCATCCTGCTTATGCGCATATTTAATGAACAAACCTCTCATACATACACACACACATACTTATTATGAGAATAGATCTTTCTCGGGCCCTACTCTATTTACATTCGTGCTGTAGCCAAGAAGCCCATTCTCTGAACTTCTCCTCAGCGGAACCCTGACATTCTTTACTCTCGCTGACGTTTTTCCCTCTCTCGTTAGCGTTTCGCTCAACATGGGATTTTTTCTTCTCGTCCCCCTGAGGGCATCTGTTCTTTGTGGAAACCCCGAATGAACGAGCACCGACGTATTCCTCTGCAGCCCAGACTCACGAATTTCTTCTCAAGTTCAGGTCATGTCCACGGCGGAGGAAGAGGAGCGGATTCCAGTCTTCCTCAACTCCCATTGAAGATGAACGCACGCAATATTGATCAAACTGATTCGTCTTTGTTTGCGGGGAAGATGGCCAAGCACAGGTTGCGGCCGAAATGTTTGCGGAAGAGAAGGATTTCAGAAACCAAGAAAGTTTGGCTGACTTTGAGACCTCTCTAAGGAATTTCACGATATGTGCTTCCAGAGTGCGCAGTCTATCTTCTAGGATAACTGCATTCTTGACTCGCATTCATTCACGATTTGAAAAGAATCACTTCTGTGAAGCACGTGCCACCGTCGGTGTCTGCAAACACGAATGGAAACTTTGCGGTGAACAATATTCACTGGGAATCCTCTTCAACGAGAAGCCTCTGATTTGTGCCGACATTCGACGTTTGGCATCCTTTGAACAAATTTTTGCTCCCGTGGACATTCGTTGCCTAATGCTGAACTTTCAAAACAAAGAAGCATCGAGCACAAACTCCTCACAGGCTTTGATGTGCTCGAATGAGGTTTCTTCGGCCCCCGCCTGTTTCCGTCCTGACAGCCAAGAAGTTATCCTGTACCCGTTGAAGGGTGATTTGTGGTCAACAAAGATCTCCTTCCTCTTTGACCCGACTGGCACAACTCAATCGCATATTTCTGGATCTCGCAATAATCTTCGCCTCCCAGGGCATCACTTTACCGGTTACCTCGTCCTTTGCGATCCGAGGGAGCCGATGTTCAGATTAGTCAGGACAGAGGTCGGATGTTAGAGTAGAAGATTTCCACCCCCTCGCTCTGTCTTTTTCCCCGGATCATCCATCTTGGAGAGACCCGTAGGTGAGGGATCGAGGCGGATCGAGGCCTCCGGATTTAAGGAATCGTGTCGTGAGCGAGTTGCCTCCCCAAGGTGAGGTCGCCTTGATAGCATCGATCCATCCAAAATATAAATCCACCACAGGCCCGACAATGAGACCATACCGATCTGTAATGCGATCTCGATGACAGATGATTTAGTCTCTCCGATGTCGTTCGCCTTCCGATACAAGGTGTGGAACACGATCTGGGTGGAGCTCTTAACCCGGCCGCCTCCAATCGATCGAATGATGAATAGCGCCGCTTTTTATTGTCCCATCCTTATCAGTGTAAATGACATGTGAGAGAGGAAGACAGAAAAGATGTTTTGCAACCTGTGAGATCGAAGTCATTCGTCGATCACCTTGTCCCGGACGAATATTTCTTCCACGGAAGAGAATTCGACATCCTATATGGAAATACCGCATAATCGTCTATTTCTCTTGAATGAGAAATTACTTTAATCAAGAACTGCTGGCTGAAAGTTTCCTGAACTGGATAGCATCGGGTTCCTGCGGTTATTCTATCGTTTTCGTTCTCTTTCCCAAGCCAGTCCAGTTCTCTGAGCGAAAGGAACAATGTGAGCTTCGATTTTTTCGTGAGTTGGTTCGTCCTTCGTCCATGAAAGTCTTGGATAAGCAGTAAGAGTGTGCATGAAAGTTTCTCGTCGACGAGAATCGCTCGCACTTTCAGCGAGTGAGAAGAGAGACACGTTCACGATGAAGACAGTATCCGGTTCGGAGTATCGAAATCACTATCGTTGAGGTACGCGTGTGCCCGAAGCTGCGGATTCTATATTTGCGGTATCACAGGCTGCGTCTGATGAGAATTTCACACGAACGTGGCGTTTTCGTGGCTTAAAAACACCCACTCCTCTTCGTCCTTGCCGATGCTCATGATTGACAACTTCCGGCACTGGAGCCTGTACGCGTCAGGTAGCTGGCTCCCCTCGAAGATGGTTGCCTCAAACTTTTGATGATAAATCAGAGCCAACCTCTTTTATGGCTGGAGCCGAACGGTCCAGCTTTCTGTCCGATGACGAATGGTTCCATGCTTTATCTGACCGCATTCCTGCAACGTACACTTGAATGTAAGCCGTGATGAAGGACACGTCGCCGTCGGGCAAAATCTTTAATTTTGTACGAGGAGGAAGTCAAGGGAAAAAGAGGCTATATATCCAAGGTTTCTCGATCTCGGTCGAATGTAAACAAACCTTTTCTTCTGGCGTTTCCAAAATTGGTAGTTTGACAAGTTCATTCAAGTTTCCAACAATGGCTTGGGCGGACCACCGCTATTCCCTCGGCGGTTTCACTCGAAATCTCTCCTTTGTCCTTTCGTATGGCAGTCTTCGCTCGTGGTCCGTAAAGAAACATCACCTGGCTCCGTCGGTTTTCCCCCAGTTTCCTGCTATTGTCGTCCGATAACGGACTCGCAAGCAGGCTTCGGAGCCAGACTCTCGTATATTGGACGCGGTGACCCACGAAGACGACGTGAATATTATTCGCAAGACCCCTCAACGCCGCACTCCCTCACTCATCCCGACTATGGTAATCGTTCATGAGATATTCCGCTGGATTTCCAAGCGAAGACATGCGCATACAACACTCGACTACTTGTGCCTTTGTCGCTCTATTGAGAGCTTCAGACAGCTCGAGGACACCTCCTGATCCTGAGGCGGCTCCCACGACGGCTGAGGCGTCCGCAAGTAGAGGCCGCACAAGTTCACGAGCCCGAGAACTCCGGTTCTCGAGAACCTAGAGCTGACCGAAGGCATTGATCCGCTGAGAGCCCTGTGCCGAATGACGCACGGGATCCTCGTCTTTGGAGAAAGTCAAACGGCCCGCGTTGACGTCAATAATATTCAATGGTAGCGAGAGAAACCTTCGCTGTTGGCCAGATGCCAGACCCGATTGATTCCCTGAAGCAACGCAAACAGGGAGAATAATGCGACGTGGAGTTTTGAGCTAAGCCATGGGAAATCATCCTGATTCGCGCACGGAGAGAAAACTTATTCCCCGCGGTATACCACGAGTCGAGGTGCCCTCCGAAGATTGATTTTTCTTCATTAATTAGCCGTCGCCTGAAATCCATCGGAAAGGTAGAGGACCTAGTTAGCACTCGAAGTTCCCGACAAGGACAGCTCGGGAAAGATTCATTAAACGGACAACTCATTTCAGCTCGAGTGGGTGGCTTTCGCGGAATTGTCAAGGCCGTGTCCCACTCCCTGTTCGCGGTATGCGGCAATACATACTCGCTTCTGAGCGAACGCGGTACATGCGTCGAAGATTTGTTCCCTCGAATTGTCCATCAAAATCTTGATATATGAAACACGTACTCATACGTCTGAAAGCGCGACAGACTTTCAGAGACCCTGTCAGCTGCGTCTCACCGAACTCAAAGAGGGACCGAGGCAGAATGCATGATGGCGGACGGCGGGCGTCGCGTCGTGGACGAATAACAAAAGAGACGATTCCACCATGAGAAGTGGATGAAGTGAGTGCAAAGTTCGTTCCACGCCAGCCAAGTATCCGTCAGAACAAGGGCAGTCCGATAACGAATCCAATGCTCGGTGGATCAATCTGAAACGAATAGCCCAACTTGTGTACCACCCGACACACGGCCGAGGAAGTTCTCGAAAGATAGATCGGAACCTCCTTTTGGGAGAAATCGCACTGGGGAAAGTTTTACGATTAAAACCCTGATCGCACGTCGCTTCTAAACGATTTTCAGCACCCAGAGCTTGTTGCCATGATTGAGAGCGATATTCTTTGTACAACTCCGGGAGTTTGTTCGTGAATGTTTACAACACTACGGTGTAAGCCAAGCACGTCTTCTCTCAAAAGTATCAGGGAGTTGATCGCTACAATGTTTGGTATTCATGTGCACTTTTGTCTACATCTACCGTGGCAACTATTGTTCGCAGAACAAGGCGAGCTCGTGCACTGAGTGAGTGCGTGAATGCGAGAATGAATCCTTAGCGCGGTCACACAAAAGCTGTGGCATCGATCTTACGATCACTGTCTTCGAATCGATATCTCGATCAAACAGCGACTGAATGCCGTGTTTGTGCTCGCTGTATTCATTGAATGAACGTTAGGGACGAATACCAATCAATCCCGAGTCTTGCCTCGGAAAAGATGGGGGCTCACAGCGAACTTCTGTGCGGGGCGTTCGTTTTCTCATTCCAAAAACTCAGGATCCGGCCCTACTTCGCCGTTCAGTTCTCCAATAGAACTCGATAATTTCAAGAAGGAAGCAGAGTCCAATTCATGTCGGGCGCCTCGTACGGACATTCTTGGTTTCCTCTTCGTTAGAACACTCTACGAACGGCGGAGGTTTCCTCCCGAACGAAGACTATCCATCCATCATCGAACGTAGAGTCCAGACGCCGAAACTGACTCCGATTCCGCCGCGCCTGGGGTAGGAAAGCTCCATTCATGCACTGCGGCAGTGGGAATCGGGTCCCTTCGATTCCTCTCTCTATGGGCTTGAAGCTTGTTATCCCATTGGGTTCAGATTCGAATCTTTTTTTCGTCGACCAGATCCGCTCCGACCGTTTCTCATGCCCTGGATACGCTGCGAGTTTAGGCGAGTTTTTCCCACGTAATTGCCCGCGAACGAAAGCCGGATCGAGCGAGGAACTTCAACAACAATAACAATAAATTCAACGTAGGAGACAGCAACAACAGCACGAACAGCTAACTAAGAAGTCACAACAGTCGCCGAGAACCCAGACAAGCTAACGACGAGGCGAGTATATTAGAGCGCCGATAAGTCGACGTCACAGAAGACTTGAAGAGAATTCCTGACGTTGGAAGCGTTCCCCGCGCGAATGCCGAAACAGGCGAAAGGGTGGACCACTTCAGACACAATCCGTGGCCCACTCCAAAAGAGTCCTGCGCCCAAATTCTCTCGAATGAAGTTTTCTGCGTTCACTGAGCTAAGAAACGCTTAACCTCCCACGTTTTCGGAACTTCAGTTCATTCATGAGTTTCAGTGATCAACTTCAGAGCCGGAGCCGGAGCCAGAGACTGTGATTTTATCGTAGGACAACCGATTCTCATCGGAAAACTTGAAAGCCTCTTCCCCAGCTGGCGATGAAGGTGTACGGCGAGAGGATCTGTGTGATTTTCATTTGTTGCGATGCCCACTTCCCTTCTGTCTCAGCCTTGTGTTGATGATGTGTGGCAAGCGATGCAAAATACGGCGCAACTTGTGCTCGTTTTGTTGGCAAACGCAATGCGGAGCGACGTCGATATAAATTCCAATAGACGGCCTCTCTTGCCTCGCTTTCGCTCTAACGGAACTATTCTCGTAAGTGCGAAAGCGATTGTAGTGAGTAATGGCTGCTGACAGCTCTAGTTGGAGTCTCGCACTCAGTAGAAGGTCTGACGACGATTGAAGGTAAAAGGTCGATGATTTCGCGCGTCCGAAAAACTTCGGATTATCCGTTCGCTGCGAAAAACGTCCTCGCTTCCAAAAGAATCTAATAAAAGTTTTGTGTCGGCCAATCCTCTTCACGCTCAATCCTGTTGGGATGAGACCGAAAGAGCAGAAGCGAGCAAGAGATAGCGTCAACCCCCAAATCATCGGCCGCAACAACGCCGCGAGACTGGTTTTGGCCTGTGGTGTGAGATGGGAACGTTTGACAGAGGCGCGAGGGGATTGCTTGCAAGTCAGTGAGGTGCCTTGACTCACAGTAGCCGATCGGGCGGAGTCAGACGAAGCTGGTGCGGAAATTTTTAGGGAGAGAGCAGACAAGGACAAACAACAGAAAGCTTGTCCAGGATCATCAACGAACTGAGATGCCACAACGGCGGCACGGAAAAGCATATATCGTCATTTCCTTTTCCGCTCGAAATGATGCTCTCAAAACGTGGGTCAAAACGGTCCAAGTAGAGTCGTCTTCTTGGGCGCCTCGTAGTCGCGGCAGGTTATAGCCCTCTGGCTTGAATCACTTCCCTGAAGTCCCCTCTTTTCGACCTCGACGCACCTTCTGCTGGGACACGACTACTTGAACCATTAGGTATCTGTTTTACGTGTTTCTTCTCTTGTTTTCCAAGTCCTGTCCCCGGCAACCGAGACTTATTGCTTATTAGTTGACGCCCTTGGTTGTCACACATGTCCCGCTTATTTCTTCTCAGAGTTTGACAATTCTTTGCGCATCCTTGGAATCAACCCGACTCGTATCTGCTTTCCCACTAACTTTTTGTCTGTGTTGCGTATTCGCCTCTTGTTCGATGAGGAGCTCTGAACGACCACGGAAATCAGAATAAAACAAAGTTGTCGATCATTTCCCCCGAATTTATGTTGAACTTGGTTTCTCTTAGGTTTCTCGTAACGGGACCGCTTTTTCGCAGTAGAGATTTTTAAAACCAAACTCAAACTCAGTCGAAAGGTACCTCGGTTACCCCATGACCGTATGGACCCCACCACGAACTAGAAAGTTCTCTTCTCTTCGAATATGTGGGGAATTTCCATGATCGTTCTCTGTTTTCGCGAACTCAGGTTTCGCGTGAATGATGCCGTGTTCCTGTTGCAGAATAAACTGCGTTCATGCGAGGAGTTTTTGGCGCGATTGAAAGCCAAGTTTGTGAGATTGTACGTTTTCTGAGGGTTCCCAGGAAACAAGAACTGACAATTGCTCCGAGGAAAGAAACTGATCGAGTGCTCTGAAGCATTTGTCCACTGTCCTCGGGGTAATTTCATCAAGCCAAGTTCCATTATCTTCATCTTCTGATCCATCGAATCGAGGTTCGCGGAAGGTTTTTGATGTTTTGGACTTCTCCGAACTCTTACGAGTGATGCCAGGATTTGTTGGGCATCCTCCACCTTGTCCGCTTCGTCAGTGATCACTCTCCTCAAATGTTTGAGCGGTCTCTCCTCAACTTCCGATATGAATGGGTCATCTGGGGCTCACAGGCGAACCATGGAGCAAGACAAGAGTTCGTTTCATCCACATGCATCTGAAACTCAACAAACTACGAGTCACAATTCGATTCCTGTGCTGTTCGACTTCGTTGCCGCTGAGAGCATTTATCTATTTCGTGGAGAATCTCTTCTTCATTCTTCCATAATTTCCTTGCTCCTACTTCAGCAAACCAGCTTTTGCCTCATTTAGGAAGAAGCGTTTTGCAGGAAAGAGTTTACGAGTTCTTCTTGGCTCGGAGAGCCCGGAGCAGAAAGGCTCCGTGGGTGCCCGCAGCTTCGACCGTCCAGTTACTTACGAAATCGAGCTGAATAAAGAATTGGCGCTCTATTAGGGAAATGAAGGCCGGTGCTCTCCTACCATGGATTTTCTACCCCCTCGATTCCTGACACCTTTCTGATATCCATGTGAAAGCCACGCAAGGCAATCAAGCAGAGACTAATCCCCCAGTGACCCAGTCAACAAATCCGGGATCAGGGCATCTTGGGCCGCCAGAATTGTCTGACGTTGTACGGTGCAGAGCGGAGCCAAAAGCTACTGCAGTGAAGTGTGAAACAATAACTTTTTCAGATACGGAACGAACTTTTTCTCCACGTATGGTGCGCCGGCGCGTGAGCCAGCGACCGCGACTCCCGGTGAAAGCACTGAAGCCTCAGAAGTGCCATAGACGCTCAAATACAGGTCGGAGAGACTATAGAGTCATCACATGGAATCTGTTTCCGACTAAACCGAATCCCTGATTCCGAGAGCGTGCAGAATTAAAGGGCCACGTTGTGTAAATGGCTTCGCGATTTGAGTGCTTCTGGCGGTTGAAACGAGACCTTTCTCCACCATTCAGTTTTTCCCACCCGATTGGAGAATGAATCATTATTTGTCGTGTTCAATTCGTGGGTCTTTTGGATACCATACTGCCTCATCTAACGAGGCTATAACGGGGGATTCTGGGTTCATAGGTGGAACAGGGAATCTTGCAAGCAAGTAGTTGTCAGGTACGTCGCTTCGTGTCCGATACGTCGGAAGAAGGGGAGTTGGAAGCGGTGTCCCGGCAAAGTCACGAGGACGAACGCTCTCGGAGAAGGGGACTCTTCATTGTGCCTTTGTTGACTTGAGGAGGAGTTCGCTTCTGCTCTCATCGGAGTCCTGACAAAGATCAGGATTCGACCTGGTCGTATCATCCTTACCGAGATGTATCATGCATTTCCTACGGTTTTCGTTTTCCGCACTGAAGCGTGGCATTTCCACCAAGGCAACACTCTGACGGACTGCCGTTGGCATCGTATTGGAGAAAATTGCCAGATCTTTGCAATTCAAATTGAGCGGGGTTCGGCTTCCTGTTACGGTAGTCCATCAGAGGGGTATACTACGACGGTATCCACGACTCCAGCGAAATGAAACATCCACTCACGGCGATGAAGACGATTCCATTAATGTCGTTATCAGCACGAGTTCACTTCTATTCGCACATTGAAGTTACTACTGTCGGTATATTCGTTCTCTGGATCTAACATATTGACTAACATAAGCGGTGACGGAAGAGTGGAAGATTCCTTTGTTCGGAGGCGGAACTCCCTCCTCGAAGTTGGAATATAATGGAAGTCTGAAGAGAAAGCTGAATGTCTTTTTTGAAGCATTCCACTGGCACGGCGGAGAGTATTGCACGTCGGATAGTTGCAATTCCAAGATGCAACCCAGGCTCTGTTGTTGGACCACGCTGCGGCTGCAGAACCATTTGTCGGATTTTCCTAATTCAAGATTCGTTTCTTGCTGCGTCCTATTTGTAAGCCCGAGCGGGTTTGAGCGGAACCGAAAAGACACTGCATCACAACTCACTCCGTGGTTTCGAGCGTGAGGCAGACATTTGGTTTTTCGAGTATCCGGGAAACCGCGTACGAGTTCAACTCCTCCGGTCGTCTGGTGTGCAACTTCACGATAATACGATCCCGGAGAACAATGCCTGCTTGTGATCTGGAATTTCGAATGCCGTATCATTAACAAGGCTCGCCCGTCACCGTGAGGCTTAGCGGGTTATCGAGACGCGAGATCAATCGCATTCAGTAAGGCATTGAAACGAGTGTAGCCTACTAGATTCGTTGGTTTGAAGCAGTCTTCGTTTTCGCGAGCAATTTTCGAACTCTATCAGAGTGGATCCTATTGTATTCCAAGTCGTGACCCGCGTTCCAGCATAAGACTCCCATTCGCCAAGCAAGACGTGGTTGAGCCGAACGGTGACTCTAACAATGCACAGCATCGCTTGAAGTGTCAAAGCCGATGGCTCAAGCGAAAGACAGCCAAATGACCGCAGGGAATAGGATCGAGACTCGGAAACTTGCGGTTAGTTTCCTCGGTGTCCCCATCGTACTCATAGAATCCCTATTTCCTCCGTGTCTTTCCATCGAGACCCCTAAACGCGCTTGGAAGCAGCACCGGTGGATGCGATGTACAATAGCTATCTAGCGCGTGGCGTATCTGCAATTTCACAGTTGACCGAACCGAAACTCTGGGAACAACTTTGTCCAATCAGCATTTGCCTAAATGATGTCCGCCAAGTTATCCGCATGTTCTCGCTGAAGGATGCTCGAAATATCGGAGTGGATGATGCATCTGTCGTTGAGTTGCCCAGCCGGTTATCGAACTTGTGAATTTCTCAGCTGCTTCTCTATCCTCGTTTGAGGAGAAATATATTACAATAATTAAATAAAATTATTGATAATAATATTATCATAAAAGTTTCATAAACTGATTTCTATCTTCTTGATTTGCAGGACCATCGAAGCATTCACGGAACCCCGAATGTACAATATCACGTTCAAAAGTTTCCAGTCAATCGAGGTTATGTGAGTATTCCTGTTTGGTATTAGATGACAGATAATCCTATATATAAGATAGGTTTGTATGTATCGTTTCGAGAGCTATCTAAAACTTGGAAGACTGCATGCATTTTCGGGAGTGCAAAACTTCGGTAACTGATTTTCCCATGCTGCTTGATTGTCTCGCATCAGACGAGGCAGATGTGTAACGATATTGCCTCCATCATTATAGAATAGAAGCTCGAGATAATTTCGTTAAGAATTCATTAGTGCAGCCGACAGCTGCTTTAGCTCGGGGCAAGGAGAGCTTCTCGGACCGGAAGCAAACATGGAGGAACTCAGAGAACACGACAACAACTCTTGCTCGAGTGTAACTAAGAAAGTGACTCGGGAGTTGACTGCGAATTTCGAACACGCTTGATATTGCTAGGCTCCATTCTGCATGCACTCTCCAAAGGTCCTCCTATGAGAGGCTCGAATCCAACAATTCATTTTTCCAAAGTTCCCGCCGGTGCGTTCGCTTTTCGTTGAAGTTTGTGACTAGCGGAAGTTCCAGACACGGAAAGAAGAACCGCAGGCGGAGAGACGTTGTTGGCCTGACCCACAACAAAAATTGGATTAGAATAAAATCCGAAGAAACGCTCTTGATGGTTGAGGAGCCACTGGCGAAGCGTTGCAGCTATCCAGCGCTCCCATTCATCTTGGGCCTTAGTCTGGTCTCTATAGGCATTCCGAGGAGTCTAAGTTTGCTAACAAAGAATGCGGTTCGGCCTTTCCTCTTAGGTCCATTGGCCATCGTCGTTGTCTTTACTCTGAGTTGCTGCGTCCGCTAGACGGATATTAGCGTGAGGTCTCTGCGCCCACGACCGTCACCACAGTTCGAGTGTTTTCAAGTGCGATTCAAACGGAGAAACCAGCAGACAAAAATTCTGAGATGTAAATGAAAACGTGCGGACCAAGGGAGAAACACAATGAGAACGCGGAGTTTCGATCGATTTTTTCCGTCGGATTGTTTCGAACTCATTATTCATTAAAAATTCATCACGGCCGAGCGCGAAATCCCACAGATTGAAGACAGAGGTGCCAGCGACCAACTGGATTCGGCGGATGTCTCACAAAAGAAATACGATCTTGT
Source organism: Neoseiulus cucumeris (assembly GCA_021527715.1). NCBI lineage: Eukaryota > Metazoa > Arthropoda > Arachnida > Mesostigmata > Phytoseiidae > Neoseiulus > Neoseiulus cucumeris. Next base: position 6,198,150 of record JAJSRV010000006.1, on the reverse strand, counting down.
CCTTCACTGATTTCGCTCTGAGCGGTACGATGGAGTTCATATCGTGTTACTCGCGCCGCGGCAGTTCAAGTTCTATTCCAGAAGAAAACAGCGCTTCCTCCGTCTCAGCCGCTAAGCTTCGTGTTGAAAATATCTTTCACATTCATGGTGGTAACAACACGGATTAAACTGACTCAAACCGCCGGGTTTTATCTTTCTATCGCTCCAGGAGATTTTCCTCGTGGATTTCTCTCGAGCGATTGTCGGAATCGATGAAACAGAGCGAAAAAAGAAAAATGATGGTGTTGAGAAGTCCCTACTCCGCCGGATATGTCGTTTCGTTCTTGAGAGAAAATTGCGCACATTCCTTGTCCCGACATATTCGGACCATTATTACTCTTGTCACTCATCAGAGGCGGAACAAGACCTGGATGAACTGAAGTTTCGAGATCGAGGCCAACGCGTCGCATCCGCAGTGCATCATTTCCCCGAGCTGTCTTGAATATTTTACGCGCAGAGTTAACGATTCACTCCTTGCCTGCTGTTTTTAAGTTTTGAAGCATGCACAATTCCTACGCCCCTCAAGCGAAACAGTACATGCACCGCTTTGAAGCCCGTCAAGGTCTGTTTCTATTATTTCTGAAACGTTGCATACGGCACAGCGTTCAGGGTGCGATGCGCTGCGGTTGTTCGGAATGAATTCTGTGCAGCGATCATCAAGCTTCATCAGACGACGACGCACCTCGTCATATTCTCCTCCTGCACGCAAATGCCTGGGAAACGAGTACCAGCAGAAGAAAGTTAGGCGGTTAGTTTATAAGGGTGCCGTCCGAGCAGAGGCGACCGGGAAGAAACTATTCTAGTGGACCTTCGATGGATAACTCACTTTAGGAGCGCTTCGTGACATTCTCCGCTTCTTGATCCGGATGGATGTCGATGCAGATGGGAATTTTCCTTCTGCCCTGTCCTGATATAAAAGCATTGTCTCGGCCAACGTGCGATCATGAAAACTCGGCCTCACGTCTGGCGTCCCACGTCTCAGGCGACTTTACAGATATGCACGTCGTTTTAAAGCTCGGCCAAGACTCCCAAGAGTGATCCTGCGGGAGTTAATTGTTTCCGGCTCCTCGCAAATTATCCCCATGGGGTGGCTGACGCGTCCACTGAGGATAATCTTCTTGCGTCCAGCCAACTTGGAGGATCTGATTCACCGGGGCTTCAATGATATCCTGTGAATCACACGGACCGAGCATCGTTTCTCGCTGGAGAATACGATCGTATAATCCTGCGAATGGTACGCACTTCTGTCTGAGAATTCGGGTTCGGAATGAGGGTTGCCTCCCATCCTGTTTGTTCCTCCGATATGGATCGCGGCGGGCTCGGTTTCCGGATTTTCCGGCGGAATTCGACAGGATTGGGGTATATTTCGCATCTAATATTCGTCGATAATGACAGCTTCTGCTGCTCTTGTTGTCAAGAGAGAATTTCTAACTGAAATCGATGATAGAGGGACTGCCTGTGGAGAATAGAGGAATGGGACTGTCCGGAAGTTTAAGGATCGTGTGGGAGTGAAATTCACAGTGGACACAGGACCCGATCGAGGTCCCCTCATCTCTCATTGAGAAAACGAGCTCTGTTTCCGGTCCTCCCGTTAAGGGCTCCGGAGGATTAGAGCCGAGACAAATCTTTTGCATAATTCCTCGCGCTAGGCTATGCAACAAAGATTCAACCGAGCTCCACCACGTCCGCTCGGTGATGTGAAATCGAGAGCCCCACTGTCCCATGCACAGTCGAAGCGGATGAAGCCTGAGCTCCGCGTGTGTCGCCCTCCTCCTGAGTGGAGTTCTGCAGGAGTGTACAACAAGGCATCATCGTCTAACGACAAAGTTGGCGTTCTATGAGCCGTAAGAGCATTGGAGCCGTCCACTGTTAATCGACCCTACAAATTGGGACGGACTCGTCGGAGCTTGGGGAGGTATCGAAGGTCAGTCATCACTGTCGCTTGATTGATTCCCGCGTGACTTCCGCCATCAGTTAATCTTGATGGAATCGTCGCTACATTTGGGATGTATACAGCTCTGCGACGCCGACCGACGTCGAAAGACTTGATCACGATACACTTGGGATGGGAGTTTCAACAGTCTCTCGGAAAACGAGATTCAACGTGTAATGAAACTTCGTCGCTTCGAGGCTTTCTTCCGTGAAAGAAACTTCTAATCAGTCAGTCATTGCTGCATAGAGAATTCGCACGACCGGGCCTAGAAGATGTACATGTGACAATGTAAAGCATGAGATGAACCATCTCTGTTTTGAGTATCCCTAGGAACTCGAAACGATGTTTTAGGAAAAAAGTAACTTCCTTTGTTTTGAGCTGAACTAATTAGGTTCGTTCTTTGCAGACGAGTCAGTGAATGGCCAAACCTCTACAACATCGAGAGAGGAACGCTCGCTAACTTCAATCAACTAAGCGAAATGTGAGTTCGGTTCACGGATCTGTTGAGCGGATTAAACTCCCAGTCCGAGATAAAGGAAGCTCGTAGCCGACATCTATGAGCGTGTTCCTCCGATTTCAGCTCAAATACAGCTCATGTGCAAGACGCGTCTCATATAAAGTGACCCCAGTTCTTACATCACATACATTTGTGTTTCCATTCAGTCTTTGGGAGAGCCTCTTCGTGAACGGCTCCATATGTGAATAATTTGCAATGATTCTTTGGAAAACGGCTGCAGACATCCGTGAGAGTTATTCATCTCGTGAATGAGAGATCTTCCTCGCGTTCCTCCTCTGGACATTTGTCGACATCGCACGATGATTTTTCTGATCCTCCTTCAGGGTGTGGCCTCTGTGAGAAATGTATCATTCAGATTTTTCGCTCCCGAATGCTCCTGATAGAGTCGCGATGCTTTCTTCGGTTTGTTGAGACGATTGGCTCAAAGGGCTCAGATGCTCGATCGCAATCGAAGCTTTTTCCAATAAGAGCAGATGAGATACAACATATAGACCCAAGGCCTAGCTAATGCATCAAACTGCATGGTAAACACATCTACAAAGAGTGATACAGCCGCTCGGGGGCAGCATCGACATCTGCGGACGAGCTCATTGATTTTTCCAACTTCCTCGATCGCAAACATCTCTTGTTTACTGGTCCCTCTCATCGAGTTTCGCTACGCAGCGAGGCCACTCGATCGTCCTCTATTGCACTCTCATCCGATCGCTCGATCGATCGTCGATCTTCACAGGTGGCTAAGTAGAACAAGAAACAATCGAGGTTTCTGCGCGATGTAGCCACTTTCTCTAATTTCACTCCTCACTGAGGGTTGAGAGGGAAGACTGGTCGGAGGTCTTGATCGAACGTAGTGACGCGGGTACGTCGTGGATGCGATGCCCCTCGCTTCGGCAGTTATTGTTCGCCTTGGGTTGGATGAATAGAAATTCCGAAAGAGAGAAACTTGCTAAGGAGGGATTTACTGAGGAGCAATCACGTAATTCCCTCGCAAATGAAGAAACAAAGCAAGCCTGCACCTTTTATATGCGTTCGAAGTCTCCACCGGACGGTTAATACTTTACAGCACTGTCCGTGAGTTATGTGGAACAAAGAAAGGAGAACCGTTGTTTCAACTTGGAACATGGTCTTCCTCCCACGGAGCGTCCGACTAGGAAACGAGAGACGGATGAGCATCTGAAATCTAAATTCTATTACAACCGCCTGAGGCTAAAAGGCACGAGAGAGCTCAGCCGAAGTTAGGGACAGTGTAGGTGTTCCACTGACTGAGCAACACTGCTGCTGGTCAGGGTTGTTCTCGGTGAAAGTCTACGCATAGTTATGGTGGCCGAAGCGATGTCTCGATTAATCTCGGAGAAAACGCATGTTACTTAGCTAGATGCGCCCGCATGTTTCAGGACGTGGAAATCGGCGAACAAAACGAGCAAAGAAACTCTTTATTTGTCCTCCTTTGAGGAGTATTCAAAGACCATCGTCACTACTCGGAGTAGAGGAACCATCGAGACGATTGAAAACAGGTGGTTGTCTCGAGTGGGCTTTGGAAGTGAGTTTGGAGTGACATCGAGCGCAGCTGAAAGCCAAGATGAGTCAGTGAAAGAAGCTCAATTTTTTGGTTTGCTGAAGATCACAAGTTGAATGAAGAACTTCTTCATTTTAGAAGTTTCCCGACCTCACTCTGTTTTGCAATCTGAGATTTCGAGCTGCGACGCTGAGGGAGCGGAGCCAGGCGCTAAGACTTCCCACCTTGCAACGTGACCATCGGACAGATTCAGTCGTAATTTGTGCTGACGAGATTTTTACTGGAGTTCCGAGCGAACAAGCGCGAATGAATGCGAATGACTTTTTCCCCTCTCTGATTCCCACAAGTTCGCCCCACCCTCTTGAAGCGTGGAGATTAAGAGACTCTGAATGCGATGGAATCTTCGTCTGCGGAAACAGCCCACAGAATCGCGATAGGTTGCTCATTCCTTGATTTCAGAAGGTATCATAAATTTCGAGATAATGACGATTACAGACGAGATATGGCTCACATAAGGCCATTTGATGATTGAATCGAAGGGATAGTTCATGCTATTCTGGAACAGAGATAGAGGTTAACGGATAGTGAACGCATCGTAAAACTATCGGTAGAACACATCCTCGATTCGAAATTCGATTTGAGAAAAAAGTTCCGAACAAGGTCTCCATCAATGTGGAAGAGTGCCCTGTGGTGGCGCGGTGAGCTTCGGGGGAAAGTCAGGTTCCAATCTCTGATAGAAGCGTTGGCACGAACAGCTTCGTGCAATAACTTCACAGGATAATGCCGCCAGAGAAGTTTTCTATCAAATTCAACAGCAGTTTCTGTGAGATTATGAGAGTAGAGATCGAAGTACTCTTGTATAAAGCCGCGCCTGATGTAAATTTAGCCTAGATCAGAAAATGAGTTACGCATGTCGAAATCCAGGTTACTAAATGTTATCGAGTAACAACGGTCGCCGAAACCCTACAGTAATTAAGAAGGTAGTATGTTCGGAAGCCTCGACAATCAAAGTTCCTCAGCTCATGTTGCTAAGCAGTGCTCATTGTCTGGAGCGTTCGCAATTACACTCAACGATTTTCCAGCCCAAGAATCAGAATGGCTTGACCGAGAATTTCCCACGCGGCCATGTTTTCAATTCCGTAAAAATCACGTCTGGACATTTGGAGTTTCGCCAGCCAGAGCTGCCCAGCCAAGCAAGCGGCTCCCCATATGGGAACATGCTTCACAAGGCAATGTTTGGCGTGCTCTGGTCACTGAGCAAGTGATTCTTGGTGGGAAGGAACAACTAGCAAAACTTGATTCTTTCGAAAAATTCCCCTCATGTCAGGTGAATGAGGATATCTGACGTGGCAGGGCTCCCTGACGTGCGTCTCTGGGCTCACAAGATTTCTTCGTCTGCATTTGACGTTGAACTCTTAAAATTACGCTTGAAGCGAACAAAAGAGCCGCCTAACTTGGATTATTTCCCTGGGGCCAGGGAAGAGCAACGCTGGTTACTGTCTCTTCTTTCGCTGATCCGTGCGCTGGTTAGGTTGACGAGAATTCTAGGGACGTCTGCTGATTCGAAAATCCAACCTCGAATCATGGTTTTCGTCGGACCCGGAGAACGGCTCTTCTAATCAAGAACCATTTGACTCATCCCATCATTAGCGTTTATTGTTCTCAATCCGCTTCCGCAAACTTGGCACCCGGATCAGAATCTCGAATCGTCTCATCTTCATCATTCATGGACAAGTGGTTCAGGGGAGGGCGCATGTCATCGTTTGCAAGCCTTTCATGGTGATTTTCTTCTGAAATGTTCTCTTGCTCAGGTGCCGGACACTGCTTTGACAGACATACATGGTGAATGAGCCTGATACTGATAAATGTGAGACGATGGAGAGCATAGACGTCTCGTTCCGTGGGGTAACATACTGAATCAATAACTTTCGGGTGGAAGCTGCTGCTAAGTTACCGACACGCCGACAAGCTTCAGTACTGACCAGAAAGATCTCAGAAAACAGAGAGATCTCAACATCTGCGTATTTTGGACCCTTTTCGAGGCGAAGGCGGGTCGGAACTCTTCAAATCACGATTCGTTCGTCTTCAAATCCCAATCCCGATTTCCTCTTTTGATCACTTACGTCTCCGGCGCGAAACGGAGATTGCGTTCCAGCTTTGTCACACCCACGAATCCCCAGGGAGTCGGCAGCGAAATCTGCTCCACTTTGCACACTAAGCTCTTCATAGATCCGAGAATCTGAAGTTTTTGTTATATTGTTCTCCGACGTGTCGCCGAGGATTGGGTGAACGTTTTTGCGAAGGTAGACCTTTGACCGACCTTCAGGTAATAACAGGATTCCACGGAGGCCCTTCCATCGCCTGAACAGTACTCGACGACTCTCTTGCGAGCCCCTAAAAACATTCGTTCAGGTCGAATGAGTTTTTCTCCTCCTTTCAAATGGTTGCCACCAGCCTCAGAAAGTGCAGCGTCCACCTAATCGGTTTATAATGGTTAAGTGTGCCCAAAGGGCTCGATCCTCGCTCCCAACGAGCGCTATTGTTCCACGCGGCTACCTCAATCGTCCCCGCATCGAGGGATCCATCATCGTGATTACGTTGAGCCTGGTCCCCTCGTAATGTATTCCCGTGGACGGATTCAGGGAGCACCATCGAGAACTCTCGGAAAAAGTCATTTCAAATCGTGGAGCTGAAGCAGCATCCTCTCGGCTCTTCCAGCAAGCGATTCTCCATCATATGCACAAAACTTGCTAACATCGGATGATCATTCCCACGGCGATGCGAGACACAAACAAAGCGGGCACCCTCCGAAGATGCGCTTGAACTGTGCTGCTTGCCGAGAAGGAACTGAGAGTTCAGAGCACGTCTGAAACCAGTATTATTCAAGACGAGTAATTTGCGTGAGCGCTTTGGCAAAATAATGCACTCAAGTCGTGCTCCCATAGTTGGATTCCCGCGATGGGTACGCAAGATGTAAACTGCGAACTAAGTCGTGGCTGTGGCTTTGTAGGTGGTTTCTTTGAGTGGGTACGAAAGTCTGGCAACATTCTCCGCTGGCTGCTCTACAGTGGTGGCGGCGCTCCCATGTCCCTAATCGTTTGCAGAAACTGCCTCTCACTCAGAGTCTCCGTTTGTTCTCTCCTATAAAAACCGAGTGTGTGATGGATCCTGGGAATACCTCAGGGCGGAATGGGAGAAGCGAGCAAAAAACCGAAGACACCTAAAAACGTTGGCAGTTCATTTAACCCGGAAAGTGTTTGTTGCTCATACGAAATCGAGAACATCGTCACGACATTTTTGCTCCATGGGTTCCCCCTCCTGGAATTCGGCCGTACCCGTGCATCGGAGCTTGGATCGCGTTCCACGCTTGTATGTCGAACGACACTTGAATTCGTGTCCAATATCAACTCTCACATCTCGCCAAGAGTTTTGAGATAAGCCGAAGTCGAAATTTTCGCGGAACAGGAGCGTCAGCGAGAGTACAACAATCCCAGAGGCGAGGGATCAGGTCCTCAAAAAAAGTTTAGAAAGTAAAGAGTTTTCTTTTTTCAGAACGATACAGAAGATTCCTATGCTACGTTTCATCGGACCGGGCGTCCTCGAGAACCTTCCACGTCTGAGCACTCTGTAAGTGATTGTCGGAAAACGAAGAGAGGACGACACAGTCGACTTTTTCTCCGAAATATCTCACGCCTCGAGTGGGACTTTCTAATCCCCGAAAGATTAATAACATATAGGGACTTATATTTGGCGGAGTAGAGAAATTCTTGACTTCTATCTTCAGGAGGATAACGCACTCAGGACTCTTGAGAGTTCCTTTCCTGAGTGCCCTGGAGCCGCTCACCTTCATCAACATGATGTGAGTGCCAGCTAGCTCCGACACGTTTTGTGAAACTCTTTTTATTCCAAGCCGAGCGGACGGGGACGCGATGTTATTGTCCTCTGCAATTACACTAAGTTCAAGCGCTTGTCAAGTTTTTCTTTTGTCGGTGGCTATAGTAATGTAGACATGACGTACACTCTCGTTGAGAAAAGCAAAAACCCGAGTTGATTCCATCCTACAGCAAGTGGCAGAGAGAAAAGAAGTTTTGTGTTAGCAGAAGTTCGAATGAGGGCCAGGCTCAAGATGCTCTTTGATAGACAAGGGAGTCCGCTGCTCCCGTGGGGAACTGCGGTGTTTGTCGATGAGAGAGAAGGGAGAACGGCGTTGAAATGAACCATCTCGAATGGAGTGCAGGTGTTCCGAATGACCCTGCCGTGCTCTGCCAAACAAATAAGCGAGGCACCTCGGAGCATTGAACGAGATCCGAGGAGGTGGTGCTAGTCGTCTTTTTTCCTCATAAGTTCAACGGCTTGTCGGTCGGAGAGACTTGTTCGTTCTAAGAGACAGGATGTCTCAACGGAAATTTGAATCGCGAATTCGAGGAATTTGTCGGATCTCAAATCATCACCTCAGGATGACGAGACTTTCTTACGATCAGTAACCCGCCATGGGCTTCGGTCACAACGTCTCCGAAAAACCAGCTACGGAATGAGCATATTTGACCGGCCGAGTTTGTCGAGCCTTTCCGTTCTCAGACTCGATGCATTGCATCTGCCGAATTTCCGCTCTCGAGTTGGTCTCCGGGTGTATGTTCTGTTATTATTCAAGACTCACGTAATGGGAGGTCTGAAAAAGCAGGCTGATACGATATTTTCCGAAACGAGTTCGATAACACTGGGGTTTCTATGAAGTTTCGGTGTAAAATGAATACCGGATGAAGGTTTGGCCTCGACCGCATACTTCCAAATATGCCGCAGTTCCCTTAGTCCAACTGACGCAGCTTATAAATAATCCGTCTTCTTCAGACCTTGAATTATTCAGATTGCTGCGAGAATTTATCGCGCCCACTCACTCGAAACTCTACTTTCAGCGATCTGGAGAGCAACCGTATCGATATTGTAGGAGAGGGCAGCTTTCGACAAGTCAAAACCGCACATTTGTGAGTTCACTTATTTTTTCCCAGGATAAGCCTATCCATGGGTTTGGTGTGCCCCACCGTTGTTCGATATAAACGGACCGCGGTTTCAAGGTTTTCGTCTCGTAGAGAATTCAATTAGGAAGGACGCACGATTTTCAAAGCTCTCACGAATATATTCCAGGGTTTTGAACAACAATCACATAGAAAGGATCGAAAACTGGGCATTCAACGCATCCATGATCGCCTACCTGTGAGTAGTCCGACGAAATTCAGGTTTATGCGAGATTTTTCGGGAAGAAGGTTTACGATGGTGGAGCTTGCTGATTTTTGAGAGAAAACATCGCACGTTTCCTGACGATCTAATTCTGTAAACAGCTCGATTCGAAACAACCGGAAATTGAAGATCATCGGCGATGACGCCTTCACGGGTCTGTCAAACATAACTGCTCTGTGAGTATGACAAGTCTTCTCTTTTTTCAGCTTTCAGTATGTAGTGATTAGGATACAGCGATCGTGCGACGTTTCGTACACTGCGCATGCCATCCTTGTCTGCAGCTTTGCCGAATTAACGAATTAACTATGAGCTCATCCAAGGAAAAATCACAAGGTTTTGGCGCTCTCAGAGAACATAAATAGTCATTGGAGAATATTTATTCCATACATTATCGTCTTAAAAAAAATCACGTTCTCGACGACAGTTCCTAGTGATCGATTTGTACAAAGATTCATTTCACCGGCCTCATCTGCCATAGGCCATCGTTTAGGTAGTGCATGTTCTCCACTCCGATACCCTTGTTTATCGCCGATATGTCTGTCACTGACATCGACGTCAAACCGACAGCCAACGCGTGTTCTTTCCCTGGAAGAAAAAATATTCAACTTTGGCTCTCCGACCACGTTCCCCGCGCGAAGATATTCAGGAGAAATCACGGTTCTCGAAAGAATTCCGAGCGGTGATCGAGGCATATGTTTGACCAGTGACCAGGCGATAGGTTCGATTCGAAAAGCTCTACTTCGGAAATTGAAATCGTCCAAAAGAACATCAAACTATAAGCCGACACAGATGAACTGACACAAAAAGTTGGCTGAGCTAAGACTCCATCGCTCTCCCCTTTCACTTCGAAACAAAATGACTGGTCTCCGAACTTGTCACGAACCTTCAGCCATGATGGCCACGACGGTGTCCTTGTCAATATTTGGTGTCATCCTAGCGCCAGGAGAAGTCAAGCCAGGACACATGATGTTTGCTCCTGACAGAACGAATTTTATCGCACCTTTATCCACCTGCGAATGGGAACATTTCAGTAAATTCTGTAATGGAGTGAATCATACATGAACCTTACTGGAAGAATGGTAGGAGGGTTGTGACATACCTGCAGCCAGGGACATATGAAAGGGTATTTATGCAGGAGACGTAACGTCGGAAAATATTGGCCGTCGCGCTGTCGGAAAAACAAAGGCTCTCCCTGACCGTTGATGAGAATTTCCACGTGTTCATGACATTTTACAATCCGCAGTTGATCTTTCTTCGGCAGTATTTCCTCGCGATAGTCTTCGTTAATGAAAGGGAACTGTTCACAGATTTTTGTGCGTATTCCCTTCTGAACGGAACTTTTGAGCTGTGAAACGCCGGATATGTTCTCCTTTTCTGTGAACTTTTTGAACATTTTCGAGTTTCCCTCGAATCTGAACTGTAGGTGTTTAACAGATGACTGCGGGACGCGCCGATTGTTCTTCGAATGCAGAAGCGACAACTGAACGGCACCGGTGATTCTACTCCTGAGGAACACGTTGTTTCGGCCGATGAGCAGACGACTGCGATGGTGGGATGATGACGTGATCTTTGTCTGGTGTCCCTTACAGAGGCGGTTCTGGGATTTGAAGCCGGCTGAGGAATCGACATTTGTCGGAAAGCATGAATTCCGTGGCCTGAATTGCGAACTTCCGGAGCTGCATGGGATGGATAATGACTCCGATTTCTATATTTTTGATCTACGCGATTTCCAACGCAGCTCCCGGTTCTAGGAGGGATCTGGACGTTTTTCCGGAGTCCGTAGCGAGGATTCACTATACTCATCACTTTGCTCTCTCCAGGGATCTTTCCGATACAAGTATCACGTCCCTTCCGACGAAAGGTTTGGAGAACATTGAGGATCTCGCCCTTAGGGAAGTTCACACTCTCCTCGTGTTCCCATCGGTGTACAACTTTCGGTGAGTCCCTTTTGCGCCGTTTTCAGGTGGAACCCCAATGATTCATTGTCGAAAATAGATTATCCAATTTACTTAAGTTTCAACTCTGCTTTCGTGGTTGCAGATACATTAAAAACGCCCATCTCACTTATCCATACCATTGCTGTGCGTTCAAATTCCCAGAGACTCACAGCCCTGAGGATCATGATAGATTAACACGGAGTTGCTCACATGGTAAATAAAAATGAGAGATTCATTTCTAGGGAGACCTGCAGACTTACTTCGCATATCACGCTTTCTGTAGAGTCAGAGAAACACCGTGGAACATTGAAATTCTGTTCTTGGTTTGAGTTCTTGTTACATGACTGCGTTTATGGAAAACTTCCTATTGCTCGCGCGCGGTTCTGTGCATCCAAATCGACTCTAAAAGGCGTGGGAAGGAGAAAATGAAGCTCGGTCGACAAATAAACTTCCAAATGCTCACAGATTTCGTAACGAACCACCCAGCGGGAATCATCCAGTTCGTACAAGCTCAGATGTGGTTTGTGAGGCAGTTTTCGTCGTGGTTCTCAACTCCCAGGAAGAGCTGGAGTTCGCCCTCGATGGAAAGCGGCGGTGCGAATGGTTTCAACAATATCCGTCATTCGCATCGGCGGTGGAGACGGAATCACGATCACGGGGAGCACACACGTCACTCGCCGACTCACTCGGTCGAACCCCACGTGAGACATTACGCTTCCCACGTCCATTCTACCGAGACTCCAACCTACGGGAACGTTCAATCCGGTCCCGGTGAGTATATTCGATATGCGATCAAGATTTCAATGAAAGTTTCAGTCAAAGCATCTCGTCATCTGATCGTTTTCTGATTGCGTTTCCCTGAGTGCTTGAGTCGCGGGCAGCATCAAATGTCGGCAAGTTACGAATCGGGGGCTTAAAAACGAAGCAGGCTATTTTAGATGGCGGAACACTATCGTTCCGAGGAGAGCGAATCACCACCGCTCTGCCACAGACGTAGCTCGCAGATTGGAGGGGAAGGTGGGACAATTTGTGCCCCCCGCACATTCCGAAGCCCACCGACCTGGCTGCCGACTCGCTGGGAACGATGCTTTGACAAATTATGACCTTCTAAATTCGGAAACTATTTTCTGCTTGACCAACTGTGGGACAAGTTTCGAGAGCGAACGGGCTGCTCGCACAACGACCGATATAGGTGTTCAAATTACTCGATCTCGTTGGCCTGTAGAGTTCGGCAAAGATGCACGCGCTGGCCTCGGCTCACATCGGCGTCTTGTCAGTGGATATAAGACCTAGGAAAAGGGGGTACTTGGATGCCTATCGAGGAGGCACTTCATGACGAGTTCATTAACAAAATCTTCTCCTAATTCCCATACGATCGACATCAGAAAAACCGAAGGGACTGCAGGGAACATTCGACACGGACAGCAACAATACTCGCGTAAGTACTATCATTCATCACAGTATTGCGTTGATAATTGAAAGAACTTCACTGGAAGGAAAGATCGGTCTAATTTCATTTCATCAGGAACGAAACTGTTCGCGTTCGTTTTGCGAGAAAGTTCGTTTTAGTGGAGCAGGCTTCCCACGGGTATTATTTCGAAAGCGCACTTGGAGAGGGGTATTTATCCAGCATCCAGCGAAATCATTTCGAGAGGAATGTTTTCCCATTTAGAGAATTGACGAATGCGTTCGACATCCAAATCACGTGCGGATCCAGGCTCAGCGCTGAAGTGCGTCGGCGGTAATCTGAGTTTGGGTGCCGAGCCTATTGAGCGAAACCAACCCGCGTGAGCTTGAGTATCTGGGAGGTTTCACGCAAAGCGTCTCACAATCAGATCCGAAGCCTCCCGGCTGGTCTCTTGGTTAGGTAAAAGAAGCGCTTGGCTAGAGGGGAAGAGCCGGCTTCGAGGTGCGTAGGATGAAAACTGAAAGCGAACTCGGATAGAGTGAAAATCCTCGTTGCTCACAAGATTCTCCTGAGTGTGAATCCAGTACCATAGATGTTTCTTAACAGGGTTTGACGCTCGAGAAGATAACCGTCGGTGACTCACAAGAAACAACTTTCCCGCTATTCCAGGATACCGAGCTAGCGAGCTCTTCGCCGAATCTTCCCGCCGGTAACTCAACGAACGATTTCGGTATCATCGTGGGGCCGATTGTCAACATAACCGATGCGAACATAACTGTGGTAAGACCCTCTGATTCCTTAATATTCCGTGTAGCGCTTGAAAAAGTCCGATTCTGATTTTCGTTGCTGTCAGATTACTAGTCCTCGAGGACTCGGTTGGAATTCTCAATTAGGAACTCCCCTCCCGCACGGTCTGTGGTGTTGTTCCGGTGTGGGAAGGGTTGGTGCTTTTGCGGATGGGCTTCCACAGCGAGACGTTAACGAACTCCGTTACGGATAGAAAAACAATGTTTCGTCACAGGATTTCGCCGGATGCCCATTCGAATTGGATGTCGTACCGGTTATCTCATGGAATAATAAGCTAGTAATTTTGTAAGCGACCGGTAAACATTGCCTTCACCAAACACAGACGGCTTATTCACTAGCGGTCTACATCATCTAGACACGTTACTCCATGCCGACACACTAGGCGTTCCGGGTCGAGCAAAATCGTTGGTCGAGGAAAACCTTCATGGAATTGTGACTAAATGATCGCAATGTTCTTGTCAAGTCCCTGCCCACGTACACGGTGCCATCAATTGCACTTACTGCGATTCGAGCTTTCACGTATCGTATTATCTCGCGATGTTTCCGGACGGACTCCAACCTTCGGTCGCGACAGCCTCCTTCCTCACCGTATGGCGAAATTTTCCTCCGAAGAAGTTTAATGATCTATATTCGGGATCTATTTTCTTTTCAGTTCACTTGCGGCCCGATATCAATGCATCACGTCACTTGTTCTCCAGCACCTGACGCTTTCAACCCTTGCGAGGACGTGATGGGCACTCTTTCTCTCCGAGTTGCCGTTTGGTTCGTCGTGCTGGCTGCCGTGGTTGGCAACCTAGCCGTAATGGTTGTCCTCATGAGCTCCAGGTATGTGAGCGGGCGCGCATCTCCTGATTCTGCCTTCCCAACTCCCCGGTTCCGGGCTAGGATACCATATAGTCAATAGGGGACAGCCAATGATTGAGAAACACATGTACAGACATGTCAACTGAGTGTTCAGCTAATGCTAGTCACGGCCAGAGTCGTGGCTCGTGCGCAATTTCCTGATCGCGAGACTCTCGCCTGTCCGAGCAATTACATTGATCAACAGCGGCGTTGTCCAATATAGAGCGAGGTCCAATTGGGTCAGTTCGTGTTTGATCTTCGTCAAAGACGTCCGTTGAGACTCTAATTCCCCACGCTCCTAGAGGCTTAGGGGCCCGATGTCGGGTTGGTTAGCTGCTTGTCTGGTTCGTTGACGGGCATCTCGCTCTATTGCTCAATGAATTCCAGGACGTGGAGAAATTCACGGACGCGAAGGCTGACAAAGCCACCTTCTCGAGATGTGCGAGAATTCCCTGTTAATGCCTTTCGTTTTGTAATCGGTTGATGCCAGCTTCAGTAGCGTGCAAGCTCTGATCTTGATGTGAGCAGATTAGACCTACACGTCGAACTAAATCGCGGTTTCCGTGCCGTAGAAACGAAGCTCGCCTGTTCGCACGCTTGAAACCAACAGTCGCGTATCTGGGATTTCTAACAGATGCTCACTATTGCCTCTTGTTTCAAGCACTGAATAAGGCAGGTGCTCACGAGGTTTAGTTTCAAATTGTCTCGTTTTGCGAAAACGCGGGGCGCGGGTGCCAGGGTGAACCTGAGCCCACATAGTCATTGCAGACAAGATGAAGAGCGATTCTCGCGGAAAGTCGTTTGTAAACTCTCGCGGAAGAGCATGCGTCCTCTCAGCGGTCGCCATTAGGTTCTATGGAGTACGACAAAGCACAAAAACTGGAAACAGACCCGACTCAGTGCTGCTACGTGGATTTGGAGGAATAAGGAGAGAAGGTCCAGAGTCGTCTGACTTGACTCCACTGATGTCGAGCGAGAATGACACGGTCTCGACTCAAAACTTATACCGGTCAATTCGTTCCAGATTTCGCATGACTGTTTCCAAATTTTTGATGTGCAATCTGGCTTTCGCTGATCTCTGTATGGGTTTGTATTTGTTGCTCATCGCTGTTGAAGATGTCACCACTGTGGGACGTTACTTCAACCACGCCATCCAATGGCAACACGGTGCAGGATGCCAGGTAAGCAAACGTCTCGAAGGAATTATTTTTTCCTCGAAATTCTGATCATGTCTTCGTCACCGAATCGGAATTTGGTTTTCTGCGACTCGATTCGTGGAATATTTTGGTCGTCGCACGCCGTTAAGGCCGAGTTTTCTGCTCCAAGGTCGCTGGATTCCTGACCGTGTTCGCCTCGGAACTATCGATCTACACGTTGACAACGATCACGTTAGAGCGATGGTATGCCATCACCTTTTCTATCCATCTCAACCGAAGGCTCAAGCTCCGCACGGCAGCTAGAATCATGGCGTTCGGTTGGGGATACGCGATACTCGTGGCAACCCTCCCCCTTGTAGGTGTCAGCGGCTACTCCAAAACGAGCATCTGCCTGCCCATGGTGAACAGGTAAAGTGCTCTTCTCCCAAAACATAAGTTCTTAGATTTATTCTCGAGGGAGTCTCCAGACCGAAACGCGGGTGGATTTTCGCAAAAAAATCTGTGTAGACAATCGATTTTAATTATGGATGAAATTGGAGTCGACTTTCCCTCTCGCAGTGAGTGTGAGTGTCATTATGAAGATTGTTTCACTTCGAACAGGAACACTGTGGACGTTACGTACCTTTCGTCGTTGCTGAGCTTTAACGGTCTTGCGTTTGTTCTCATCTGCGCGTGTTACGCTCGCATGTACTCCAGCATTGCGGGACAGCAAATGGCGAATTATTACGGCGGTTCGTACCCAAACATGTACTCAGATACCGCGGGACGGCAGATAGCAAACTATCACAACGGTTAGTGTTCAAGCGGTGGCTTCCATCGATCGAAAGATTATATGGATCATGCAGAGATGGCTTCTTTCGTCTAGAGGTTCTCCCGTTTCAAAAATTGACTTGAATTAGGACGATAAGACTAATCCAATTAACTCGTTTCGGGCTTCCGCAGGTCGGGACACGACCGTTGCCAAGCGAATGGCCCTCCTGGTATTCACGGACTTCGCTTGCTGGGCTCCAATAGCTTTCTTCGGGTTGACGGCCGTCGCAGGCTATCCCCTGATCGACATGACAAAGTCTAAAATCCTCTTAGTTTTTTTCTATCCTTTGAACTCGTGCGCGAACCCATTCCTCTATGCTATTCTCACGAGGCAGTACCGAAGAGATTTATTCATTCTGTTGGCCCGTTACGGGCTTTGTACTAGCAGGGCATCAAAATACAAGGACGCATCCTCTGGGAACAATCCCAATCATGCAGGGCCAGGTAACGATATAGCGTTAGTATTCCCAATTCACTTCGATTCTAAGCATGCTCCCAGCGTGCGGTCAGACATTCCCGGCTCAAGGAAATCTCAATCTCAATATTCAGGTCACATCCGACGTCTCATTCGCTTCGGAGGGGCCAGCTCTGGAAGCAGCGCCGCAAATTCCACAACCACCAACGAGCACCGCAGAACGGGTAAGTTCTCAGTTCGCTAAATCGACTTCCTGACTGGATCAAACCTCGATTAGCAGTCTCTTCCCTGGTGTTCTCAGCTCGAGGGAAAATACCTCGGCCCAATCCATTATCGGAATCTTTTTGAATTCTCCCAGAAACTCACCGACTGTCTTCGATAGCTCGTTGTCCGTGCGAAGAAATCCTCGCTTCGATCCTATTCCAGTTCTTGCGTTCATTCTCATTCAGATTTCAGACAACCTAAATGCACTATTTATTTGCGAATGTCTCGAGTTTCGAAGAATTCGGTGAAGTCCCTTGTTTTGCAATCCTATGGTGACCGGGTCGAGTCTCGTCGTGCGTTGTCGTCGCTGCGTAGAGTCGAAATACGCTGCGAAGTATCCGGTGATGGTTCGGGCGACGATTCTTGCACTTATCGCCAAAGTGCATTCCCACCACCATTGTCCTAATGGCCCGTGAATTATGTGCTACGACTTCCAAATGGGATTTCATTCCCTTCGATGTTCGACGAGCTCTGAACGACAATTCGACAAGCCGTTCATTTTAAGAACTTCTCAGAAAACGCAATCGTGATCTTGGTTGGATGTCCTTCCGGGATACGGCCGACAAAATACCGGATCTCGATGCCGGATGTTTTCGCTGTCAGTTTAGACATAGGTTGTCGAGCTGAATGATTGAGCTCCAAGAGCTCGTATTTGTAGATTGAGATTTTGCTCCTCCTTTACGAAACTCGTGGATTTCAGGCGGACACTGTTGCGTGGGAGGAGGGTGCAGAGGAGAGATTTCCTCGGCTTCCCAAGAGAGTACCACAGCGTCCCGTCAATTCAGCTGCACTCCTATGAGCACTCGAGCCGGCCAGAACAGCCTAACTTCTATTCGGAGCCAGGAGCAGAATTCACCGCCTGACGATATCGCGCAACGATGTCGGAACGGTAAAAAATTGTGGAAAAAGCGTCGAGCTCCACCTCCAGACCTTATACTCACGCGCCACTCGTTCTCGGGTCTATTTGGTTCTGGGCAAACTTCAAACTCGTCGTCGGTTTCGCCTCCCCAGAACGAGCTCACGTTCGAGCCCTCATTCGATCCTGAAATCGAAATAGCAGCCGACCCGAGTGCGCGGAATGTCTGCAAAAAGAAGCGGCGGACTCTGCCGGGATTGCATTATTTTTGCGATACTCACATTTAGTGAAAGCAAATTAACCTCTTCTGTCTCCTGACCAATGAGAGAGGATCTCCTCAGGAAAGGAGTATCCAGGTTTCATCCTCGACTATTAAAATTGATTGTTTCACATGACATGCTTTGTGCGTGTGTGTGTGAACAGATTCGTGGATAGCTGGAGTATGAAAGAACGCATCCATTCTCTACCTACATAGTTGTGTACAGAACAATTCGAAATATTTTCCGCCTAGAGGAGGATTTTCGTGGGGCGAACATTCAAGGAGGAGATCGCATGAAGTGGCCTTGACGTCGCAGATCAACAGCGACATGAGAGTCAAGAGACGTTTGTAATAGAAAATATTATTCTCCGTGATACAAGTTCCCTCTCCGATCTTAACGAAGCCTCGACATAGTGCGTGAGAGTGTGAATGGAGTATGTGTGACAATCTCGAAAGCATTAGGAAGAGTTTATTGTACAGTGCAACAGTCGAGGGACGCCTTTGAGAAAATGATGACGTTGGCATTGTTATCTATCCCACTGAGAGGAGAAAGTATCTCGTCATTGGGATTATTCTAAATTGGGTTATAACCCTTAGTGAGTTTGTTTTTGTGTACCCACCCTTGGGCCTTGGATATATTGTTCATCAAATACGGTTCCTATTGTACATAGAAGCGGTCGAAAGTCATTGTAAATAAATGAGCAGTGAGCGTTGAACAAAGAATATGGTTTTCTCATTTCATTACAGTATATGGAAATTTCCGAGATTGGCGCAGAGCATCCCTCCACGAAAAGCCATTCCAGTCATTTTCTATCTCTCATAAGGAGGTCAATAGGTGGAGAACCTCATTCGATCGAGGAAAGTGAGTCCGATAATGAAAAATGTCAACCATATGGGTGGTCACCTTTGATAGCATTCAGATTCGAAACAGGTAAAGAGAGGAAAGTTCGTCGCGCTCCTTGAAGTTGTTTAGTTTGGTTCTTGTTTCCTTGACGAAGCACTGTATCGTTCACCGAGTGGAATGAGTGTCGCACTCGGGGCACAAAAAAACTTGTCTCTTCGATGCTATGACCGTAATTCCGTCTCAGACAACAAGCGGTGCAATCCAAACGAGCGGTCAGAGAATGGAGTCTACGTTATCGAGTCGAGAATGAGAGAAGGCGTCTTATATGCCGGTGCGTCTAATTCGCCGGATTACTGTGATCAATTCTGGGTGAGCTTTCCGATTCTTGAGTTGGTTCATCCATACAAAACTCTTCGTCATCTTCGAATGATAACTGTTTGAGGAGAAATTAACATGCGTTTTGTTTTATTTGTATTGTTGTATCTGTATTATCTCCGATTCTATCGTGATCCAGCATTGATGTCATCTTCTTCGACCTCACCGTACATCAACATCGCTCCTGAAACCCGTCTTGCGAATCCACCTGGATTTGGATTCGAATTCAGATTCTTGAGCCGATCGAATTCTAACTCGCGAATCCAAATCCGGTTCAGGAATCCGTATCGGACCGCAATCGGCGTTGTTTCTAACAATGCAGCTCACTTTTCTTTCCTTCTAGATTGGTGCCAAGTAATCTTGGAGGTCTGTTGCGTTCGTTTGGTGTGAAGGGATTTCAGATGTGGGAAGGCTTGTGTGTTTCGTCAGAGGGAAAAATGTTCCACACTTATCACCAGATATTGCCTATGAGTTCGGCGCTGCCAGTTATCGTTCAATTGGATGAACACTGGGCTGATATTTTCTGAGCAACAAGCGGAAATTTCTGTCATCAGGTAGTACCGGCTTGTTCACTGGCGGTCCACCTTATCAAGATACCTCACTTTATACCGGCGACCTTGGCACAAAGGGCTTAGCAGAATCGTCAGTCAAGCAAGATATCCATAGAACTCAGGGAAGTTTAGATGAATGAGAGCAATGTTCCTGTCAAGTTCCTGGCTATGTACACGGTGTCATCAATTTCAATTATCGGAAAATGATGTAGTTCGAGCATTCATGTATAGTACGTTCTCGCGGTCAACGTTCGAACGGACGGACTCTAATATTATGTAAATGTAAATGGCTACTGTGAGCCAAAACTCTCGCCCGGGCATGTTTCAATAATTGACACCCACTCAAAAAGTTCATTTGTGGCTCCATTTCGATGCACAGACGTTATGGTTCTCGTAGACCCGACGCTACCAACCCCCGCCAGGATTTGATGGGCGCCCTCACTATCGGAGCTGCTCGCCGTGCCGACTGCCGCGCTTGGAAACCTAGCCGTAACATTTTGCCCCAGATATGTCATTCTAAACGAGCTCATTCGAGGGAAGCAAGGCTGTCCATATTCAATCAAGCCATCGAAATGTCGCCTTTGGAAACACGGGCTGAACAGGTAGGTAACTCGCACAATGGGGCCAAGTAGGTCCGGTCCCATAATCTCTCACTGAAATATTATCCTTGGGAACAGTGTCTTGCTTCCCGGCTGAAAGATGCAGATCATAAGAAACTATTCTATTAATCATCTCTGATTCAGATGCTTCTTCCAGCTCAATCAATCTAAAACAGAAGATAATGTAGCTCTCCGCATGTTTGCGGAAAGAGAAAAACTTCGGGGTACATCGAAACTTCGCAGTTGCCCCCCCCCTTTCTCCTCTCGAGCCGTTGCTGGATCAGATGATAGAGGCCGTCTCCTGGTTCCCCTCTGGCTCTAGCGTTGTGCTACGTGGGTGATCTTTTTTGCCAGAGCGCAAACGTTCTCTCTGATCTTCCAATCTACCCTAGCTCGGTTTCGCTCATTTTGAAGGCGGCTCCGAAGCCACTGGAATGACACTCTAGAGTGAAGGAACGTCCAGAACCTGAACCTCATCTCGGAAAGTATCTCCTAGCAGCATATTTCTCCGGCTGTCGACCTCCCCAAGAGTTGACCACATTGACGGTTACCAGTGCTGTGAACCGCAACCTTTACGAAAAAAATAATAATCTGGACCTCCCAGATGTCCGGGAACGGTGTCAGGTTCAATAACGTAGCTTAAGCTTGCCGCTCCACGTAGCTCAGAGAGCTGATCCTAACGTAGTATCTTCTCCAGCCGACCTCACGCTGACGATAGCTGTGCAGTCTGAACTTCAGCAGTGACTACCGGTCCATCAAACTCTCGATCTGACGAACTAGTTTCTCTCAAAACACTCTCAGTTTAGCAAAATTTAGTTACAAGGAATCCGATGATACTTCGCAGTTCGCTAAAACGAGCTTTACCCGTATATGATGGAAATTCATAGCGGACACTCGTGATCGAACTAGTTTTCATCCCGGATGGTGCTTCGCAAGTGCAAGTATCTCGGGCGTTCTTATCGTCAACGCGGCCTCTCTGGTTGCTTGTATGGCCGGAAAACAATGATCATGGTTGATTCCAATCGTTAGTCAACAATGCAACGGAGGTCCGAGGTGACTGATCACCGGCTGGCCAAACGAAGTCCCCGGAATCATAAGGCT
The DNA here is from genome assembly GCA_021527715.1 of Neoseiulus cucumeris. Taxonomy (NCBI): domain Eukaryota; kingdom Metazoa; phylum Arthropoda; class Arachnida; order Mesostigmata; family Phytoseiidae; genus Neoseiulus; species Neoseiulus cucumeris. Next base: position 6,176,687 of record JAJSRV010000006.1, on the reverse strand, counting down.
TCGATCCGAGGTAGAAATCTCTGCGAGAAACTCTGAGCATCGAAACTCTGAAATTATGCCGGGATGTTTTGATACTCCGGAAAGAGAGGTCAACGATCGATGTGCAAATCGGCGGCGGAGCAGAAACCACTCTGAAGACGGTCCGGTACTGGTAGCTCATGGGATCCGGTAGCATTAACCACCGCTACCTCTTCTAACGCTCACGAGCCTCCCAGGTACGATCGCGGTGCACGAGGCTGAGACTATGCGGATATATAATGCTCCCGGAGAGAAGTGATCGAGCATGTTTGGCCAATCAGTGACTAGTTGCCAGTATTACCGCTCGCCGCCAAAGAGTCGCTCGAGGATCGTGGAATACTCGTCGTAAGCGGTCATGCCCCCCGGTGACATCAAAATAGAGCTCGAAGAAGTCGAGTTCTCAAAATTGCCCAATATAGTGGCAGAAGTGGTGAAAATTTTCATCACCGTCCTCCGTCGAAGCAAACTACTGTGCAGTTTCGTTCCGAGCCTTTGCATTCTCGAGGGTATAGAGAACGGCCTAGATTATCAGAATGGCATGTTGATGGCAGAGCTGGTCGGTGTTGTAACGCGCCAGGACACCGCTGCCTACTCGACCCTCATCGTTGCCATCGCTGGCATTGCACTGCTGAACTCTGTGGTGGGCACCTGCAGGATTTTTCTCACCGCCTACGCCAACGTTGTGTTCCGCCAGGTCCTCACCCGTAAACTGCACACAATGTACTTCCGAAACCACAACTTCTACAAAGTGAACTGCCTAGGTAAATCCATACCGAACCCGGACCAATGAATCGGTTCCGACGTGGACATTTTAGGCGACTATCTGTGTTGGATGCTATCAGTGATCATGACAACTCCGTTCACCATCACATACTACTTCTTTCAAGTCGGCACCAATTTGGGTTGGTTTTACTCATTGATTATTATAAGCTATTTCTTCGTGATTGTGTTCTGCAGTAAAATTCTTCGGAATCCAATCATTCCGAAAGTTTGCGAAAAGCAAAAGATGGAGGGCCGCTTTCGACAGCAGCATCTAGACATCGTGGAGAACGCGGAACGTATCGCTTTCGTTCACGGAGCCGACGCCGCGGAGTACCGTTACACGGAGCACGCATTCAACAAACTCATTAAAGCCTCAAAAGTGGTGCAGTTTCTCACGATTCCGGTTCATTTCGTCATGCGGCTTGATTATCGTATGGTGTATGTTGTTAGCGCTCTGATTTGCGGAGCTCACATATTCTCCAAAGAGAACAAACTTTCTGAATCCGATCTCAGCGCGAGGTGGACGAAGATATTTTTCCTTGTGTCCCAACTGGCCATGCTTTGTCACAAATATGTTTATATAATCAGTCATCTGATAAATATCGAAGCCATGATTAGGCGAATAGCGGAACTGTTAGACGGAATGGATGGCTCCACCAAAGTGATTAATGAACAGGGAACCTGTGATAGTGAGCCTCGCTATTCACTCAAAGACCTCACCGTGATTGGACCAAACGGTCAAGTCTTGGTTAGAAGGCTGAATATCGACATCACAACAGACTACAACATCGTCATCTGCGGCCCCAGTAACGTCGGCAAGAGCTCCTTGCTGCGGATCCTGCGGAAATTATGGCTTCCAGCCGAGGGTCAGGTTGATTTTAGCGGACAGAGCAGTGATGTCATGTTTGTTTCCCAAAACATGTTTTTCGGAGCCGCATGTAGCACTCTCAGGCGCGCTCTGACATACCCGCTCGATGAAAAAGCTGTTGGAAAAGACTCGTCGGACGACCTAATCGTAATACTGAAGAAACTACGCTTATCGCACGTTTTGAAACGACTCGACGCAGATTTAGACAAAAAAATTGACGAGCATACTCTGGCCGTGCTCTCATCTGGAGAGCGGCAAAGACTGTCCTTTGCTCGAGTATTGTTCCACAAACCGAAACTTGTGTTCCTGGATGAAGCAACCAATGCAGTCGACAAGCCATTGATCAAGGTTTTCTACCAAGAGTGCCGAATTCTCAGAATCACCACAGTGACAGTATCGCATCATCGCGAGAACCTCGATGAGTTCCACGACAAAATCTTGGAGCTTCGGGAAGATGCAACATGGTCGATTGATTTCATTGCTGAATGATTATCAGAATACCGCGTATTCTCAGACTCTCTGGATATCGCTTCCTCAATGGTGAATGTGAGGACTCCAAATATCTTCGTTCACGGCTACCCAGAATGAGGTCGGAGATCGAATATATAACAGAGTTGTGCAGTCGGACCTCACGAACTTCACGTTGTTAACTGATGCGCGAGAGACACACATCAGTCTAAAAACGACATAGGACGAGGAACTGTTTTCTGCCATGCCCAGGTTCCCATCTGGCTCAATGACAGATCATTGCCTGTTGATGTAGCGTGAATTAGGGAGAGCGAAAATGAAAGGATATGAAAGTATATGGAACCAAAGTACCTAGGTCTTAGGGCGACTCAAGTCTAGTGACCCAAGTCTGAGGTTCAACTGTGCTCGATCTGTTCTCACACTGAACCAATCGAACGAACACTAGCTCGGTCGATTCGAGGCATCACATTCCAAAGTATAAGAATTAGATTGCTCGGTTGTAATCCCAAAATCAGGAGCGGATCGATGGAATGCGCATATGAATCATTTTCCATGAATAAATGAAGATCGTGTTTTCCAAGCCAACTTAGCACCTTGGTTTGATGTAGTATAGGACAAAGAATCAGATATTCACCTCAACCAGAGAGCCAGAAACCGAAAGACGCGTATTCCTTCTTTCTTTCTCTTGGACATCTAAGATAGCGGTTCCTTTTTATTCCACTAACAGATTTACACAAATCAGGAGTGAATGTGTTCTCACTGGGATCGAGAGTCAAATTCTGGAAACTGAGTGCTAGTAGCGCTTTGCCTATGTTCTATGTTCTTCACGGTGTGCATCGTCAGTTGAGATTCAGATTCACTTATCCGTTCGGTTGGTATCCGTTCCAACAGGGTTGCATTCTCAAGTGGAATGGTACCTCTACTTGCATAGTGTATCCCCTGTGGGGAGGATTTCATGCGATCGTCGCTCAAATCATACATAATCGCAGTCGCGAAGCTTGCGTATAAGGTCGGTAGATCCAAGATCCTTAACGACATCGTCTCACCGCCGACCCAGTCCGCTCGGAGAGAGACAGTGTTTGTTGGACCGTTAGCACGATAAACATGCTTCTGACAGTCACTTCGATACCGTCTCCGAAAAATATGAGGCTCGATCCACCGAGGCATTCAGTCGATATAATCCGATGAGAAATTCGCAAGAGAACTCACGAAGCTCCTGGAAGAATTTTTTTATTATGGTTTTTTGAATGATCATAGAAATAATTTTCTTGATTATAAACGATACATGAGCTGTTTCACCAAATCGCTGCTACTGTGAATAATTTGAGTTTCTATCTTCCTATCTAACGGAATTCCGGCTACGAGATCTTCATCCGTTTGTTCGATTCCTTGCTGCAAATTCAATTTGGATCAAAGTTGAACAGGTCGATTCTTCGCCATAGCCTCCCACTGACTGACCACAAAATGTTTGCGGCTCCTCGCTAGGCAGCGTCTGCATTGTAGCGGTCGAGGCACTCTCTTAGAGACCGGAGAGTTTCTGACGAGGGCTCGCTGAGTGATGATTCACATCTTCCAAGGAAAGCTCGATTGAAGGGATTTCAGTCAAGTTTTGCTGTCTTCTGTTCTTTTGGGAGTTTGTTTCCCTACTGATGGACTGGGAAAGAGTCTGTCCTAGAACGTAAACCGCCTCTCAGTCCTTAGCAACGACGCTTCTCCTACGGACCGAGTCGGCTCGGAGGATCATCGACGTCAGACGATGGTGTGCTCCTGCTATCTTTTGAGCCGCGCTAGATCCGCCGGCAAGAATTAAAAAATCAGGGGGCCGGTGCACAGGATTACGAATGCTTTCCGGCGGTGCCCGCGCTGTTCATATCCACACCTTCATACCCATATATGTAGGCTGATATCCGTCTGTCTATCGCCAAAGAGTTCCGATTCAATGATTTCAGCGAAAACCACCTCCTTTGACCTCGGCCAAAGGCATTGTTTTCCGCGATCGGATTGGTGCCAGAACTTAGGTCACCCTTCCCGGTTTCCCACACAACTTGAACATTTCTTGCGGAAATTGAGTCAGAGCCGTTTTTCTCGCGGCTAGCGAAACCCCGATCCGTCAGGTTTCAGTCCTCAACGTTCGCCTCTTGTCTGTTCCAACAATTTTGAAAATGACATCCCTGAGCAAATTCATGAAGAGCCTAACATGGGAGTCCGATGATGCCCCAATAGGGAACACCTGATTCTTTCGATCTTTTTAGGTGAAGACGGGTACCATGAAATGTTGGTTGTACCGGAAATGTTTTCGAGAGTATCTTCAGGCAGCTGAAGAATGACTTCAGAGGAAATGAACCACAGAATCCGCACGAGAACGTTTCAGATCGATTCCCAAAGAAAGCATCTTGAACTTACAATTCGGTATCCCTTATCCGCGCCTCTTCCTCTAGCCTTGCGGAGCTCAATGGGTCGAAATACTCATCTTCTACACCTATAAAAACGAATGTCTGTCTGTCGACACTTCTTTTTCGTGTTCGGTGATCTCCGAGACTACTCATTTGAAATCCTGAAAGTCCGCAGAGTCGAAGGGGACGTGCCATAGAAGGTTTCTGCACACGTTCCACATCAACCGAACATGGCGTCGAATATGGCGGAGGAGCAAGTTTCTCTAAAGTCTCGAACCACAGAGGTGCAGGACAGCGAATAGCCAGAGCTGACTTCGATCAAAGATGGCATGCTCGAATCCGGCAAAAGCAAACAGACCGACAGAGTCACCTGGAAGCTGACCGAATGCGTCGCAACAGGGCTCTGGCGAACGGCACCGGGGAGCGAAGAAGGGTACGGCTCGGAAAGAGCGGCGGAGACGAACATCACATGTAGAGTTGAAATGTGCTGCGTTACAGTATAATCCCGGCTATGGTTACATTGCCCATCCGAGAGTTTATATCAAGACGATTCAATTCGCCCGCGAGGGATGAGGTGGCCGAACTCCCGTGAGGACACCCCGAACATTGATGATGGCCCCCACCGGCTTTTCTGTTACGTTTCTGAGCTATGTTTAGACTAATTTCGACTTCCATCGTTTCCTTTGCTCCACCCCCAAAACAGAATCCTTATTGACAACGATCTCATATGGGCTCATTGTTGCTCTGTACTGTTCTTTGACCGCTTGGCACTCGAAAGCCCCGACATTCACCACCACCCCTATCCTCAATTTTCCAAATACACTCTCGCTTCCGTCGTCAAACCCAAGTATTTCGATGTCCATGTCTCTGGCCGCCACAAAGGCATATCGTAGTTTGCCTTTCTTGCTGTTTTTCTCCCAAGGCCGCTCAGCCGGCTCCTCTACACCCTCAATGGCCCCTTACGTATCCTCCTCTCAAGTTCTCGATGCATCTCTCAGTTTTCTGTGTCTTTTCGCCCCCCCTATTATCGTTTTCAGCTCCTCCCCCGACATCTCCCCTCTTTCGCCGGCTGCTTTCTCCGCTTGCCATTCTTCTACTTCAATATCGTTTTTGTACCGTGCTGACTCTCATTTATTCCTTCACCCCGATTCCTTCGATCTATGCTGATTCTTTTGCTTTCTTCCTTCATCATTCGAGTACTCTTCACCTGTTTGTGCTATCTAACAACGAATGCATCGTGTATCTCTTTTCCCTGCTTCTTTTTCTTGCAACCCGTTCTGTCCTCTTTCCTTCTCTTGTGGTCGCGGCGAAGCGCGACCAGGCTTCGCTAGTTGGAAATACATGGGGTTGAGGAACTTGATCGTGATGCGGTGTTCTCAATGAATAAGACTGTTTCTTCAAGACGATAAAAGTTACTCTGTTAGTTCTGGAAGAATCTGATCCGTCTCGTCAGAAATCTTTTATGGCATCCTTGTGAGAAAAGTAGCTCACTTTCTCGATGATTGCCTCGATGAGTATCGTTTTCTAGGTCCTTACTGGTGTTAAGTGAATGGAGCGGTTTATTTCTCGCAGGAGTTTGTTCCTTCGATCTCCTGGTCCAGACTTTTATCCGGATGATAAGTGGCCCAATACTCATCTTATGCTTTATACGAGGACGGGGCGTCTTATATAACCGTAAGCCTCACTTGCCGGAGAACTGTAATCCTTATGAGTCCAGCCTTCTGTTCTTGCGGTGACGTGACGGGATGTCGAGGTGGCCAACCAATCATAACCGGTTAAAAAAGTGGATATGGTTCTTTTCTCTTCGTATTCTATTTATATGTAACAAAATATTACTTTCATACATATACAACAAAAAATAAAGCTATCCGGATACATTGCTTGATGAGTATTGTCATCGAAGGAGCAATCGGATGAACGGGTTCTACGGAAGTTTCGCTCTTCTCTTCCGGGAGGGGGTGGGGTTGACCCGGGAGATGATGGGCCTCATTGGGTATTGAGCCTCATAGCCATCGAGAGCTCGTAAAGTTTCTTGGCCGCCCAGAGCGTCACCGTCGGCGTTGAGAGGAGTTCCGGCGTGAGCGTCTCGAAGTCGGGCGTCCTTTCCTCTATCTTCGGCACGACGAATGCCTTGTCTGTGCGTATCTTACGCCTCTTGCACGTACACACGATCCTCTCCGGCTCCTCCTCTGCGGCTCTTTTCCTATTTTTCTCGATGAAGTCTTGTACGACTTGAGCGGGATCGAGATCCACCTTCTCGGACGATTCCTTGACTGTCTGCGAACGAGTTTTCATTTTCAACGGTGTCTGATTTTTAGAATGAACCACTTGAGCCCGGCGTCCCCTTTATATGCGAACTCTACTGATCGGGCGAGGGCACACTGAGCCTCCGCTCATCTTAGAGATTCCTCGAGAACATCGGGATTCGCTCTCTAGAGAACTGTTTCGAGCTGCGGTGAAGCCCAGGAGTTCAACTCCGCTCCAGAATGTGCTATTCTCGGAACACCGCATCTGAGGAACTCTTGTTACTCGCATTTCCGAATTGGACTCTTGTGGTGGTTCTCTAATCGATTAACTCATTGTTTCGATGAAGCTCTTTGTAATTCATCTACCTCGCTTCGCACAGACCTCTATGCCGGGAATAAGTTCGCTGGGAATATACTGATAAGTTCCGTCAAGTCAAATCCGTCGAAACGGTATGATTCACGCAAAACGCACCATACGTCACCCTGCTACGTGAATCTCGTGTGTGATCTCCGGCCACTGGGTTCGTCTATCCAGACGTTATTTAATTGGAGGCATCTCGACTTTGTCCTGAGACCAGATGAGCTTGAGCTGGTCCTCTGGAGCTTGTATTTCTTTCCGATGAGAAACTCACACATCTTCAACTCATCACTACAGAACCAACGATCAGCCGAGCGATCTAAGCGGCCGGCGTTCACCTCATGTGCACTTTTGCATCGACCGTGTTGACGTTGCATCGAGTGAGAGGTCGTTGGAACGCATGTCGTTCTCTGCTACTAGAAAACTGAATTCTTCAGAGATGGTTTCCATGGTTCCCATCTCTCTCGGGCAAATGTCGAAGAAATCTTGCAGTGCCGCAAAATCTTCTGTCTCTGTAATATGTAGCCCGGGCTTGCGAGGGATTTCCCCTAAGAACTAAAATGAAAATACGAGCCAGAATTCCTCGTCCCGGTCTGTTCCGGAATAACCATCTTATTCGGTCTCAGAGTGGTGCAGACTAAAAGATTTTGTGATCCTTCTCGTTCCCGAGTTTGATGATAGGAAGCTGACAATGCGTCAAATCGATCGGTGCTCCGCGAATCATTCCTGGAATCACCAGGATCGACCTCTCGGAACCTCTCATCTCTAATTCATAACAAACTTCCGATAGCTCACTGCGAGTCCGATTGATCTAAAGTTGAGTTATTTTCCGCCCGAGTTATCTCCAATCATCTCTTTGGAGACGATCGTTTTTGGGACTGAGCTTCACACAGAATCGGAGCAGTACCGCGAGCATTGATCGCGAATCCTCAGTAACAATTTAAACGCCTGCCAACCACAGATACCTCTCTACCTCTGCGGGGGGCGCTCGGAGTTACGCATAGATATTTTCCCTGTGCGCAGATTGTGGAGCGCCGGTATGTCTGAACAGATAAAAGAACATCGAGATGGAGACCCGGGTGAATTTGAGATCTGAAACACGACTTACGGCATCTCTCATTTCTGAGGTTTCATTGCTTTTCAGATTCTGCCAATGCGCCTCTTCGCGATGTTTGAGCTTCAGATTTTTTTCGGCATCAAAAACGAGCCATTAGTCTGAGGAGATTTGTAGAATTTCGCCATAAGCGGCTTCGAATACTTCGAAAGAAGAATGAACGATTCCAATGGGTTTGTTTTGCCAGACTCATCGCATAGAGTCTTTCTCTGGACTTTCCAATCGAATATCGTGTATTCGTGTTATCAGGATAATCTCCCCATGCATAGAGCTTTTGAGAAGCGCAGTTCTCGATGAAGCTCCGGATTCCTCCCCTCCAACATTTCGTTCTATCGTTATACTCCTAATAATGTGAAGATTCAGTTCGTTTTTTGGTGACTTAATTTACTGGGCATAAAATCACGTGCTTCTACAGAATGTTTCCATACGATTCGTTGAACAGAACTAAAGCATACGCGTTCCTCGTCGGGAGTCGCGAGTTTGCGCCGGATCGTGAAAAAAACGTTCCGGATTCAGTGACCGGTGCTGGTCGCGGCATTCGCGATTCTCCATAACAGGAGTGCCTCACATGATAATGTTAGCATCGCTTCCTGCATCATCCATCACCACTCACACATACGTAATCATCATTGGGTTCGTCGTCGCCAACCTCTCATATACTAGTTTCATAGTTGTATTTATCGTAGTATACATGAAATGTCACCGTGATCTTTTTTTTCCATTTTCTTATCAGGGCTAAAAACACCAACGAGGTGCCGTAAGAGTACCACAGCTTTCACTTGGATCGTACGCCTCATGTCATAAAGGTCTCTCCTTGTTCATGCCACTTCTCGAACGATGATATCCGAGTTGAAATAAAGTTCGCTGATCAGAGTATACTCTTGTCTGACGAAATAGACTCCAAGAGGTTTCGTCGAATATTTGAGAGTTTACACGCCAAGCATTCCTACCGACACGCTCGAACTCCGACTCCTCCAAACTTTCGATCGCCATTCCTTCACCGTCCGCCGAATCATCAATCTCAAGAATGCTCGGATAAGAGTCCGAGTCAGCAACCGATCAATCTGTTTTGATCAACCTAAAGATCTGTGGACCAAGCCAATTTCTGACTTTCGTCGCTCACAATGCCGAACAATCAACGTTGGTATATTCTTTCCCTTGGTAAAACGGAAATCTGGAGGCGTATCATACTCTAACGTGAAACCGAGAGGGTTGACCCCGAGAAGCCACAGTGCAGCGTTGAATGGGACAAATCATTCGGAAGACTCCGGAAAAGTAATCAGGGGGCAGGAATGAAGCAACCTCATTCGAATAATTAACAGGAAATTCAGCTGAGTTGATTCCTCTGAAGCGATTACAGCAAGTTTCGCCTCTTAAAACGCGATGTTGTTGGACCAAAATAAGATTTTTAGTTGTTATCGATTAATTTTTTCTTTCGATGTTATTACTGTCGTGAGCCCCTTGTCTTCAGTCTGCTCTCCAGAGGCAGTTGGGGTCCGGGCTCCCCGTCGGAAATGTCAACGCAATGTACATTAAAATAACAGAATAGGCTTGTTGTCTCTCCATCCATCAGAATCACGATCGGTAGCGGTCGCCATCGAGCCAACGGTTATCGTAAATACTTAGCAACATCCACCGGACTGTGTGTTCCCAGATGGGTTGCCTCCGCCAGAACTGGTATTCGCTTGTTGGGGTCCGATCTTTATTCCGTTGGCCTGGAAAGTAATTTTAGCTCTCATATCTCCTCGAAGTCACCATGTATCTTCAGTAGAACCTCGATTATATCAACCCCCGTGCATTTCGCCACTGTGTGACTCACTCTTCGGCCCAGTGCGATCCCACATGAGGCACTTCACAACTCTCTGTGGTGCTTTCTCGATTATATCAACCTCGACATCAATTGGTTGATTTAATCGAGATTTTACTGTAGTTCAAGTGAAACTACCGAAATTTCTAAGCGTACAAATGTTTCATGAATCAAGAATTTCGACTCCGTTCTCTCGCCGCAAGCCACGATAAACTGCTATCTCACTGACCTCGTTGTTGATGTCGAACACGCCATCTTGGATTTTCTCGTAGATCTCTTTGGCTGTGTTGATGAAGGCATCCTCTACGTTATCGGCGGTTTTCGCAGAAGTCTCCATAAATACCAAACCGTGTTCCTGAGCGAAAGCCTCACCCTCTTCTTTCTTCACCTCACGACGACCTTCGAGATCGCTGCAACGGAATCAAAATTTATTCCGAGTCACTTTTCGTGGAATCCGATCGGTATGAATGGGCAAGAATGTGAGGAGCAGAACCAACCTTTTGTTTCCGATGAGCATGATGACCATGTTAGAGTTTGAGTGTTGACGGGCATCCTCAAGCCACGTGGTAAGGTGGTTAAAGGTGTCCCTACGAGTGATATCATAAACTAGCAGAGCCCCAGCCGCGCCTCTGTAGTATGATCGAGTGATCGAGCGGAATGCTTCTTGACCAGCCTGCAAACGGAGCTTGTTGTTTGAGCAAGAGATGATCAAAGACCATTGAAAGAGGAAACAAAGCAAACAAATCAACGGCGCAAACATCCGTTTTTGTGGCCGCCAAATACGTAGCTGGCCTCAATGACTCCAAGGCTAGAGCTCCTCACCGTATCCCAGATTTGAAGTTTGATCTGTTTCTTGTCGATCGTTATCATACGAGCACCGAATTCGACACCTGGAACAAAACACTCCATTTCGTCAACGCCCGCTCAATCGAAACGATGAACCGGAGAAAGATTATTTCTGATAACGGGGTTTGTGATGAAGGATATCTTACCGATTGTCAGATCATGAACAGGCTGGAATCGTTTATCGGTGAATTGGAGGAGCAGGCAGGATTTTCCAACACCTGAAATCATAATCAAAATTAGAAATCTTGGAACCGAAGTCCTGAGGGGTTCACGGAATCGTGTGCCTAAAACCAACACGTGATACATCTATCATCTGGTGAGCAGCAGAGAAGTGTCGTTCTCTGATTGCTCCAGGGAGGCGTGTTTACGATGAAATCCGATTTCCGCACCTTCTGCTACTTCTCGCAGCCACTCGATCGGACACTCGACCTATTCTTCCGTGAATGGCACCGTTTCGGCCGCCGGACCATGAAGTCGAAAATATTGGTGTTTTCAGAGTCAGAATTGCATTGCACTCGAGATATCCGAAGGCGACTACGATAAAAGCTCGTGCTTTCCCAGGATTATGCAGAGCGATGACGTAACTTCCGAAACAAATGAGAGCATCGGGAAAGCGTCACAGTTTGACTCTATTCTAGATCAAGTGATACCATCATCTCTCTCGCAATTCTTTCCGCTACCGACAACCTCCGAAAGCTCATGGAATGTTTCACCAAAAATGTTATTGATTCCATTCATGTTGGAATCAAGCTTTCAGCTCAGTTACCACTGGATGAACAGCCCTGGAATCGCACGAATAATTTTGCTGCACATCGATAAGAGGACAGATGCTTCCCAATGATTCCGGAGAGAATTTTCGGTAACGCTCGATGATCTCGTCGAAATTTTTGATGAATTCCGAATGCAAGGCCTCTCGAATAGGAGGACTGTGCTTCGTAACGGATCCAAACGGTCGGAATCGGTGGGAAATTCGATTTGATATTCTCCATAGAAAAGGCTGCGAAAGCTCTCCAGAGTGGTCTCTTACACAAATCGGGCTTCATAACAAACAGGAGAGATTCAATCAAGGGGCAGAAAAGAGCTCACAAAGGCAGCTTTCCCCAAGCAAAACAGAGTGAGGCTTCTCCGATATTAAAAAAAACTCGAATGTTCCCTCAAGTGTCCCTCTCAAAATGCTCTGGCCTTCGTCGATGGCAACTCCGGTGAATATCGGCAGTTTCCGCAGAAGTTGGCAACCTCCTGCACACCAATGCCTCATCAACGGGTCCCCTGTGAGAGCCCTTGACACGTTGTGCAATTACGGGCATCACACAACTTCGCGTTCACCGCGCCAGTCGCGGAAGTTTCGTCGTTTATTGGAATATCGTATATTACGATTTCAGATTTGAGCCGTCGCTCCTAACAAGCGTTCGACATCGCTCTCCTAACCCCGCTTAACGGGAACATTCAAAGTGAGGAGGATTAGAGGAATTCCGAGCGTTTTTCACAATCACGTCACCAAAGCGCAAACGCAGCGCTCAGCGTACCGTCCCAGCTGAGAAACCTGAAATAAGGTTCCCAAAACTCAGCGCGACCCGTGTCGGGTTGATTCGTTTTCGTTCGATAGCAACTTAGAGATGGCCGTCGTCGGTCCCGAAAGCCATCGGCCGAGCTTTGACATTTACGCAAACTGCAGCATAAAAAAAAGTTCCTCAGTTTTCGTTTGGCACACACGGTACCGATGAATCATCTGAGTGAAACGAAGTTTCGTGAGAGGCGCAGTTCGAAGCTAGATATCAAAAGATACGCAACAGTCAGCCTCTACATCCGAAACTTTTCTGTCTTGGTCCGATTTTGCGAGAGCATGCGCCAATCCCAAGAACTATCTGGGTCAAATTTAGCCACAAGTTACCAATTGGCTGGTCGCCGAGTCTTTAACGCGGACAATTCAATAAGGTTTCAGGGAGAAGCACAGAGTCTCATTTTCGTAGCCGTCTGTGTGAGCGACAGATGCGTCGGAGTGTGGCCGTCACCAAGAGACGGAACCCTTCAGGAAAATCTCACGCTTATCACGACCTCCGTTCGGCTCGGGACACTGTTCGACTTTTCAGTGCCCGGGCCACGTTTGAGGCAAACTTTCGTTGCTTACAAGAGAGGACGGAGATTCAGAATTTCCTCCACTGCATCTGAGTCATCGTCTTATGAAAAGCGAATTTATAACTCACCTGTATCTCCGATGATGATGTACTTGAATAGATAGGCGTACGCCATGGTGGTTCTAGCAACACGGAGCTTCTGTTTTCAACTCAGAACTGGAGATAGTTCACGTTTGACAACGCCACAGCTGCTACGTCGCCGACGAGACCTAGTAGCAGCAGCAACAGCAGCTCACCACAGTAGTCTCTCAAAGGGGAGGGTTCGTTGAGGATCAGAGCTTCGAGAGTCTTTCTATTTTCGAACTTCCGTGATTTCAGGAACTAGAGTAGAGCTCTCTGGCTCACGATCGGAATTCTGCGATCGAGAGGGGTCGTAATGAATCATTCCTCACGTAACTTTTCATGAAAACTGGACGAAGACCACGGCCAAGTTTTGGCGGGAAAATTCGAATGTGCTCCATGCCGTCTCTCTCAGATCGCTACAGAGTTCCATTCATCGGAATCAGATGGTACGCCCGAGCTCCGTATCGGGTTTAGCGAGATCGCGACCAATGACGGAGCTCCGTTCGGAATCGCTTCTCAGACCCGACCGGTGTTCTTTTCATGGAATCAGACTTCGAAAACAACCGCGCGCCTCACCGTCAGCTGTTTCGAGGTGGAGGTCTTTAAGTTGGAGAAAGTTTTCTGTGCAGCGGTTGTTTGTAGCAGTTCTTGTTGTCGTCTTGCGAAGCTTTTGCTATGTGATTGTTCCATCCACATCAGTCTCTGAAAATCTGAATAGTCAGCTGGGCTTACTTTCGTCGTAGGGCTCCGGGAAACCAAGCTGAAGCTCTGCTACCCCGACGCCGATAGATTGGCGGAATGGCTCGTGCGGGGGCAAGACGCCTGCAGGTGTCTTGCAAGAGTGAAGAGCCTCCGGGGGCGCCACCGACCCCTCGTCACTTGAGAAGACCGGCAATCGAAATTCCGAGCTGTCTCAGATTCCAGATATCAGCGTGTATCTTCTCCCTCACATGCCTCGCGGGTATGTTTCGAATGCGGAGGCGTCAGAAGTTTTCTGTTCCCCGGCTTTCTAGTCCCATCGAGACCCATCGAAATAATCAGAATTCTAGACACAATGCGCGGGTTTACTTCTAGTCTGACTTCGATCATATCGAAGAAGAGTCCAAAAAGAGCATTTATTATTTATGCTAGACCAGAAGTGTTCAAGTGCTACGCCGAGGGCATTCGCGTTTCGGATCGCGACACCTGAAGTGAACACCTTCGATGCATTTAAGTGATGAAAACCGTCTGATGGGTACTGGGGAAGTCGGAGATTCGCAACAGATTGTTCCGATACACATCGTGAATTTGATACAGTTCTGTATCATGACTGCGATCTGTTATTCTGCTTCTCCTGAAGTCATTCAGTCGTAAGTAGATATGATTTCCTGTCTGAATCTCTTTCTGTCGATTCCAGCTCAGTATATCAATCTTTATCATGGTGTTTGGTGGCTACCCATGTCCAACCAGAACCAAGCCATCAACTATCACCTCATCGATAGACACACAGCTGTTTTCATCACGGCCATCCTCTGCAGGAGACTGCCTTGCGCGTTATATCCGAGACTGGAGCCAAGGCATTCGGCCTACGTCTTCTTCTTCCCAACTATTTCGTACTGCGCCGTGCAGGTAAACATCAATCATGATGTACAGAGATGGATCAGAATGTCGTGATCAAGTTTTTTCCCTGCATGGCATCCAAAGTAACCGCTCTGGTCAGTCAGAACGGTGCAGCCTATCATCCGGTGCATCAGTATCGACCGTATTACCGATCCACAAGACTCTCGAATTTCAGATCTGTCGATCGTATGGAACGCTGTCGTTGGCGTTCTTGTTGTATCCTGTCGTGATATACTGGGGAGTCTTCGGGAGCAATATCGGGCCTCTCATGTCGGCCACGGGTTGGTCGGAATATCCCCCAGATCACCTGTCTTGTTTTTCTGCCAAAGCAAGCGATATCAGAAGCGAAGCTGCGATGTTCAAGGCGGATTTCAATGCGAGGTGAGACTCGTCGCTCGACGAGAGGTCGAACCCCCTGACTGCATGAAATGTCTGTGACGAGAGCATCGCAAAGAATCCGTTCCGTTTTTTCCATTTTTTTTGTCTCAACCGCAATAACAGAAGCTATCTTTCAGACTGAAAATAATTCTCTTCGACTCGTTGTTGGTCTACTACTACGCATCCTTCGAACCCTGCGTTCTGATGTCCCTGCATCTCCATGTAGACTTCTTCTCTCTTTTTGCTCACGGATGGGCGACATGGCTTGGGGCTTTGTCAATGTTCGCCAACTTCCATTTCAATCCTGACTATGTCGACTCGGTTCATAAGTGAGTTCTATTTGAGAAAGAAATAATGAAAAGCGGAATAGCCATGTTAGATAACTCAGGTTGAAGCAGAATCGATCCCCTTCAGGTGCGCCGTTCATCTCGGGAAGTGGCAGAGAGTTGAACCTCGACACGCTCCACACCATATATGGTCAGATCACTGTTTATGGCCTCAAAACAATCTAGTTAAGGTTTGTAATGTCGTGATCTTTTCATGAAGGCTCAGCTGTTTCGTCTCGTCGAGTTCAGACGAGCTCAGCTCTCGCTGTATCAGCGTCTGGATCTCTCAGAAGTTGAATCTCATTTGCTCCACAGGTAAAGAATAAGGAGTACTTTCGTGCCGAAGGAGTCTGCAATGCTGCGGAGCCCGGAAATGTGTCCCATTTGCGATTGTATGCTCTGTTCTCCCATCCACAGCAGCTGACTCGAGTACTACTCATATTGGTCATCCTCCAAGTTAGCACACAACTTTGGATGGTGATAACAGCCAAATATTGGCATAACAGTCTCGTCGCTGTCCTGCTACTGCTGGCTGGTTCCACGAGTCTGTTCAAAACAGTGCGGCAGTATCTTGTAACAAAACAACTTTACACCACTGAGAGGCATATTCTCGAAGCGGCTCTTTTCAAGTGATTGTATCTCAATCAGCACTCGTCGATTATCAACTGAAGAATCCATTCAACATGGCCTCTGCCGAGAGCGGATCTGTATGCTGAGCTCGACGAGGATCTGGTATTTTCGTTCAATGAAAACGCGCGTACAATTTTATATTAATTTATTATATGTATTCATGTATGTATATGAAGAGACTGCGTGAGTTGAGTGATGGGTGAAAGGTGTGAGTCAAGAGTTCTATTCGATGTGCTCGAATAGACGGAGTGATGACTTATAGGTCGGAATGATGCCTTTTGATAACAATCTGAAAAAGGACCAGGAAAACATTTTCAAAATCAATATGATTTGCACATGGAATAATCGTGAACTAGATACACGAGACAGAACATTCAAATCCGATGTGAACTTTTTGTATCTACCTTGTAATTATCCTCATGTATGAAACCTTCATCCAATTCATTTCGGAAAAGTGCTTCCGACCCTAATCACGCGGGAGCGTGTCTCGAGTGGATAATTCTAAGCCCTGTTCAGACGAGGTGGTAGATTGGTCATTCACCACGCGGCATAGGATGCGTTCTGAGTTTACAATTCTGTTCAAATGGAACACAACAATGGCTAGGAATTTCAAATTATGAACACAATAAACTTATTGTGCTGTTATGTTTTTGCCAAAAAGAATTTCGAGTGCTTCAATAAGTTAGGATAGCGAACTGGAGCAATGATGATGGTGAACGACTGCGGAATTCCGGGAGGAAAAGATGGGCGACGAATATACTGAACTCAAACACTTTTATTTAAATTGTCTTTTCGATCGGCTCTCAATTCATCGTGGTCGTTTATAATGCTGTCACCCGGAAACCGAACCAGGTTCGACAGAGATCCTCCGAGTTTCTCTCATTCTCATGGCATCTGAATGTACAATCTTTCATGCCCCGCAAGTGGGGTTTGCAATGGAAATACAAGAATTTTTTATGTACACGATGTCGTTAGTTTCGTCTTTTCATCATATATACAGGTTCTACACAATTTGTCTGGAGGATGGTTCTCACGATGATTTGCTTCTCACAACAGGGGTTTCCTGATTGGCAGTCGCCAAAGGCTCCAGCAGTTGTTCCTCTTCGGTTTGCAGGTTCCTGCCTTTCCAATGATCACTTTTACGACGAATGTTGTCCAAGGCCTTTTCGGCTGCATCGATCGCAGCTTCATGAGAAACTGAAATTTTTCCCGCAATCAGAATCGACTGAGTCATCCTAGCTGACTTAGACTCGTAGATATGAGTAGCTTTGAAAGAACAGCGGAGCTGCAAAAAATCCAACAAACCTTTTTGCGGCGACCTGCCACATTGGATTCGCTCGTGATGCGAGATGAGCAGCCCCAGAAGAACTCTCCAGCCCACTTGCGTATCGCGATTCGGCTTCGATATCCAAGCACACCACGATCGATGCTCGAAAACAGGGTTCAGTTGATCCTGAGGTTTCCGTTTCTTCTTTGATGATGTCGATTTTGAATCGAGAATATCCTTTGAGCCTCTGCGTTTCCTCTCGGTAGGACCGGGAACAACTTGATGCTCCTCCTGATTGGAACTAGCTGGTGACGAATCTTTGCTCTCTTCGCGCATGCGTTGTTCGGCTTCTTCGACAAGGAGTTCTTCTTCCCTGTATGGCGGTGAGCAGGAACGTAAGGATGATTGCCATTTTACTTGAGAATAGAGATCAGCGTGGATATATTCCGCGGACAACACTCACCTTGTGAGTTTGCGATAGAACATTGTACAGACTTTACGGAAGCAATACCCGCATCGGATGAACACGAATTTATTGTATGCAGTAGAATGATGTTCCCAGCCCATCAAAGCGAGAATAACGAGCTCACTTGGTGTATCCTGGTGAAAAGAAATGCTAGATGGACTTCATCATAATAGCTCTAATCTTCTAAAGTTTGGTGCCCGGACTTCATTGAGTCGCAACCCATCTCCATGTCGAAGGAACAAACCTTGAGATCGCTATCACGCTTCAGCTGGTCTAGGTACTCAAACTCATCCATGGTAACACACGGCAAGTCGTCTAGGAGAACCTTGAAGGGAGAGCCAGTATTAGAATCGGATTGGGTTATCTTCTCCATGGTCCAGATTACGTCAGACACGGAGCGAGTCGAAGTCATAACCTAATCCCTTGATCTCCAGGAACGCTCACCTTCAACGACTGCAAACGCTTCTGGAAATCATCCACCAATGTTGAAGCTGCCTTCGCTGACACATATTTGAAGTCCTCAGGACATGGCGCGAAACGGTAGGCGCAACCTTTTGTGTGACCTGATCTCAGGTTTCTTTCGATTTCTTTCAGGCATCGACGAGCTGCGAACATTCGAAATACGTTTGAACCTCAAAACGACTGGTTCCAAGAAGGATTCCGAACTCTAATTTGCTCAGGGCTCAAATTTTCATAAAATAGGGATCTGCACTACTGAACTCACCGAGATGGGAAGGAAGTTTTGCGCTGACTTCTGCGAACAGTTTAGCTCCGCACAACTCGCACGTGAGCATGTTACAAGACGTCAGTCTCCATCCGAAGATTGCACAATTCGGCGGACATAACGACTGTGGCTTCGACAGCCAATGATGATTCTGCGAAATGAGAAAAGTACATCGAGGATTCCTTGCTTGAAATAGGAGGACCGGTAGACGAGGGAGCGCTGAATCCAAAACATCGTAACTCCCGATCGTAGGAAACAAATTGAGCCGGAGCTGTCAAGGTCTAGGGTTCAAGAACTCACCACGCCTTCGTCATTGAAGAAGGTGGCGATTCTCGCCAGGAACTTATTGAAGTCAGCACTGTCACCCTCCGAGAGTTTGATCAGATCGATCTCTGCGGAAGAAAAGTAAATTTTTCTCAGCTTTGATGAAATTTTTGCTGTCGGTCATCACCAATCATCGTCTGACATTCACCCATTAGATCTTATAGAAGCGTCTTTGATTTTCCGCGATGAGCGCGGTCATGCACCCAGTCGAGAAGGGTAACGCTTCGCTCTGGCAGACTGCAGACAGCGCATCTCTACAGAACAATGCGGATATTTTGTTCCCTGCTCTTGACAATGTACGTTCGGCTGCATCTTGAGCTTGATGTTTCATTAATGTTTTATCGCACTTCCCCGGTGGTCTTCCCGCGGTGTACAGCGGCATAGCGAGCGAGCGGCCGGCCGGTAGAGCGTATGTACAGATTGTTAAAAATAACTCGTTTCCAGACGCTTGTGCTTTCGTCAAAACTGTCAGCTATTGACATGATATTATGAAGGGGAGCAAGGCTCAGAGATTCCAAGCGGCCAAAAGCTAAGCTTTGATCATGACCTTTCATCAATCGAGAGATTACGAAGCATTCGAGGTTGAGGCCAGATTCTCCGCTATCGCCCACTCCTGCATGGTCTTAGCAACTTTTCCCGACCTACGTCATGGCCCTCCGCTTCGGTTCTTTATTTGTGAGCATCTTACAGGTCGGGACTGGAGATCTCATGCCGTGCAAGAACAGGGATTCACCATCGTCCTTCCGGGCAGATGATCTTGGCGGAATTTGTGATCAAAATTGAGGGAATGAATGCGCGATGGATGGGAGAGAATTCACTTTGCCATCTGGATTCGAACAGGATTCCCGAATCGTGGAATAGACCGCGATAAACAACTGCAGAAACCTCTAGATGACTTACTAGCTTTCTGTTCGCGTTTTTGCAATGGATAGAAAAAATCATCAGATGAAAATATTTTGGGAAGGCTCCACTTTTCGGCCCACAATAACAGAAAATTGACCCGAGTCTTCCCGAGGGTCGCATGACACTTTTGATCGACGACAAGAAAATGACTCATTTGGAATCGGTGACTCGAGTTCGCGGTTGACCGCAAGTACCTAGCTCTGCGGTCGAGAGGCAGTACACTGTACGAAATTCCAGGTCGAGCTGAGAATGGGGACAGCCTCAATATTCCGCAACAGCCCAAGTTCGAAGAGGGAAGTAAAAATCTACGCACTGACTTCATTCTCGTTATAAGCCTCGATTAATGATTGCGATCATGACGTGAGACTGTGCGCACGTCCTTATTGGTTCATCTTAAAGCAACAGCCCTGTTTCACGAAGTAGAAAAAAATCGGATGTTTTTTACTGAGTGCTAAATTAATTTTCGAAATCGTTTGCGAACCCTGTGTCTCCAACTGGAAAGTAGGGCCAGCTCCAGCATTCGTTTGAGAACAACTATTGTCACCGGAAAATTTAGAGGGGATCGCTGTCCGATCGGATTGATGACAACCAGCAAGCGACACCTCATGACTAATATCATTACCTGCCGCCGCAGCTATGGATGTTTTCCGCTGGTATTTGGCCATTAGATCCGTGCCGGATGCAGACGAGTGTTTCCGATAACTCATCTTGAACTTTGATGACACCTCAGAATGAATCCGAAAATTTCCACCGGCTGTACACTGTACGACTTCAGACGAAACACTAGAGCTCTGTAGACGTCGAAAGACCAGCGCGCACCGAGCGTCAGAGAACGGCGACAGATCTTTCGTCAAGACAAGGAGAGTCTTCAAGAATGACTCTCGCTCACTTGAAGCGTGAGTCAGCCTCGCTCGCGACTCTACATGAAACCCTGCCGGAAACAGAACGATCTCAGTTCCATCAATGGTTCCGAACCGCACGGAGTGTAGGGGGTTGTTTATCTCGTTTTCTGTCATCTGTGAATGAAGCTGAAATGTCCGTCCCACTAATTCATCCCGAGTCGAAACGAGACACCTTCAAGGTCCCCTGAGTCTCACGGCCTAAATACCGGACGGTCCTCGTTTTTCATTGTTGTTGCTGAGTTCGTTTCGAAAACCCCTTCCTTCGATACCTCGATACGTCAGTCCGACCAATTGCGGGCTGGATGTCAGCACATTGCGAATCTAAGCATTCCGATCGATTTGACAGAAAACGAGGGTCAAGACGCTTCATTTCGAAACATTCGTAATGGTATAAATACTGAACGGCCTTCGGCGACAGTGGGAGGTCGTGTCACTCGATGTGACGCAAAGGGTTAGAAAGAGCATTTAGGAAAGGTGGGCAGACACACAGGCCGGCCAGTAACCAAGCAAGCGAGTAAAAGAGCATAGCAGACAAGCCAACTACCGGTGCTATCCCATTCAATGGGTTGAAACCTCAACGGGAGTGTTCTCCATCATTCTCGACCAGAATACCACGAGAAGAGTGAGATTCTCGACCCGTGAATACCAACATCACCTGCGATCGCGAATGAAGACACATACTAGTTCGTCGTTGGATGCGCGCAACAGTCGTCTTGTTTCGGAGTTACCTGATTTCCCAAAAGAATCTCCCGGTTTTCTCCACCAAACGTTTTCGAACACTTCAGAGTAAACATGCCTCACGCTCGAACGAACTGAAGATATGTCTTCATCATTTATTGTCTCAGCGCCTACTGAAAACACTGCGACCCTGACCGCTTGAGCCTCGCTAAGCATGCCGAGGTCGACGCCACGCCGTTAGGTCCGACACGAGAGTTAGCTGAGAGTATCCTGGCGCTCAACTCGACGCGCGCAACAACAAATACATCAACAAACACTGTCAGGGTGAAAATTGTCGTGATCTGCGATCAATTCCGACGTGCAGTCGGACAGGCATCGCAAAAACATACATCTGACTGAGTCAGTTTGGAAACAACAATTACTCAGCTGTGAGAAGCACGACCGCGAACAACAGTGTCAGAGAGTAGCTCTAGAGTCGGAAACGAGATTGATGATCAACTTTCTTCTTGGCGGAATGCCGCCGTTGACAACATTGCCATCAGAGTGTCGACATATCAACAGCAAGCCTTTTGTCGAGTGAACGGATTTCTCAGGAAGTGATTCATGAAAGTATCTCCCCATTCAATCTGGACCTCCATTCTAGGTTCAAAGCAAAGGTTGTTGATCACAAACAGTCTCAGAGACTCAAAAAATACTGTAGATTCCTGACAGAGGTTCCCTAAATGATCACTTTGTAGTCGGCCATTGAGCTTGTACGACGGGCGCGCATCGAACGTGGACAAAATTTGTACAGACACACATAGATAGCTATGCTATTTCAGTGCTCTAATATTCTCATGTCAGATGAATGCCCGAATATTATTCGTTTCCTGTAAGATCAGGGTGAGGCAAGGAAAAAATCCGGCAGGAAAAGTGGGAGATAATAAAAATATCTCCGGAAACTCTGTTGAATGAGCTACTAGTTCTGTCTAACCTTCTGGAGTCCCTTCTGTAGCATCTCGGGGTGTGTCAGTCGTCAAATCTATCCTGTTTATGGCCGTGCACTTCAAGGGCGAAGTCACTCCGGTACTGCAAGACAAGCCCATTGTCGTCCAGTCGCACTTGATGGATACGCTGCAATATGAACATGGGATCGGTTAGCTTGGCAGAGGGATGAATTTTACAGCGTGGACACTCGGTATCCAGGGATGATTGAGAGACTTGGTTAAGGACGACGCCTTCACAATGTCGTCGGTTCTGCCATCCAAATCCAGACCAGAATTTCAGGAGGTGTTCAAAACTGATGTTCCCTCGAGATGTTGCCCAGATAAATAATTTATTTTCAAGTTCTCTATTTCCTCGTTACAAATGTTCAAGATCGCTTTCGGTGCTGATTATTGCTTTCGCTGTCGGTTACTTGATTTCGAACGCATTCTTTGGAAGAAGCGTGCACGCTCATCGATACTCACACTCGGGAAATTCAAGCTTCGCTGAAGCAGGGATAGCCTCAAAGTGGGTTCGATCAGATGAGAACAACAATCATCGAGAACTACACAATACAGAGAGACACGACGTCGAACTGTTGCCGCCTTGACAAACACCCAACGAGAAACGGCAAAATTTCGCGGTGTTTTGTAAACATGGAGTCGATGCAGACTACATCCCGTTTTCGAAACTATTCGCTTGGATCAGCAGAAGAACATTTGTGGACACAACAAGAGGGACTTCGGCGGCAATAACTGTCGTGGAGCTCTCCTCTCTGGTTCGATATTTCGGGTTCCAAACAATGAGTCAGGTGATGATGTTCTCACCAGCCAACCGTTGGCTATCGAGGGTTATGACACCTATCCACTGATTCTGTGACCGCTCAAACCGCGAGATCTCTCGATATAGTGATCGTTGGATGACGTGATTCCCCAGTATTGACAGCTCTCACCTGACGCGAGCAATCGCTCATACAAAATACAGATTATAAAAGTGCTGGTTCGCCTGAATCCCGAGAGCAGGTTCGCAATGTCGGTCTCATACTCCAAAAGTCGCACCTCGCCACCAGTCGGTGATGAAGACGTCTATGCGCCCGAAGGCGGCGCCGATCAGTGCTGCATTGATGTATGCGATGCGGTGAGTAAATTGTTGCCGACAGCATGATACCAAAGGTTTTCCACGTACTACTGCGCAAGATATTTGCGAGTCCTGGCGCGGGGTCAGAACAGAAATCTAAAGGTCCAACATGAACAATCCGGTCGAATAGTTTCGGTCGAATAGTCCCAAATGACCATCAGCAATAATCTTTTCTGACGTTTTTCGCCGTCCCGGGGAAATTCCTAGTTCTCAATCATTTCGGGGTCGCGCGGGGACAGTGCTGATTTTTTGAATCCACAGAACGAAATCAAGTCAGAAGAAGTTACTGGATTTGCTAATTGTATTTTGCATTCGCAGAGTACCTGGCGAGCCGTCTTCAATAAGGTAAGTTGTATCTCAGGTGGAATCCGAATCATTTCACACGATTATTCGTTCCCGTCCGATAATGTCATTCGATTCCTTACAGTACGATAGCAATCGTGATGGAGTGGTCGAAATCGAGTATCTCAAGAAACTCTGGCAAGAGCAGTCCGGTCTGCTCGTGAACGATTTCCCGCAGTCTGTGCTCGACGAAATACTGGAACGGTATGAGATTATATGACCTGGTTCGGCTCTCGAGGTCGGCGAATCGCTTGGATAGCTCCCGGCCTACCGATTTCCTCGATTTATCCCTTGCACTGACAATTAACTGAAGAGAGGATGTATGGTTTCCAACCAATCGGGAGACAAGGAAGAGAGAAGAAACCTAGAGGCAGTAGCGTTGTGTTAAGTAACTTTTGCGAGTCCGGGGGGGGGGGGGGGAATGTCGCGAGCACTCTCGCGATACTCCAGATATTTTCAGCCTTTCCATCTTAATCTGAATGGAATTCCTGTCGAGCACATTGGTGGACTCTCCTCTCACGAGAGAAAACGAAGGAGTCTTGTATTTTAAATTATCCGAGCCGGTTTCGTCAACTCACTTCTTCCACGGAGTCAGTTGCGCCGGCCAGCTTGAAATCCGAACAGGACTATGTGTTCCTCCTTCCTTGCTGTGTGCGACAGGAGACTCCCACCAAAGTCGAGAAACACTTTCTTCAGCATGGGAAAAACCCTCCAAGTGACCCATGATTGTCTTTTCGTGTAGGTGTGGCTGGGATTCTGACGGTAGAATCGATTATGAAGATTTCGAACGAATGATGCGAACAGCCGTTGCTTACAAAAATTATCCACGATTCTGCACTTTGGTGAAATTCGCTGCATCCACAGTGGTGAGTGGTTCTCACGCTAGTGATTGTTGAGTTGAAGACTGCGAGGTGGAGAATTTCAGTTTCTCAATCTGGTTCTGTTCTCAGGTCGCAACGAACCGGAGGGCGACCTTCGTGAGGTCTTACATTGAAGAATATTCTTGCATGCCGCCACCCTTCTTCATATTATTGGTCTCCTTGGTGCAGGTGAGTGTGGATTCCTTTTGGAGGTCTTCAGCCACGCCCGACAGAACGACAATTGTGGTTCTGAACATTAGCCTGTGAACGGAAGCTTTCCAGCCTCTTCACTTACTTTCAACGCATACCTCCCAAAGTTGAGAATTCGGTGATAGATATAATACTGAGGGTTGCAGGTCGCTATATTCATCTACTACTGCATTGAGCTGAACGAGTGGTCGGCAGATGGGCCGACGCCAATAAACTCGCCCTTCATCTACACGCCTTACCGCCGATATGAACTCTGGAGGTTTCTGACGTACCAGTTCATCCACATAGGGTGAGCATTCCACTGAATCTGAAGTTCTCGACCACGCTCTCGTTCTCTGAATCCGTGCGGGTTTCGATACTAAGGTTCCAATCCAACAGTGGCACAAAAGTTCAGTCAAGAGTCAAGCTAAAGGGACTATAAAGCTAGAGAGAAGTCGTCTCCTAGTGGGAAAAGGGCAAGTCAAGAACTCCGGCGGAGAAACTCGAGGTTTTTCTGAGTACCTTTGAACCACTTCCACAGGATCTACCACATACTCTTCAATATTCTGATGCAACTTCTGCTCGGAATTCCCCTGGAAATGGTTCACAAGTGGTACCGTGTGGGAATAGTTTATCTTATGGGAGTGATCGCAGGCAAGTGGAAGCAATTCATCGCTAGGGCGCGCACTGTGACAACTCGCACTCAATTTCTCGCTTTACCATGATTTCGTCCCGACAACACGGTTGTGGTGCTTGTTGTTGCAGGTTCATTGGGCTCGTCTCTCAGCGACCCGAGAACACTTCTCGCTGGTGCATCTGGTGGGGTCTATGCACTCATAGCAGCTCATCTCGCCACTGTCATTCTGGTGAGAACGAGTCTGTTCTTTTTCATCGTGATTCATCATTGATGAGGTTGTTGGGAACCATTCGATCATGAACTCATGCACTGAGCTGACAGAAATTGAATTTCAGAACTACTCCGAAATGGAGTTCGGATGGCTTCGTCTGGGTATCCTGACAGTGTTCGGAGTCACTGATCTTTCGGTGGCGGTCTACGAGCGTTACTCGAGAGGGCCAGGACGGAATCCAATTTCTTACAGTGCTCATTTAGCCGGAGCCTTCATCGGACTTACTCTTGGAGTTGTTGTTCTTCGTAATCTGGTCGTGAGGAAGACAGAGAGGATCTTGAGAGTGGTATCATTCGTATTCTGCCTAGTTTTCTTCATTATCGCCGTTTGCGTGAATATCTTCGCCACGGATTACTATCCGACGCCTAGGAAATACTAGCAATGAAGCGTAGGCAACTCCCGTTCTCCCACCGAAAGTGCCTCTCCCGATGTATTATCATTGATGCTCGCACACCTTGTGTCGAGTGTAGTTTATAGTGTGTCTCGTACGATTTTTCACCTGGATCTAAAAGAAGAGAATCAAAGTACAGTTTTGAAGGCTGCCACCACGCCAACAGAACTCCGCGGTCTCTACTCTAAATAGTTCCCATTTTCATATTTATATAATTTGACGATTGATGTGTGTCACACGAGTTTACCGACGGGATCGTCGTGATCATATGAAATACGCTCTGCATGACCTTTGCGTTTCTCTTCTGATATGACTTCAAAGTCTCATATATTGAGGAAGAATCTGCGGAAGTTTCCTCACCGCTTCTTAAAATGTCGTTTTCCTTGCCGCGGTCGTCTACAACCACGCCAGGATGAAATTTCTATCTGTTATACATCTCGCTCAATAAACCGCCGGCTCATCGTGACAATCCTTGCCTCTCTGACAATACAACAGTCAACGACGGATTCCGCGAGCCCGCACTCCGTGCAAATCTTTAACTGTCATCTTGCCTCTCACGGGTTCGTCTAAAATAATATGAGCGGAATTGAAATCGGGCCAGCCGTTCCCAGACAATGAGCGGTTCAACCCAGGTCGGACGGTACTTGGGGGTATGAAGGTGTGGATCATACCGTCTAAAATCCTGCTTCATCCGAGAACGCTTGATAAGCTTCAATCAAATCTTTCCCCGAACCGAAATTGGCCCGTCGGTTGATGCACATCAAGGCGATAATAATTAATCGAATGATGATGTGCCTCGATGAGAGGCCAAAAGGAAACATTCGCAGATCGAAAGGCACGCGGGGCAGCACATCCCTTTTTCCTTCCCTCCTTTCGCGATTTGAGCACCCCATTGAAAACAGTTTTCAAATTCGAATCACTCAAGGGCGTTATTTTCACGTCTCTCGACATCGAGAGGCAGTTCTGAATTGAAGACCGCGACCATAACGGAGCACTTCATGTAAACTACTTGTTTCTCTTCCGTCCCGTGATCATATAATTGAACTTCGTTTACGTGCAAACACGTAGAATAGACATGAGCTGCTCCCACTCTCGCGAAGAGCCTACAGCCATACTTTCTCCTCTCTTTCACGCAACACCTTGGCATTCGCTAGAAGGTTGCGACCACTCCGCGAAACTCCGGCGGCTGGGAAGCCTCGCGACGCGGCGAACGCCTAGACCGAGGTATGAACTTGAGTACGTCTTCTGTATAGCGGTCTTTGGATTCTTAGGGATGGTTCCCATAAATTCACATCGGGCAAGAATGGCTTGTGTTCTTAGTAAGAAGTTTCTCTCGCTCACACCCTCGATGGATAGAGAAAAAGAAAAAATAGCGGGAGCGAGGGACAGAAAGAAGGGAAAAGAGATATTTGATTCTCTTGCTCTAACTTCATGGAGAGGGGAACGAGCATGGGTGGAATGAAGGTAGCAAAAGAAGCACGGCGGAAGGTATTTGGGAAACACTGGCCCAGACCATTCAGAGCTCACGGAATGAGAACCATTTTCTTCATATATTAATTTATTCGTCGCTGTGGTACTACGCAATGACTTTTCCTCACTTTCACTGATCACTGTAGAGTCCTGTAGATGTCAGACAGTTGCTGCGCAAATGCTTTACGACATTCGGGTCGCTTGGTTTTCAGAGTCGGTGTGAGCAACCCGTTCTCTACGCTGAACAACTCATCGTGGCAATAGATGTCTTTGAGCTGAAAGATACGAATATATTAGTAGAATAGGAGAACTAAGCACCGGGATAATCACGTCTGAGGAGATGGTCCTGTCGCCACAACACTCACCAGCTCAAAACTTTTCAAACCAGATTTTTTGCCCAGATCTGCAAGATCATCTAGAATCGATTTCTTCACCACTCGATTTTGACAGAGCTCGCTGAAGGTTCCAGATATCCGATTTTCGGCAGCCCATGAGAGAAGGTGAGACTCTTCAGGTATCAGAATTCCGACGAGACACGACTGGAAATGCAAGAACAAACTCGCGTGAACATCACGAGCCTGGGAACACAAAGATGGAATGGGAACTCGACAAAATACGATCGATTGGTACCTTGAGACTCTCTCCATGCACGAAAATCTGGGCTACGAAAGGCGACCGAATGAAGATGTTCTCCAGCTTCTCGGGAGCGATGTATTCGCCTTGAGATAGCTTGAAAATGTGCTTTTTCCTGTCAATGATCTTGAGAGTTCCGTTTTCCATCCATTTGCCTATGTCGCCGGTATGGAGCCAACCGTTCGAATCAAGAACTTCGTCGGTTTTCTCTCGATCGTTCAGGTAGCCGTGGAAGACTGTAGGACCTTTTACGCAGATCTCTCCTTCGCCGTTACAGGCGTAGTACTCCATTTCAGCCACATCGACGAGCTTAACAGCACACGCCGCGATCGGCGGGCCGACATGGCCGGCTTCGTAGTCGCCGGGGAATGTGAGGGTACAAGGTGCGGTACATTCTGTCTGACCGTAGCCTTCGACGATGACGGCTCCGAGAGCGCAACGAACCAAGTTGATGACGTTCGTTGCGAGAGGCGCTGAGCCCACGACCATGAGACGCAATCGACCGCCGAAACCTTCTTGAACTGTCTGTCGACAAAACATGGAAATTCGTCAGTTCGATTTCGGCACCTTCAGTACACAATGAAACGATGGAACGATCAGTTCAACGGGCGCCGGCAACTCACCTTGAAAACGAGTCGATCCCATATGGAGTTCTTCCGAATGACGAACTTTTTCATCTCTGACTCCTTGCTTTTGAGTGCAATCGCCAGCAGAGCTCTTTTCCAAATACTACTTTTCGACACTTGTTCGACACGATCATGGATCCGATTCAATAAACGGGGCACGGTCGGCGAAATGGTTGGTTTCAGCGCTCGCATGTCATCGGCCAGACCGCGAATGTCGCCGCTGAAGAATCCGACACAGCCTCCGGCCATATAGAGTGCCATTTCGCAACAACGCTCCAGCATGTGGGCCAGTGGGAGAAACGAAATCATCACGTCGTCCTTATTCGGCGCGAATTCACCCTGCAAAGCGAGCCATGAAGTTCACTCTCAAGCTCCATCGGCCGTTGCTTCTGTCGACGTTGTCATCATTAGCGCACACACTCACCAACTGAAACATGACTGAGGAAAGGCACGCTATGATGTTCTTGTGTGAGAGCATGACACCTTTGGGGTATCCCGTGGTGCCAGAAGTATAGCAGACTGTCGCCAACTCATTCCTGTTCGGCGGCAGGGGGTGTCGGAAGTGCTTCTCACCCAATTTCTCAACTTCTCCGAAGGAGATAAGTTCTATGTCGGCGGTCTGGAATGAATATTCGCGTCAGGGCTCTCCGCTACTATGACCTCTGTGACGGTTTCGATCATTATTCAGGTTCTAACCTTGGCTCGCTCGACGATGCTATCTGAAACTTCTCTGGTGTGGACTATGCGTCGCAGTTTGGGGCAATTCTCTCTCTCCTTAAGAAGGGCCTCTATCTGTGAACGAGAGAAACAAAATCCCAATGTCAAAATCCTATACTGACTCCAGAGGAGACCCACTCAGTTCCGACTAGTTCATCATCGAGATGTACCCTCGAGCTCACCTTTTCAGGCGAATCGCAGACTACTACTTCGATAGATGCTTGATTGATGATAAAAGCTACTGCTTCTCGGCCCAGGGTGTCGTAAAGCGGGACAACGACCTAGAAATAAATTCATTGTGATCGCGATGAGTGCAGAACCAGGTCGTGTTGATAGCGTGAGTACGGAGCACTTACCTGCGAGAAATAATAACAGGCCTGCTCGGCAACGATAGCTTCCACGCAATTCTGCATGAACACTCCGACAAAACTTTGCTGACCGGGTTGAGAACCGAGGGCTGCCTGCCCGCACGCGAAGTTCCGGATTCTTTCTAGTGCCTGGAGAGACAACAACATCAACGATGCCTCATCGATTAGCATCAACAATCGAGTTTATGGATCGACAATGAGGCAACAACTAAAGCGAGCGAAGATCGGGCTCTTACCTGATTATAATGTATGTATGAATATTCTTTGGCTTCGGGTTCCCGCCAGGCCATGCAACGGCCATTATTGCTAACGCGAGCACCTCTATACATTACATCGAACAGGGTCTGAGCATCTTCGTAAAGATACTCCATGAACTTGCCGGGCGGGAGTAAACGAGATGTTCGCACTTTTTCACCCAATCCAACCATTTCGCTGAAATGAGGGAATATTCAGATGATGCTTGTGGTGTTGAGGTCGCCTCCGATATTCGATTTTCTACCTGTCATCGACAGCGATGCATGCGGTCGAAATTGATGCTATTTTTCTCTTGTGCGGCGCGCGGCGCTGAGGCTTATCAGAACATCACATCCATCATATAGTTACGGTGAGACAAACGGTTCGTTAATAGCGACAGCATCGACGGAGCGGCGTTATTTTTGACAGTCGCGATTTTCTTGAGAAAGTCGCCGTCTAATATCTAAAAACTAGTACATGTATCGCTTCCAGTTGAGTAAGCATCGCATACCGGGACTGATTATCTTGAGAAATCGGTGGAATCACCGGACTGGAGCCGGAGCATAAATAGCTCATAACCAGTCCGGCGACGCCAGAGGCTGCCATGGCGCCATAGTATCCACCAAGGTAACTCGTCCAGCCAGCTCCAACGAGGGCATCGTCGGAAGTCTCTGAAAAACGTTGCGAGATAATGAGTGTCTCGAGTAGACGAGCACGGTCACAAAACAGATGTCAGAAGAGAAACTCTCAATCTCTCTTCCGCTGTGATGGATGGTGACGATGTCCCATGAGACACGCACGAATTACGCAGTCTATATATCGGCGTTCCTGAATGCGTCCGGTCTATGCACTGAAAACGAATCTCGCTGTTCCTCAAAAACGAACCTTGACTCTGATCACAGAACTCGGAGGACTGTTGAGACGAAAGCATGATGAACGTGGGTTTTCCAAGAGAAAAAAGACGATATGCAGTCCTACTACCAGAGATGGACGGAGAGGCCAACGGCCTGGCCGTTCAACTCGTAGTTTCAAAACCAGAAATCACTTTCATTCACGCGCAGTGAAGGGCGCTACCAGCAGAAAATGATGTGTTCTTCCGCCGTCCTCTCTAACGACGACGACAGTAGGGAGACGGTAGGGAGAGAACTGGCTTCAACGGGAGAACAACGTTTCCTTTGAGAAGGTTCGAAACCTGTATTTCGAAGAACGTTCAAAAGAACGAATGTTATCCTTTGGTGATCCCGCTCCGAAGGAACAGGAAGAAAGGAAACTCGAAACTGAGTCTCGTCAACGGAAACTCGAAAACAATGATGAAGCTGATCTTTGCTGCCGCCCGATCTGAATCGAGCCGCGCCTTGGGCTCTTTCTTCAGTCCGACTTGTGATGCTATGGATTGTGGCTGATCTGTCACGGTCAAAAAACTATTCGTGATGGCGGGAACTGCTGTGATGCCACAAAGATCACAGCACCACACACACGCAGTGATAGAGAACTCGATGGGTGGAGGGGAGGGAGAGTGCGGGAATAGCTGTGGCGCTTTAATGCCCACAGCATCACAGTTGCTAGCCTTGGCTGACCGCGAAACTCAGAGGATCACGATATCGAAGACTATGGACTTCAATGATTTAGCCTACATCTCTGATTTCCGGAGCATAGGGGAACCCAGGCTGCGAAAAAGCTAAAGGAGAGGTTCCACCGGGCTTTCAACAGAGAGCATGGTCATCATCGCTGCCCCCAAGAAACCTCTAAGGGGGCGCTCGGGCTCGAATCCTGTCTTCTCATTCTAAGTCATACATATGTTGACAGCTTCATTGAACAATATCCAGCTCATGCGGTTATAGGTGAGGAAGAGGTTTTCGAGAGCCTTCGGTTGAGAAGTGGAAAACTGGTATGAAAAACTCCTGCGCGCGACACCAAATCTTTGTTACTAATAGCGGGGAACAAGGAGATTTGGTGGATTCTTTCTTCCCGCCCCAACGCTTTCAAGACAGTCGAATTCGCCCAGTCAGTCACCGGCTGATCCGTCGACTCGGTCCGATGCCAAATATTCGTCAAAATCAGGCCCAATCTACAATAAATAAAGCTCTGATCATGTTTTGAGGCGAAGGTTTGAGGGAATCGCGGTTTCGGAAAAGCCCGATATCTCTGTCCAATACGGAATCGGAGTCATCCCAAGGGTCGTCTATCGTATATTTTTCTGAAACGCGTATATTTAGAAGAAAAGTCGAAAATCGGAAAGCAGCCTCCAATCGCGAGGGCGGCGAAAGCTTGGTACTCCAAGATTCCCGTGGATCCTGGTTGAACGCCGACATTTCACCGGACAAACATAACGACAATTCAGGAAATCCATACCGGCTTCCGACCAAAGAACGACAAACCCACACAAACACTCTAGCACCAATTCCCAACCCTCATCTTTCTCTTCCAGCAAAGAGGCTGTTGCCGATAATTGTACGCCAGTTTATCCGCTATTTCTCGAGAGAATCTCTCACTTCTCGAATGCGGTGAAAACCTCTGTTAAATTACATATTCAATCAAAGTCCTAGATATCGATCACCCGCCGTCGACAAACATGGGCCGAGAGATGTTTGAAGCGGCATTGTTTACGAGTCACATCACAGAATGAACGCACTTGAAAATTTTGCAAATGACCCTCTCGTGGTAGTTTCCCATCATTCTTAAATGTTGGTCTAGCTGAAGTTCGCCCAGAGCAGTAATCTAGAAGTTGTTGCCATCGATCAGTGGAAGTCGACAGAATAGTAGAATCCTCTGATCGAGGGTCCACGGACGGGTCGGTGGGTCGAGAAAGTTGAGAACCCAAGCTATAGAGTCTAGACTCTTGAGCTCTTCTTCTCATTCCTCTGGTTCTCACCGAAGTTGACTCCAGTCGCTCGATTTCGTGCTTCCGATCGGCAAGCAGTCTTCTCTTCCAACCACAAAGATGTGTGTTCGGAGAAGTTTGCATTTCGGAGTGTCGGGGTAGAGAAACAAGAGGTTCTGGAAGACGGGTTTCGATGAGGTTAGCGTTTCGGCAAATCAGAACTGCTCGCACGGAACGCATTCAGTGTGGACAGTCCCGGTGCCAGGAAAGGTCGGCCTATCGGTACTGCAACCTAAACCTTTAAGGATCCACTCACATTCAACTTTGATAATCTGGCAACGAGCTGACGCTGCTCCAAATCTCCAATGGAAGGGATTTTGTTCCGGAAGATTCGTGTTCGATCTCGTTCTTCGTCAACGCTTACGATTGAGAGCGCGCACAGGTGTGATTTGGAGAACCGCGGCACGAAAGAGCCATTCTGTTCGTTGGACAAAATATCTTCAGCCCCGCGGAGCGAAATGAATCCCAACAAAGCTCCATTCGACAAGAAATGCTTCAAATGGTCGCGTGGCAGCTTCATACCCGCGCAGAACCATTCCCCAAACGTCAATGTCCGTCCTGTGAGTGGGCTCTCGCAGAATTGGGACCACGTCAAAGACTCGTCTTCACCCATTTTTCCCGAGTTCGGCTTTCGAAACGCTTCAGACGCCAAGCAGTGCAGACGCTTCTCTGAGAGATACACACCCGTCTCGGCGTGGAATTTGAGGGACAGAGCTCGGGGGACCAGGGCATCATGTCCTTCGTTTTGAAGCGCATTAGCGCACGTTACGTTGGCACGACCTGCGATCAAGACGAAGTTCGACGTTTTGGCGCTCAGAGTGCATTGTGCCCCGAAGGTGGAGAGGGTCGTTTCAAACCTCAGAAGAACTTTTTCTGAGATCGATGACGATTCAAACGGCTGTCCGTCGGCTGTCGGCTTGGCTAATTCCATTTTAAATACAAACAGTGCTTCACTTCCTCCTCCGGTTGGGTCTCCACGGCTTCTCACTCTGAAATTCTTCATTGGAATCTTATCACTCGTTCCCACACGGGGAAGAGACTCGAGATTTCCTCCGTTGGTAGTGATTGAATTGATTTCAAATCTTGCACCGGGAGGCAACCGGTGTGCAAGAAGGCAGCGCACCTTGCAGGTAATATCCTTCCCGCTCAACACCACTTCTCCAGGCTGTTTCTCAATGAAGAGGCTCTCGGACATGAGTTGCATCGTCAGCAATCTGAGACGACTATGAAACGTGAGCAGTTTCCACTCCAGAAGCCACTCATGGCCATTCGGTGACTGTCGGAGGAACGATCTCTATCTAGACATTGCATCGTCATACCTCTCGACGTGGGATGCAAGACGGTCGAAACACCAATGTGCGTGGTAAGGACTTCTTCCACAAGAGTGCCTGTTGACCCCAGCTTGTTGACTCCTCATCCATTTGAAGAAATCTTTGCCAACGAAACGACGCAGTAGTTCCGCGAGGCGTTCCAATCTGCCTGGAAAGAGGAGAATGGCACCGATGATGTTCCCCACCGATTCAAGGGGCTTAGACCAAACGATTGACGGATTGCTCCAAGAGCCCAACCTGGGCCATACCTATGCGGATATAGCTCAGAAGGGTCGGATGAAGATGAGATATTTGCTCTATCCGCTGCTCCAAAATAAGTGAATCCAGTAGCAAGGAGTGTAAATCTCGTAAAAACTCATCGACCTTCTCCGATGACAACGGATTGACAGCTTGGGCCTCCTATGCTTCATGTGATTTGAATATTTCTTGTTCATCAAGAATACATTTCCGAAGAATGCGGATCAACAATGAGTCGCTCGTTGTCAGCTAGCGCGCACGCTTTTTGCAGTTTCTCCTGTGGAATCAAATCCTCTCTTTATCGAGGAGTAGGTTGCACAAAACGGTGAAAAGTGACAGGATCGACTCACTTCAACCAGGATGCACACTTCGTCCAAGACTCTTGGCGAGGACAGTCCGAGCTCTGGGCATTCCGTGTCCTTTGCCTGCCAGTTTCGCCCGTCAATCCATTGAAAGAGCGTTTGCCGCACTTCGATGGGAATCGGTGTTTTATAGCGGTCTAGAATCCTCATTCGAGGTTGCTCCGGCAAGTGCAGACAGCGCGTCCAGCTGGACGATGATGGGTATCTGTGAAACCGCCGATGATGACTCTTCAGTTGTTTGGATGTGATCAAGATCGGAGTTCAAAGCGTTCAACCGATGAAGTTTGACTCACTTCCGGATGCATCCCGGCTGAGAGCTCTGCGTCGTCACAACGCATCAGATATATGTAGTCTTCTCGCTATTCGGTCGTGACAATCGGAAACACACACGCAGTTACATCCGCGGAGCGCCTCTATCAGCGGCGCGAACAAACACGCATTCCTTACGAATGGTCGAGACGTGCTCCCTACAACATTGCCACTTCCCGCCCCAAACTCGGCCAGGGCTTCTTTCTCGTACTCGTCGAGAAAATCATCAGAGTCGCCATTTACGTCGTGTGTGTTGGTTATGGCCAGCACTTATTCAGATTATTCTATGCGCGATAGCTCAATCATTCAGCGAAAATCATTCTCAAAGACAAAAAGACCTTTGGAAGAGAATTATTCATGAGAGCTCCACCTCCGATAATGACGGCGCTGGCTTTTCAAAGTGGATCGATAGAGTGCCTTTGTATGCGTCAACTACGTTATGGCTAATGGAGGAGATCGCGTGTTCCAAACTTTCTATGTTCGCCCTGGTTTCCCCGACGAAAGATTCATTGGACATCTACTGAAGATGACTTTATTCCTGCTTCCCAAAGAGCAAGGATTACGACTCTGTCGCGATCGTAGTATCTATTATAATGTATATACACACTCCATTTGATGCTCAGTTCAATGGGCCGCAAACCACAAGCATTGGTTTCCTGGATTATCCTGTCGAGTAGTCTTCAATGTGAGGGAGGTATTGGGGAGCCGAGAGAAATCTAAACGCGCTTCGGATGCCGAAGCTCCCAAGATTCTGTCGAACTCCTTTTATGGTTTTGGAACATCGGCGATGCAGGAAGCCCTCATTCCTGTCATCAACCCTCGCTTAATGTATTCAGCGTCGACGATCCATTGCACAGAGTCGTTTCGGTGGATTACATTGACTATGATTCTGGTTTCCTGTCGGCAAGCTCTTGTCTTGGATAACAACGCCTTTCGGAATGTCCGGGTAGAAAAACAAGAGATTCTGAGGAAGATAAAATGCTGATTGAGTTTCATCCAATGAGAATATCTGCATAGCAGTGTACCCTATTTTTCGAAGTATACGACGCGGTTTTCCCCGCTCAAAATTGAGATCGTCTTCTATGATGAGCCTAACTTTTCCCTTGAAAAACCAGTTTGCGTCATGGATACGACCTCTTTCGTGTAAAATCAGACTGCATCTCTTTGGATGAGATTCCCTTCCGGGAAGTCGGGCGTGCGTCGTCGCATTGGCAGCAAACTACGGTATTAGACTATACAGAAACAGGGTGGCAACGGCGAAAGGAGGAGAGCTCGTGTGGAATAATTTACTCACCTTTAGACCTGACAATCTGTCAACCAGCTGACACTCCTCCAAATCTTGAGTCGAGTAAGTCAGATTCCTGGAGACTCGCGTTCGACCTCGTTCCCCGTCAACGCTCACAATCGACACTGCACCCAAGAGCGATTCAGAAAAGCGTATAAGGAACGAGCCATTCTGTTCGTTTAAAATTATGTTTTGGGCGTCGCGCATTTCGATGAAACCCAAGCACTCTCCATGCGCGAAGAAATGATTCAAATGGTTTCGAGTCAGCCTTATACTAGCGCAAAACCACTCCCAGAAAGTGAAGGTTCGTCCTGCGAGTGGGGTCTTACAAAATTGCGACCAAGTCAAAGTTTCTTCACTGAAAGTCTGCGAAATCGGCTTCCGTAGCGCTTCGGACCCGAGATACTGGAGGTGCTTTTCTGAAAGGTACGTGCCGGTCTCGGCGTGGAACTTGATGGCGAGAGCTTCAGCCATTTTCGGCCAAGATATCCTATCCTCCACCTTGGAGGACCTTCTTGAGGTATCGGGATCGAGTTTATCCCAGAAAACCATCGCTCTCGCGGTCGTCTCGCAGCTACGATGTGAGATGGCGACGAAGTTCAACGAGGTAGCTTTAAGAGTGATCTGCGTACCCAATGCGAGGAAGTTTGTTTCGAACATGATGCGGTATCTTCCTGCTGCGGGGGACGATTCACAAATTCGTCCGTTCGTTGTTGGGTTCACAATGTTCAGCTTCAGCTCAAACAGAGCTCCGCGCTCGTTCTCGTTCATGATTTCAAGGTTTTTCGCCACGAAAGTTCTCTTCCCTCCCGCGGTATCATTTACAGCTCCGTGACGAATGAATTTATCGAACTGCTCTTCGTTCAGGATGTAACCTCTCACTTCGCATGCAACGTTTTGGGGTAATCCTTGGCCATAGAGATACAGAACCTTACAGGTGAAAGTTTCTCCGATCAAGACCACTTCTTCAGGCTGTTTTTCGACGAAGAAACTTCCTTTCATTAGCTGGATCGCCATAGCACGAAGTTGATGGGTCTGCATTGGAAGTTTCCAGTCTCCGAGCCACTCGCTGATGTTCGGCGTCCCTTCAATGAGAGCACCCAAGTAGCTCAACAAAGCGTCATAGCTTTGAAACAGCACTCGAAGACGGTTGTAACACAGTCGTGCCGTGCCGAGTCTTCCCTCTGTCGGGTGCCCGTTGGTTATGGCGTTTGGACGCCTTTCCGATTCTAGAAAACTTCTATCAGTGAATGAGCGCACCAGTTTCGCAAGTCGTCCCAATCTACCTGAAAGGAAAGCGTCGTCCATTGTCAGGAAGTTTTGCTGTCAATCCCCAACATCATCGTTGATGGGATGGAAGCGAGATGCAAGAAGAAACTCACTATAGAAGCTTTCAATGAAATACCGATACGCAGTTTCGAGCCGTTTTGTTTTCGCTCCGATCCGTGCTAGATGACTGTCCATCTCCAAACGAACCTCCTGAGCAAATTCATCTTCTTCGTTCACTTCTATATATACCTCCAAAAGTCTCTGCTGTTCCAGATAGTTGAGAGCACAGCTCCGTGTCTTCATATAAAAACGCAAAATTTGCTCTATCCGTTGCTGCAAAATCACTATATCCTCATTCAAGAAATTGCAAACTTGAAGAAACTTCGTCACAGACTCCGACTTGGATAAATCGACAGCCTGCGACATCGATCCTTCGAAGGACTTGAATATTTGTTGTTCCTCAAGGATACATTTCTGAAGAATGCGGATCAAAGATATCGGGTCGTGCGTGTAATTCATCTTGAACGTGTCTAAGGCTTCGCAGAGTCGGCCTTGGTCGTCAAGACCGGACGAATTTCGGATTTTCTCCTATGGGATCAAATCGTTGCTTCAATAAGGAACCTCTTTGCGAATGAGTTCGGGAATTCCGCAATATTCCAGCTTATTCCGCATTTGATGGATTCTCAGAATATAAGACGATCGACTAACTTTAAGGAGAATGCAAAGCTCATCAAAGACTTCTTGTGAGGTCTCCCTGAGCTCTGAGTTAATTTCTTCCCAGTTCCGTCTGTCAAGCCAGTGTGTGAGCGTCTTTCGCACTTCGATGGTAATCGGTGCCTTATAGATCCCTAGAACCTGTAGCTTGAGCTGCTCTGGCAGATTCAGGATGCGCGTCCAGCTAGACATGATGGGGACCTGCGTCGTGATCAAGGTTTTTGACTAATGTTTATAGCTATGGAGATAGGGAGCGGCACATTGTGGCCCTTTGGAATTGTCCAGAGAGCCTCGGAATTGAAGCTTAAGGTGTGCGAGTCGTTCAACCAATGGAATAACTCACGTCGGTGGACATTCTAAATCCCAGCTGAGCAGGTTCATTCCAGGAATTGTTCATTCCACTCATGTCGAAGTCACCACTGTGCTTGAGAAGCAATTATATCAGCTGTGTCAAGGACATTGCGCACGTTGGTCGAGACGTGCTTTCGAGAACATGGCAAGTCCCCGGAAGTTCGCGCAAAGCTCGATCCTCGTCGTCGGCAATAAGATATTCCGCCGGCCTAAGATCGACAGGCGTGACCTCTGGATGCTTCGAGTCAGAAAATTGGAAGATTCGTTGCACTCATTCGTTCCACTGGCGTTTCTCACCATTTTTAGATGGATTTCTCCAAAATTCGTTAATCCCGTTTCAAGAAGTCTTCTTGGAGAAGCCTTCTCTCAGGGACTCAAAGAGCTTGCACCTTTCTCCCGACGTTTGCCGTCCGAGAGTCGATAAGTAGACATATTATTTCAGGAGGAGGATCCTCACCATGCTCTGTCTGGAGGACGTGAGGAATAGATTTGGATGCATTTGAGGAGTGATTCCGATAGGAATCGTCTAACTGCAGAGGAGTAAACACGGAAGCCCTCGATTGCCGTCAAACCGCGAAATCGTCGGAAGACGCCGAAGCGAAAAGTGCGGAATCGGTGGAATGAGAAACATTCAATATCTTCCAACACAGTTTGTGGAACGACACCCGAGCACATCTTCATCGAGATGTAGCCGTTGCAGCTCCTACTGTTTCAAGCGAATCACCAAGCCTCCGATTTCTATGGGTTTCTGTGGTGGATTGTCTGCAATGAGAAAACCATAAATGTTTTCAGGTGTTGACGATCGATTTATTTGTGTGTAAACGGAGATAGTAAGCAGAGGTATCAGCCACATACTCGATACTCTGATTGTTTTGAAATAGGCTATGTAAATAGTATGAGAAAAACATGACTTTCGTGTCAAAATATCAAAAATAGACCTATCTAAGGGATCCTGCTCAATACACTCATCCGGAAATCAGGAACAGCTTTTGTCTTCAATGCCAATCGCCACTGATCGAGACACAGATACTGTGAACACTTCGACGGTGTCTCCAGCAAATCTAGCTTATCCTTCATTCACTAGTAGATTCAATGCAAACAGCCTGACGTCACACTAACTTGCACAAACATACAACATACGAGACAGCGGGTCAAGTGGAAACTTTTAATTGCGCGTTAACCAAAGTTCAGCTAATCGAGATAAACATATGCTTCTGCTTTGCAGATTGGGTCCCGCCCTCCTCTAGGCACGAGCCATCGCTTATTGGGATATTTTGTCAGTTTATTTCTGCTTCACTCTAGAACTCTCAGAAGAGCCCAATGACCCGTCAACGAGGAACGCGGCCGAGGCATAGCTCACAGAACTGTCCTGACGACTTGTCACACGACTGCTTTGGGCATATCTGAGAAATTTGCACGTAAACCTAATAGCACTTTGTTGCAAGGTTGCCACGCTATTGAGAAGAACGCCGATAGGGTGACGTCCGCAGATTGTGTTCCCTGTGCTTTTCAAATAACTAGCGAAATTGGGTGGGCTAAGGTCTTCAATGAGCTTCATACCATCGTGGTCCAACTTTTTGATGCTCTCCCAAATGTCGCCTTGAGTTTTATCATAATGTTGATACCGGAATCTACTTCCCCAATGACAGAAGTCTGAACTAACTACGAAGCACGCATCATCTTGAGCGAGGTATTTCGCAAGCGCCTTTCCGTATACAGCTTCCTTCTCGGTAGATATTGCACCGACCATGATGGGTATGATTGTGAATGGTCCGTTGGTCTTCCTCTCCATCACCTGAAAGAAGAGCACTATAGTTGACAACTTCGGGTCCGCGAAATAATTCGGGCCTAGCTTTCAAAAGACAAAAGCGGAATTCGCATTTCGCTGACGGCAACAGAAAAATCACGAAACGACGATAGATCGGAAAATACCTTGGCAATGTACGGCAGCTGCATCTCGATCGAATGCTCGTCTTCATCAGTTCCCAGACTCATCTCCTCGAAGAGTCCCGTCTTGTAAAGCTCATCGTAAATTTCTTTGTCAATTGTGAGATCCATCAGAGGTGTTTTGTATGTCGATGCAGGCGACAGCGCGCAGCCGTCCAAGTACACATGATGCGAAGGTCCTAAAATGAAGATCTTTCGAACCCGATCGGGATCGATCTGTTTGAAGGCGAAAGCTGCAGTAGAGCCGGAGTACCTGTACCCAGCGTGCGGAGCAATGATCGCCCTTGCGGGAGTATGGGTAGCATCACCCACCAACTGCAGCCAGCCCTCCAACTGGGTCCGAAGCTCATTTGATTTCTCCGTGTACCACGATCCTGCATGAGTGGCCAGTCGACTAGTCCGAGACATATCAGCTGACCTAGATTACACAGAGTTCAAACCACTGGAGCTCTGTTCAAGCACAATGTCCGCTGGTCGAACTCAGCTCGAACGTCCAGATGCGATGATCAAGCAAAGAGGAGTCGGGATCACGCTCAGGAAGAGTTGTAACAGAAGAGGTTCTCGTCAGATGAAATGATGCTTCCTCTCAGCTGTGGAGCGACCGATGAACGCATTGCTCGCGTTGCTCGAACCCAGATCAGGGGGGTTTCGAGGCTCACACTGGCGCTCTTCGAGAATGCTCATCCAGCTGAAAGATGAGAGATCTATCGACTAACATGACTACATTCCGGGAATTCAACAGTAATCGATGAAAATAGAAACTCTCAGGATTTTGAAATCGCCCGCCAAAGGCAGCAACCCTCTCCCAGGTGACGGCCCGGTTTATGTTGTCTCTTCTCCCACACAGCCCGAAAAATCCACAGAGAACACCAGACAAAATTGGGTGAACTTGTAATGAAAGCTTGCTGAGTGCCGAGAACGAACCTAACACTACGGAAAGTGCTCAAGACCAACTTTCTCTTCTGTGTGCTTCCCTGCCTTTGAATGACAGGAACCCACCATGGGACTCCGAGACAATTTGCTGACTATGGTCATTGGACATGTTGTGTGTATCGGCTTCGGTAAGTTGTTCACTTTTGTCCCAATTTACGAATACCGCTTCATCCTGATCGGAAGATTCATCACCGCGGGAGTATGTTAGATTCAATAGAGCTTCCGATAACTCAATACATGAAGCGAACGCATTCTCTTATCTATGCCTACACTGCCACCCGGAGTAAGACTCCTCGTGGATTGGAGCAGGAAAGCTTTGAGCTAGAGACCGACCTCTAGTCTAACACTCGAAGAGACCATTCACACGGAGTACCATTCCACGGGTTTGAATGAGGAGAGGCCATTGCTGCGGCTTGTGCGTCAAATCCCGCTTCACGCATCACTGACTCCATTCGGAGATTACAAACTTCAGCTGTCAAACCTCTGCCATTCGCGGGAAGAATTTTCTTCACAACTTCCGCTCTGCCCATTTGCGAAAAACAATCCTGAAACGTTATCATGTAGCTTTCGAATAGACTTCAACCCCGCGGCTAAAGAATCCATTCGTGAACTCCCACGCGGATCGCTCGCATAGTGAGCATCGTTTATGGCTTGTTATTTATAAGAGTTTTCCGGAATCTTGTTGACTCCGTCAGCCGTTGTGGAAATTTTGAGCATGATAGACCGAATCCACGTGTTCCAGGTTTCTTTCCTTCCATATATAGTCATACCTGCTTCGTTCAGCGAGACCATCAGTGTCAAGGTCCTTTAAATGGACATCTCGCTCCGCATTTTGTTGTTGTATTTCCAGTGACTGTGACATCTGCCCCAGTCAATGCTATCAAAGCGAGTTTAGTTTCCCGGCGATTCCCTCCCGCTCTGTCGCACGAGGTGCTCTGTTTGAAATTCATTCCATGAGAATATTTAGGTATTTTAATTGTAGAGCTGACACATTCGTTTCATGGCTCACAAACTCAAACCTCTCGGAAAGTTCGTCTCCGACCTCGGTGTCGGTCGCCTGAAGCCAACCGAGTCATACCGTGACTTCCGACAATGGAAGTTGGATTTGTCTCGTCGAAATTCTGAGGAAACTATACCTTGGAAATGTTCTATCCGAAAGAATATGGAATCTCATTCGATAGTTGAGAGCGAATACGCAACGCGTCTACCCGCGCTGACCCGGGATTGCTGTGCATTATTTCTCCGCACCTGTTCGAGCTTCTGAGATTTGAATTGCTCCTGGATCGGCCGAGAAACTTTCACAAGTAATCCTCAACACCTTAAGAGCGACGTCTCCTTGAACCCTGGCTTCCTATCTTATCGGCTCGAACAGGGTCACATCAAATGCGGCAGAGCTGGCGACTCACACAAACTTACGAATTCCTGGGAGATAAATCACATGCCGAAGCGGCTTTTTCCGAAGATTCGAGTATACTTCGTCCATGAGCTGCTGTCAATGAACAGTTTCTATGATTTGAAATGAGCTGAGTTTTCTTTCCAGTCGCATTGCCCGTTCTGGTGTACTTTTTGATCGGTCAACCAAACAAACGAGGTTTCTTCTGCGATGACGAATCTCTACGTCATCCTTATCACGAAAGCACCGTCACTTCTGCAATGTTGTACACCTACGGATTCTCGCTGCCAATTTTGACGGTAAGTCTCTTTCCTCGCCTAATCCCATCGACTCG
Organism: Neoseiulus cucumeris; assembly: GCA_021527715.1. NCBI lineage: Eukaryota > Metazoa > Arthropoda > Arachnida > Mesostigmata > Phytoseiidae > Neoseiulus > Neoseiulus cucumeris. The sequence continues at coordinate 6,133,228 of JAJSRV010000006.1, read as the reverse complement.
CAATTTATAATCATGATTCGGGTAACACAATCAGGCGGAAGCCCAGCATCGCTGAACAGAGGCAGCTTTGTCTAGAGTCTAGAAGCATGACTGATCAGTTTTCGGCGCTCCGAAAAAAATACTTTTCGATCGAAGAACTCTCCGATATGCCCGTGCTCGGTAGTCATGTTGCGCGCATTCTGATCAAGAAGATTGGAAGTGCGCTGAGATCGGATCTGATACCCTGGAAAGCTAGTCAGAGTTGAACGTAAGTGGCTCAGGAAGCTTCGAGCTGTCCCAAATCCACGGTCCAATGAAATTACGGAACTTTTTAGCGCCGGATGGCTCGACGGCCGGCGGGTTCAGATACCGTCTGAAGATCTTTCGAATTAGGGGGATGTCATGGAGTTCGTCGGTGGAGCTTGAGGTAACTCATCTGTTCATATTCAATGTTTCAGTTTGTCTTGGTGGAGATCATAAGGGCGCGTTCGGATGGGGCAGAAGTGTTACCGCAGTTCGATAAACCCTTCATGAGCTATGGAGTCCCAAAAGTTGTCCAGAGTGTTTACCAGAACGTCTGGCCATTCCTCATGGGTGCTGCGATCCAGCAGATGGTGACGGATATAGCGAAATATACGGTTGGGAGGTGAGCATAACTCGGAGCCCTAGCTTATGGATTTTCCGCTCGGTGGAAGACTTCAACATCTTTACCTTGCAGATTGCGTCCCCATTTCATCGCAGTTTGTAACCCGAAGAACCTGGAGGAGCTTTGTAAGATCGCGCCGTACAAGTACATCGTAGATTACGAATGCGACTCGACGTATTCAAAGAGTCATCTCAAAGAAGTTCGATTATCGTTTCCCTCCGGTCATTCGTCGTTTTCGATGTTCTGTATGCTGTGGACCGTCGTGAGTATAGAACATCAATGTTTTGAAATTAGTATCTCGTTCGCCGATCTAAGGAACGCGAACAATCACATTCCTTGGAAATCATCTAATACTTCTCTTTCTCTATCCCGATGCAGCTCTACCTCCAGAAGCGCGTAACATGCCCTTGCGTAAACGTCCAGGCTGTCAAGTTGGTTTTCCAATCGGGCTTGTTCTACCTGTCGTGGTACACAGCCATGTCGAGGGTAGCGGACTATAAACACCATTGGAGCGATGTCCTGTCAGGACTGCTTATCGGTGGCTTGATATGCTTCGCCATTTTCTTCACTGTAGCTCCAGTGGCAAACAGGAAATTGTATAAGAACTGCAAAAGTTCGGACCAAGGTAACGGAAATCTCCCCACACCAATGGAGAACGCTCCAGCGAATTATCGAAGCTGTGACAATACCGCTTCCGCATAGAATCTGTCACGAGTTTTTTTGTTCATACTGCTCCCTACATCGGTGTTCAGCGGAACAGTAGCTATGATGCTCGAGATCCATGTTGTCGAAGATATACATTCCCTCATTTTTTTCGGCGCCAATTGTTTGGAAGCCAGGTCAAGTTTTAGATCAGTTTTTTCTCAGTGTTATCCCTGTGCAGGCTCCGAAACCGATCACAAAGTATGTTTGTCTTCTGTGTCCTGTATGTTTTTGCTCACATCCCTTGCTCGTTTGTATTCTTGGTGTGTTGTGGAGTCAGTTGGTGTGGATGCCTATTAGAAGTTTCGTGTCAGGATCGTCGTTCTATTGTTGACTTCTGTCTTTAACGTTTCTACTCGCTTTGATACTCGTAAGAGTGCTGACATACGTGCCATTTCACCGATCATTTCGACTTCACCTAACTCACTGACCTCCATGTTGTTCCCTGATCAGACATTGTGTCAATTCTGAGATCCGGCGCAAGCGAAAAGTCAATAGAACCGAGCAAAATCAAGCCCGACGAACAAAGTGGTATTGCAGATGACGCAGCGGAGAATCTACCCTTGAGGAGGGAAAACGTCCCAGCATTGTAGTCGAGATGTTAGAGAGCAGCCTACACTTCGGGACATCTCTGACTAAAGCAGACAATCATCCTGTAAATAGTTTGAAAATAACTTAAATAAACATCATTCGTATTCGCAATAATGTCTTCTCAACTCACCTTGCGATGGAAGTTCCGAGAGAGTCTACGTGGGCTCCAGTTTTATAAGAGGGAGCCGATCGCATGGTCTCGAATCGGAATTCCTCGGCCGATCGGTTGATATGCAGTCAGCGCTCGATATAGTAAATACGATCCAGCCATCAGAGATTGTTTATTGTTGTGAGGGGTCACTGAATCGAGAGGTTCCAACATGAAGGAGAGACACGGTAGGAGGTTCATCAGGCTGAAATGTTTACCGAACAATGCACTTACCAAATCAAGCTCTGACTATATGTGCCTCCAATGTGCGCTGTTTTTGCCTGAAACGGGTTCCGCGTTAGGGATTCGTCGTACCCAAGTTCGCGGTCTGGTAAACCGCTCGATTCAGTGAACATCAACCACTGCCGGCACCCTCGTCACTATATCGAGAGTTGACTGCAGCTATTCAAGGACGAGGTCGGGTATCGGATTACTGATTGAATATGAACATATTTTTCCAACTCCTATTGAACAGCCTCTCGAGGATACGGGATGAAAGTCAGTTTTTATTCTCCGTATTAGGATAAGTACATTTGAAACTTCTTTGGCTTTGTTGCACGATGGAAATACTTTGAGCCTTTTGAGATTTACCCCAGCATCGACATCGATCTGTACACAGGTGATAACTCATTGTTTATGATATATTAAATGCTGCACAACTCGTAAGGTTCAAGTTGAAGATACGTTCTTCGCTAGAATCTCTATTTTTCTTCCGATATGGAAGTTTCGTGTTGAAGTAGCAGTACAATATCGTGCATCCAGTAGTACGGTTGGTGCAGATCTCCTTCACAAAGGTAAGGTACTCGCGTCCAGGATTTCAGCTTGTAACCGAGTGGCTCGAGGACACATTCAACCAACGAATCCACCTGTTCTTCCATGGTTTTGCCACGGACGCCGATCGTTTCGGAAGCAGCAAAGGTGGGGCCGTTCGCCTCCACAAACTGGTTCAGAGGCAGTACGAGAGCTATGAGAACGAATCCGTTTTTGGCGAGTTTCTTAGGAATTTGTTTCAGGAGTGTGAGCGGAGCGTCACACCTGTCAAGAAGATTTAGAGCTGAAATCATCGCATATTTCTGTGGGTCGTCGGCAGAGTCCCATGTGTCCACCTCCTTCAAACGATAGCCACGACGAACAAGAACCTTTCGCATTACGGATGATACTTCAGTTACGAAAGTTTCGTCGAAGAATCTGCTGATGTGTGCGGTCACATTGCCGTCCCCGGCGCCCAAATCAAGTAGCGCTCCGGCGCGATGGTTCTCGGTCCATCCGGTCAGCCTGAGGAACTGGCTCTCGGAGAGCACAAACATAGATCCCCGATTGAGCCATCCGTTCAGAGAAGTTTTTGAGGCTTTCCAACCGGCCACAAATGTCACGAGAGCGTGCCACAGCTGGGTTCCGATCCAAGAACTCTTTTCGTAGCTCTGATCAACGAACTTCTGGGTGTCGTCGTCCCAGTTCATCTGAATGAACTTCGTGCGAACATCCTCACTGAGGATAGCGTCTAAATTCAAGCGATACCAATCGTCGTGATTGATATCTTCGAACTCCCGTTCTTTCATCAATCTCTCGTAGACTGCTCGGGCAATGGGCGTGTGAATGTACGGTCGGACCTGCTTCTCGGTTCCCATGAGCGCGAATCCAGCTGCAAGAAGCACTGCAGTTGCCGCAGGAAGAGAACTTTGCAAACGCTCATAAAATTTCATGTAGGGAAATTCGTTCTTTTCGAAGGCTTTGCTGCAGCGATAGCAGCTGCAGCAAAAACATAGAGTCGCCGGCACAAGACGACCGTGTTTATAAACAACAGTTCGCCCGCCTCCAAATGGTAAATGGCCATAAGGTAGCTGCTGACAATGTGGCGGAGTGCAGACGGATTTTTGAGTCGATTAATTGCGTTCATCTGAGAGAGCTGTCGCTACATTTGGGAATTCGGGCAGGAAGGCGTTTGTCAGGAACGAAGGCTGAGCGCAAAGTCTAGTTGACTTCGCGCCCATAAGGAACGCTGTCGATCACCGGTCCCTAACTACTGCGCCATTGCGATCCATCGTTCTGGCGGAAAATTTTTCGCGAAAGAGTATGCGAGAAAAACTCAATTCACAGATCTTGACACATATTTCATTTAAATTTTCGATTTGCGAGTAATCACCGCTTTCCCTGATTATCATTCGGATCAGTCTTGAAGGAGAAGGCTGGAGGAGCGAAATTACTCTGATATCAGCAAGCATTAATGCGAAATAGCATCGGTGATGTTCTTTCTGACCGTTGAAATCCTATTCGCGACCCCTCGTGATCCATTCGGAACTCGCTTACGACCTACAAGTGGGTCGCGACCCGCCTTCAGGGAAAAATACTGACTTTTCAGATAAACTTATGAAGAATTATCGGCAGGCGTATAGAGAGCAACGTGGGTGATGATAGTGATCTCTGCGTCAAACGACCTGGAATCGTCATCACTTCTGTGAGCTTTGAAGGGGCGATTTTGGTTCCTGTCCTGTCCAAAATCAATCCTTATTTTTGACGATTCATTATTTCCTAGCAGAGCCTCTCAACGCTATATCCAGTACGTCTATGACTTCGGGTATCTTTCCAAATCATCTCTAGTACGCATCAATTCTCCCACTCTTCAAAGGCGAGAGCGCTAGATCCGAGGTGAGCGACTATGGACCGATCTCGTTAGTCGCATTTCTGTCGACGTTGTTCTAGCGTTGAGTTTAACACCAACTAGAAGAGTTTCTAAGGAGCCCAGGTTACTTCAGTCCGAATCAATTTGGCTCGAGGGGCGCATCATCTACCGAGATTGCATTGTCGCGAAGGTATACGATCGAAGTAGATGCTGCATTGGTATATTTCTGGACATTGTGGAGGCGTTTGACTATTTGGATCATGCGATCCTTGTCGAGATCCTACGAAAACTAGGCTACTCTAGTTCATGCGTTGGCTGATTCAAATCGTAGATGAGCCACAGGGCGCATCGCATTAAACTCGGGGGCTGAAAATCCTCACTCCAATCAGTAAACATAGAACCGCCCCAGGGCTCAGTTCTTGGACCTATTATTTTCGTCATCTACTTCAATCATGTTCTCCGATCAACCGAGAGGGACATCAGATGTAGACCAGTTGTATTCGTTCGATTGCTCTCCTATTCAAGTTGAGATCTAAAACGGTGTGCGGTATTGAGGTTACGATCAGACACTTCAGCAGATTGAGTAATCCCCCGTTTTACGCGGTTCATCTTACGCGGATTCATTTTGAGGCCAACCCCGGCTTCTTGAGGTGATTCCGGGGCCCGTGGACGGCCCGTGGACCCCCGAACTCAAAGTTCAAGGGACCCCAGGAACCCCTGAACTTCAAGCTCGGGGGCCCGCGGGTCCCCACGGATCCCTGGAATGAAATCTCGCTAATTCGGGCCATCCCCCTTTTTACGCGGAAAAAACTCGTTCAACGCGGTGTTGAAAACCACGTAAAACGGAGGATTACTGAAGTACATATATTACGTTGTAGACTCATTATCACCGAGCACAGCCTGTTCTGCGAGAGCCAAGAGAGATATACTATTACAACCTCCGAAGACGAAAACTGTTTGACTACTTGGGTGATCAAATATAGTTCTAGCTGAAGAGATACTAACTATTCCTGTGATCAGATAATTGTACTTCGGATTCTTCAATTGTGTATCATAAATGATCGGTCGCATGGCACTTCTGTACCCCGGCTCAAGAATAAACATTTTCTTAAATTAAGTACCTACATTTTTCTATGGCTCCGCTGTCGATCAGAGATAAAGGTGAAAAAAGAACTTCGCGGCAGAGAAGGCTCGCTAACTCGTTCATACGATTGCATCGTCACTGATACTTCCAGATGTCCGGGATCACTCAACTCGGTGATTGCAGTATCTATCCTGAGGGGATTATGAAGAATCCTCGGACTTGTGGGATGTATGAGAGAAGCGCCCGAACGCTCGACTCGTTGAACGTTATAATGCAACCCTGAAATAGTAGGGTATGCGAGAATTCAGGATTGAATTTACCGATTCCTCTGCCCACAATCCCCACGCTTGGCAATGTTTCAATCTCTATGAACTCCTTAGCATGTATATCCTTCGACCAGCGCATGATGTTTGGCGCAAGTAGAGGACGTCCGAACTCCGCGATCCGACCAATTGCTGGACATCAAACCTCCGGACTTGTTTCTCTCAATTGTGCCGATGCAGCAAAGGAAGATCGGGTTGTCAGTGATACACCATGGCATTTGAGTGTCTCTTCTTCTTGTTAGGGTTTTGTCGTCGCAGCGACAAGAGGCGAGAAAAAAAACTCAGGGCTCTGTGGGGTGGTCTTGATCTATTTTGTTCCGCTTAGGCGAGATAACGGGTTGGTTGGAACCCGGCAGGGTATATTCTGTAACGCTCAGAGCCCGAGATTCTGTGCTGAAGCGTATCCGCGACGTCATAATAGGATGTCCGTCATTCTTCCAATGTCCGTTCCCGGTCGAACTTTATCCGCTTCTCCTGACCGGGCTTATTCTGAGCGCGTTTGCCACAACAAAATCTAAGCCAAAAATCCTTTTAAACTCGAGAATGAGAGTTTAGTTCACTGATAGCAACGGCGCCCTTATAAAGGGAGCGGGCCGCAACATTCACACAAGGAACCATGAAGTACTTTGCGATTGCTGCGGTGTGCCTGGCGGCTCTTGCAGCCGCTCAGATCACGCAAGATGGTCCGAATGAGGCGGAAATCCTCGCAAAGATTGAAGAATTTCATCATAAGCCACGTCATGACCCCTTAGCCAAGTGCTTCCGTAAATCTATCCGTCACTCCAAACTGTCCAAGAAGGATACGGCTGTGGTAAGTTCACCCTGAGAATGGTCTCCTTCTGCCGACGCGCGTCTCTCTCATCGACGGATCTCTCCTAACCAAGGCAACTCTCGCAATTACAGCTATTGTACATAATTGAATCATCTATTCCGACGCCAAAACCGCAACCCAAGCCCACCGAACGACCCGAACCCACCGAGGGTCCTCGACCGACCTCTGATCCCACTCCTACTGAGCGTCCGCAGCCTACTCCGACCGGACGTCCCCTGCCGACCTGGTACCCTACACCAACTGGGCGTCCCCTGCCGACCTGGTACCCTACACCAACTGGACGTCCCCTGCCGACCTGGTACCCTACACCAACTGGGCGTCCCCTGCCGACCTGGTACCCTACACCAACTGGGCGTCCCCTGCCGACCTGGTACCCTACACCAACTGGGCGTCCCCTGCCGACCTGGTACCCTACACCAACTGGGCGTCCCCTGCCGACCTGGTACCCTACACCAACTGGGCGTCCCCTGCCGACCTGGTACCCTACACCAACTGGACGTCCCCTGCCGACCTGGTACCCTACACCAACTGGACGTCCCCTGCCGACCTGGTACCCTACACCAACTGGGCGTCCCCTGCCGACCTGGTACCCTACACCAACTGGGCGTCCCCTGCCGACCGGACAACCCCAGCCGACTTGGCGTCCTACTCCAACCGGGCGTCCTGAGCCGACCGGACAACCCCAGCCGACTTGGCGTCCTACTCCAACCGGGCGTCCTGAGCCGACCGGACAACCCCAGCCGACTTGGCGTCCTACTCCAACCGGGCGTCCTGAGCCGACCGGACAACCCCAGCCGACTTGGCGTCCTGAGCCGACCTGGCGCTCTTCTTCAACTGGCCGTCCCCTCCCCACGTGGTATCCCACCCCCACCGGAAGCCCTCAGCCGACCTGGCGTCCCACACCCACTGGACCTTCTCCAACATGGAGTCCTTTCCGCCATTGGCGTCCTCAGCCAGTTCAGCGTACCGATCCCGAAGAAGTCTTCCGCCTGGTCCGGGAGCGCATCGAGAAAACCTCTTTCATCAAAAAGAAGAAGGCCGCTCTTCGCGTAGTCGATGATACAGCTGTAAGTTGAATCGAAAGTTCAACGAAGTATGTATAACTTCAGAATATCCATCTTGCTTCCGAATACTAAGATCATTTTTCTTATTTCCAGCATTGCTTGCGAAAGCACAATAAGAAATATCATAAACACCGCTACACCGATGGTTTGTCCTTAGAATGATGAGACCGAAAGGATACATCAAGGACTCTGACAACAGATTTACGGCAAATAAAAGCTCGTGACGAAAACATCAACGTTTTTGATTCCATAAGTATTGGCTCGCCGTGTATCAGGAAGCTTTCGAGCTTAAACTCTCCAATAAACGCCCGGGGGTTTATTTTTCCAAGCTCAACTCCCCCCCCCCCTAGGGGTGGGCGTCTATTGGAAGGGGGCGCCTATTTTTTCAATTATCCCCATGGGGTGGGTATCTATTAGACAGAGCTCGAGGGTGATTGGGGATCTCTCTAACCGAACTTTTTGGAAGCTATCAAGAGTGATTTTGGAGCCTCTCTGACCATACTTTTTGGCAGCTTTCGAATGTGATCCCGAGAGGGTTGAATCGCGCACCATCGAGTAGTTTTTGTTCAATAGTTTTCTGGGAAAAGTGAAGTTATGTCACTTTGAATCTCGCCTCTTCAATTCAAACCATCGACGTCCGTAACTCCAAGATCGCTTTTGTGAGAACAGATCACAGTTTCAGTGTTTCATCCGTCGCTTTGATCAACACGATCTTGAGTCCCGTCGGAGGAAGTTTCGAAACTTACTTTCCTTCTTCGTCGAGTAGTTCAAGAACCTTTACTCTCGTAGCTCCAGAATAACCTTCGAGAGCTCCCGAAAAGTATGGTCCAACCGGCCCCAAAATCACCTCCATAGACTCGAGAAAAGTATGGTCCGACCGGCTCAAAAAGTAAAAGCCACGAGAGTTCCAAGAGTCCTGAGAATCTCTTCCATCAATCCCGGGCCATTTCCTAGGGAGGGAGGAGGGGCGTCTATTTTTCAACTTCGGCTGAGGCTTGGGCGTCTATTGGAGGGGGGCGTTCCTTAATTCAGGTCCACCCTGAGGATGTGCGTTTATTGGAGGGGGGAGTTTATTGGAGACTGGGCTTTTATTGGAGAATTTACGGTACATTTCCCACCGAAGACGATCGTTGCGCCGAACGAGATCATCGCAAATTGTGCTCGGCTTGAGACGAAAGTGGAACCTAAGAAAAATTAGCCCATACTTTACGCAGTCTTTACACTGCGGTTAAGGAGTTTAGAACGATCTTTGAAGCTGATTGGAATACGCTCATCATTAAGCTCGTGATTCCCGGGAGTTACCAACAGGATGAGTGGATCCGTAAGGGTATCAGGTGCTCACTCTTTCGAACGCGGATTGTTCAAATCCAGTTCGCTGCGGAAACTCTACAAGCAATCGTCATCCTTGGAAAACAAAGGATATTCGCCGCAAATGTTCAGTTGCCTCTAGCCAAGCTATCGACCAACGAGACGCAAGCACGTGACTCGATTTTCACGACTATATCACTGAATCTTTGTAGAAATTCCGAACAAATCCGTAAACCATGATTACGGATTTGATGCCTAGTCGTGAGACACTCAACACCAGTGGGGTAGCCAGGATTTTGATGCGGTCGAACTTCGTCGTTTTCGATATGGGACTAACTTGCAAATGTTTCCGACAGTTTGTGAAATTTTCGAAGTTTCATATTTTTGTTTCTGATCACTCGCTTTCCACGAAATTTGATTTCTGTCGATGAAATCCGTTCCTCGGGCCATTACCATTTCGTTTCCGGCGAAATATTCTACGAGACGGAAATTCCTCCACGAAGCTAAAAAAAAAATCAACTTGTTTTCGCAAACTGCGATTGAAATCTTTCCTGCCCCGAAGTGGTCAGAACAAGTCTGCATGCATCCACAATACATTAACAAGTTGGTCCCATATCAAAAACGACGAAGTTCGACCGCGTCAAAATCCTGGCTACGCCACTGCTCAACACCTATAATATAACCTCGATTATTTCAACTAATTGGAGCGAATAAAGGTTGAAATAATCGAGAGAAGGCAGAAGTGACCTCATTCTTGGACTTTGAGACCGATTTTTGAATTGATACTCGGTTGAAATTCAAATGGTTGAAATAATCGGGGCTGTACTGTACTGGTGACTAAACGCGACACAGGCGGAAGTTGCGATCTTGAGATAAAAACTCCATGGGAAGTTTTATTGCGAGATCTCAACTCTAAAAGGTGCCCTTCCTCCCGCCTGCGGACGCTACGCAAAAGTGGTGGAGACCTGGAAAATCCTTGGATCCTTCAAAATCGATTTCAAGAGATTCTTCTTTCGAGAGCCTTCAAAAGAGTGACTCTCTCGGCTGCCGTGGAAAAAGACCGCTACTTTGCCTTGAGAATATCACTGGAAACCCACTTCAGGCCTCACCTCTCTCGGGTCAACAATACGACGCGGGTTGACGACCTTGAAGATATTCCTCGCAGTGTCTCTCATTACGTGCGATTATGCGGCTAGACCATGAAATCCAGAGCTCTTTAAGAATCATCGATGACTTTCAGCTAGCCTACGAATCGTCACCACTACTGCACTGGAGCACGTCATCCTTTTTGCCGGGGGAGAAGAGAGTCTCGGTGTTCTCAGGAGAAGCGACAATGAGCTCAGTAGAAGCATCCAGTCAGAGAAAGAGCCGCAGAAGAAGCGGAAACCAGTTCTCAGTTTTTTTTTACAAACCTGATTTATTTAAATCGAATAATCATCAAATAATAATCATAGTCTGGAATTTTCGTCGCCTAATAAGAAAAATAATGCCATCATGACATTCGGAATCTCGTTATACATGTGAAGAGATCTTCAACTTTAGAAGGCAAACTTAGTTCGAATGTCTTCAAGCTTCTTAGCGACCTCGAATGGCAGTCGCTCCAATTCATCGGCGATTTGCTTCTGTTTGCTCGCATCGAGCGAATTATACTGTTCACACAGGTCGCCGTCGATAACAGCCTGAAATCGAAAAAATGCTGCTGAATCAGTCTTTCGGACACTTTTCATGCTCGCCAGTTCTTCGCGGGGACGGCGAAAAACTGAAAACTGCAGGAATGCGATTCGAGACATTCATGCAGGCAAAACGCATCGGAAATGGAACTTCCGGCTCACCTTGACTGGGAAGTAGTAACTCCTGTACGATAAATGGTCACGTCCGCATATAGGCGGGTGTTCAGTCCTCATATACATTTCAAGATGTTGGAAAAATTCGTGGTCGTCTTTCGACGAGAACGGTATCAATGCGCCGACGCCACCGGCTATCGTCGTGTAAACGATGGCCTCGGGGCCGCCCGGGATCAGCGCCGTTTTCTGGATCGACACGATCAACTCGCCAACGTGGGTCAGACAGAGTATATCGGCTTTCTGGCCGGCTCCGCCCAACCATCCTCGATCCCAGAGTGATCGAACGCCTGTCGGGTCTTCGTCTACATCATCAGACGTATTCGAGGGCAATCGGAGAATGTAGACATTGCCGAATTTATCGCCTCCAACAACAGTCCTGTAGTCGATCATGCACGCAGCGGTTGTCCACCGGGGCGTGAAGTCATCGGCGAATATGATCAGCTGATTCTCTTGCATTCGATACCTGTGTTGATGAAATCATTGTCAGGAGGAGGATCTAAGATGATCATCGAGTATTTACGATGACAATAACGTCTCATGCGGAATCGGATGGAGACATCGTTTTGGAAACTGTTTCTTCGAAAGGAGAATCGACTCACCTGATGAAGAAGAAGCTTTCTTGGACATCTCCGACCACGATGCGATTTCCGATGGCGTTTATGGTGACAATCAGGTTGGGCATGTGTTTGTTCTCGCACTTTCGAAGCATCTTCTTCTTGCCGAAGTCATAGATTCTCAAACATCGACCCACACCGATCAGAACCCGATTGCCGAAGTTGCACATGGCTTGAGGAACATCATCCATGACAGTGGTGTGGACCAGTTCCAACTCTGTACAGTCTTTCACCACCCTGTATGCATTGACGAAAGCGTTGCGGCATTCGCGCGGACTCAGCTGTAGATCTTTCGCAATCCCAACCAAAAGTATGGGATCCGGCGATTTGTCAAAGTTCACCAAAGCCAAACTGACGGCTGCTTCGTTTTGTTCCAACATGACCTTGTGCACTGTGGACAGGTCTGAAGGATTCAAAATTCGAATCGCCGAAGCCCAATGTTTCTTTCCAGCTCTTGGTGCTCCGAACTGTGATTCGGGGAGATCTTCAGACAAAAACGCGGCCGCGAGCTCAGCGGCCATTTCCTGTTCTGCTTCGCCTGCAGCTTCGATCATCTCTTCAGCGACTTGTTGCTTCCGTTTCTCTTTTATCGAATCGGTGTAAGCTTTGTGATCGGTCTCGATCACAATCAACTTCTGGGACTTCTTATCAATCACAAACGATCTCGGCGTGAACGAGAGCGGAGCGCTGACCTGGTTGAAGACAGCACCGAGCTTCTCTAGGGCGAGAATGCGGAGTGTGTTGCCAGCGATGGCTACGATGCCTTCAGGACACTGCTCCGAGCAGAATCCCGAGGCGTACTCGAGCGAGTCGTACGACAGTGGTGTCAAATGGAACCGATTCTGGAACAAATACGATAGCCAACATCGAGACGACATGGCCAGAACGGCGTCAGTTCCTTGCATTTTGACCTTGAATAATTTCACGCTTCTTGAGCCCAAAAAGCGGGTGCGAGTGTCAGACATTTCTCCGCTCACAGCATCGAGGACGATTCTCTTCAGGGTTCCATTTTGAAGGCCTATATTCAAGTAGAATGCTGAGCTTTTGGCTCCCTCTCCATGACCCGACATGTCGACTGGAAGAAGATGAGTTTCGACGTCGGTACCAATTCAAAAGGTTTGATAACAGAATGTGCATACCATGTGTTTCACCGAAATAAGGATAAGAAGCAAGAACGAGAAATTACCAATGGCCAGAGACTCTGGGTTGGCCTCCGGAGTCGCTTGCATCGAGACGGGTGAGAGGCAGTCTTTGGGGTCCAACGTCAAGACACGAACAGTGCCGTCGGAAGAGCCGACAGCGAGGAAATTGGATCTTTGTTCGAGCGAGGGAATCGAGCCCAAAGCCATACAGAGGACGTCGCTGTTCATTTCTTTGCGTTCAGTCCATTCATTGAGTTGACCAGAGGCGTCCATTTCGAAATAAACCAACTCTCCACCCGTCAGAGCTATGACGACTTGACGCTGATTGACGGCGCATTTCACAATCAACTTTTTACCGGACGTTCTCCACTCGTTGACTCTCCGATCAGCTCGTATGTGTCTGATGCCCTCGGGATAGATTTGAACGAGAGCGTCGTGACCGATCTGATGACAAGCAAGAGTGGGGGTCGTGCCCAAGAAACCCGAATCTGTGACTTCTTCGACCGTTTCTCCGATGCTGAGCACCAGCGTGGCGTTGACGAAGGACACCACGATATAGGCGTCGTATTGATCTGGAAATCGAATACCGTTATAAGATAAGACTGAGGAGTATGTCGCGGATGAGTTCTCTCAGAACAAACGAAAGTTACCAACGAAAAGATCGTGACTCACCATCCAATCTTCTTTTGACCGTCCATACGGCACTAGGATTACCGGGGAGCTCCGAAACGGCCATCTCGCTCACTTCCAGACCGTGTCGTAAAACTCGCATCGTAGACCGTGGACCTCGACCGCAAGCCGCGTAGAGTTGAGGAGTATCTTCGCTCGTAAGATCAGCTACCTTCGAGCTCATGATCGGAGACAGAGAATCCATCTCGTCGACCAACACCAGATTCTTTAAATCTCGCGGCAGGAAGAAGAACGTGTCGCCCTCTTCAAGGGGAAAACTAGACGAGAACTCGGGTTCATCGGTATTGTCTCCAAGATGAGCAATCTGATACAGAGCGTGGTTCCCAAACTCCGAAGCCACGAAGAGGAACCCCGATTTGAGAACGTGCATCGTCTGTGCGACGGGGAGCGAGTCGAAGTATTTGAGTTTGATCTCCGTGACAGCATCATCGTCGAATTCCAAGGTAATTTTGAAGATGTCTCCTTGTTCGGTTTGAGCCAAGAAGAAGAACATCGATTTCGTTTTATGCTGTGTCGAACACACAAAAAGCATACCCCTCTCGGGGTCGTCGAGGTCATTCCTTCGACGAGGTATCGGACATCGGATGTCGGTTTGTTCTCCCAAGTTTTTGTAAGTTATGAAGTTCTCTGAGCACACCAGAACTCCGGATGGCCCGTCAACACCACCTGGCACGGCGATTAGGAAATTACTCGGCTCATCCAGAGGCTCTGAATACTTTCGCACCACGTGATTCAGGCCAAGATCGAGTTCGTAGAAGGTCAAGCTCTGAAGTGCTTTCTTGGCGGCTTCACCGGTGTGATCGTTATCGGCCTCTTCGTAGTCCAGTTCGATGCAGGCAAACACGGGATTCTCGAATCCAACGTCCACTCCCACCATGTGGTACACCAATGTGTTGCTCTTATGTGCTTCTAGCGGCGAGGAAATCGTGAGTCGAGCGTTTGAGTCGCGGTTGAGAATGTACACGAGCTTTTGTTTTTCGACGGCTCCTATCATCACCGCTCGACCCTTGGGATCAACCGCCAGATACTGTCCCGGCACGATTCGACGACAGCCGGATTTCCCGAATGTTTCCATGTGTACTTTCTCAAGAACATTTTTGATGGGATTGAACTCGAGGATGCAGATCCGACCAGAATCCGAACCTGTAACCGGAGTGTGGGATGAACGACTTCGATTCGAGATATTCGAGACTAGAAAATCCCGCCAAGGGGGATGTGTGCACCACAACACTCACCAACAATCAGATAATCTTTGCTGCCACCCGTCAGACGGAAGCTCATCAAGCTGCGAATCACACCGAAAACATCAGTTGCATAGACGGTGTGAACTTTTCCCGTGTTCGAATCCGGTTTGAGGATCTCCAAGATCTTCCCCTTGGCGACAGCGATTTCCTGCTGTTTGTGTCCAGAGAAATTTCCATGACAAGACGCCGTTATTGAAGTCGCGTGTTGCAGAGTTAGATTGTAAAGATGCATTCTGTTGTCGGAGTCTGCAATGCAATTCCCCGCATGTAGCGTTCGCTCCTTCAAGGCACTAATGTGGGTTCTCGGAGTCGATCCACCATTGTTTACATGGGACTATGGCTGAAAACGTTATGGGGAATGAAGCCGAATCTGGGGAGAAAGGTGAAACTGGTACTGACCCGAGCTTGCAGACCCGGAATTCCTCACACTCCGTCGTTAGAGAACGTATCCGGCGAGCAGTAACGAGAACTTCAGTTGATATCAACAGTTTTCACATCGGCGCGCTAGCAGGGTGATGTTTTGTTTTCGGCATGGAGCCGCCGCCGCTGGATTTTGAATTTTCGCGCCGCATCCGGTAAATATTGCTCGTTGCTCTATTTGATTCCGTGGATTAGGTGATAAGTTGATAAGCATGAACATTTCGACCTGCAACGGAGACCGGCGATGGAATTCGGGGAGGAGAATCCCACATTCCTCTTTTTCTTGGCCGACATTTGAATGAGGGAGGGACGAGAGCTTCATGCTCCTGCTTGGGCTCGACTTACAGCCCTCCCGGCACTGACGGATCAGATGCAGTAGGTTGATTGGGAAGTCTCGCAATAGTGAGCAAGGATGCAGCGAAAATGTTCTGACTTGGGATCCCGATATGGATCCATCGGTCCATGTGTGCACTTGATAAATGATTGCTACATTGATTGTTCCAGCCGGCGTAGTGGTCGAGCCCGCTATTCGTCGGGCTCGCCATTGTCACCGCGCCAACCGAGAACGACTCGTTGATGACATTATTTACGCTCAAATCATTTCGGAGCAGTTTCTGTCGAAAGGAACCCGAGATAATCCCGAAGATACAGGGAGACGAAGCGCCCTCTTCATGTTTTTTTCTCAAAGCTGCCGTGCTTTGAGCCCAGGTGAAGAAGAATGGGGTTTTCTTCCCTCTGATGGAAGAATGAAAACTCAGTTAACTTGGCAACCTCCCGGTCCTAGACATTTTTGTACGGGTCTGGTCACACAGCACGGTGCCAATAAGAGCCGCACACTTATTGTTTTGGCCGTCTCTCGTTGTCAGATCCGAGCAGGGAGTCGCCCGACGTTTTCGCCGTCGGCAGAAATCATCATCGTCATCGCCTCTATACAGGCGATATAGGCGAATCTTCCTAGATTTTCCCTTGAGCCCTCAAGTTGTCGTTCCTCGGTTTCTTCTGAAACGGAAAACCCAGCAAATTCCAAGCTCAGGGATAGGGTCCGTTCCTGTCCTCCTTCCATAAAATTCGATCTCCGAAACTAAGCCCTCCCACGGTCATTCAGATGATGCGTTCATACTGTAGTAACTTGGCGCTACCTGTCTCCTCGCAAAGAGTGTACTGATATCATACTGGAGAGCGTGGACCGGCGGAGAGCCACGATGATAAGTTTTGTCAGTATTAAACACATGTAAAGAGGAGCCGCGAATCATTCGGCTGAAGTCGACGATCGAGAACCAAAATTCTGTAAAAATTCTCTCGAGTGAGTTCATTGGAAACGACAGTCCACAGTGACTGTCAAACAGTGATAGCTTGGCATATCTGTCTACTCTGAGGAACAGCTGCTTCTCCGGTGCACTAGTTGTTTACGGAATCTCATGGACGATTCAACCCGCAGGCACATGATCGACAGTGGAAGCCGGTGTTCCGCCGGTAATATGCTCACGAATCTCGCGGAGACGCTGTTTGAAGTTCCCGGTGAAGTTCTCTACAAGAGTATTCGGCTGAGTATCGTCTTGGTGTTTATAGTCGGTGCACTCTGCAGCCTGATGAGTACCTTGACGTACATCGGGGTCCTCCTGGCCCTGATATTGGCCTTCATATACAGATTCACTCTGCCTAAGGTAAGAGGAGCCGTGTGTTTTGAAGGCTTTCAAAAGCTTGCGATGGCTGCAGAGGAGTTCCTTAGCTGCGACTTCAGGGCTGCGGCTAGAGGTCGAGTCATCGTAGAATTGAGAGTGACCGAGCCAAAACTCAGTCTTGACGGAATTCACAGAATTCACACTTGTACCTACCCTAGATCAATTCTCGTTTACTTATTCGATGTCAGAGTCGCAAAACGAAGTGTGAGCTCAAGATGATCCATGCTTGAGCCGCGTTCCGACATTGACCCAGATTGATGCAAGCTTGAGCTCGCTAAAGGTTGACAAGATATCCACGAATCAACTCACGAAAACATCTTTTGAGGGGAACGCTTCTTCTAATTCTGCTCTCGGTTTACACAGCGCGATCCATCCCAGATCGATAACATCCTCAGTTCCAAAGCGGTCGTGTTTGGTCATAGGGCAGCTGCTCTGGACGCTCCAGAAAACACGATGTCAGCTATTCGACTTGCCAAGAAGAACAGAGCGCACGGGATTGAGATCGATCTGAGCTTCACAAAAGACAACGTTGCGATTGTGTTCCATGACGACGACCTTGATAGAACGACGAACGGAAGAGGTCCTGTTCTGGATAGCACTTGGGAAACGGTGAGAGTCCGAGTTTTCACATTCCATTGCCGCACCTAGGTTTATCGTCAAGAATCATCCCCGATTAGAGTACGCTCACGAATTTATGCTTCAGATTCAAGGCTTGGACGCATCGATCCATCACATGTACTCCGATTTGTACAGAAACGAGAAGGTCCCTACCGTTGACGAGGCTGTCGAAGGAGCTCTGAATCTCGGCCTGAAGATCATTCTCGATGTCAAGGAACACGACGAGCGGGCGGTCAGCTATATCGAGAGCCTTTTCGAAAAGCACCCTAACCTCAAGAACGAAGTGCTCGTAGCTTCATTCTACCCACAGGTATCGGAATCGAGTTCTGATACTTCTCGCTCTTCTCAGTGACGAATGCGGAAATTATTCTCCTCCTAGAATCATCTCCGGTTTGTTGCTGCGACTCTTCGAGATCTGAATTCGGGAGAAACTTGGAATTCGGATGCACAAGCGTTCCTCCTCGATTATGTAACTCGAAAGGATAGCCTCTGGCTCAGTTTGTTGAAGTTCGAAACTTTTCATTTCCAGTTGGTGTACAAACTGCGCAGCAGACGTCCGGACATCGTAACTGCCTTCATTTGGAGGAAGCATTTCATAGCTTTCCATGATGTTGAAGGCACCAAACCCCGTTACAGTAACTCCCCAATTAAACAATACATCGCTGAGCTGTTGGATCCGATCCTTTAATGGGCTCTTCATAACTTCCTGTGGCACATGGCTGGTGTCAGCGCGGTCTCGATTCACAAGGTTGGTGCTCCGCAGCTTTCGTTCGTACGAGAAGACCAGGGCCGAACCCTGCATCCCGTTTCCGCCATCGGAGAATAGAACTTTTCATTGAATGCCATATCTCGAAGGCTATCGGTCTTAGAGCTTGACTCGTAGAGGCGATTCGTTATCGACACTACACGTGAGCGATGAGGAGGAACTTGGTTTCAAATGCCACTGAAAGTTGGCCACAGATATTGGAATCCCAGTTCAGAGTTCAATTCCTTAATCTCAGTTCGAATTGCAGGATCATATCAGCAAGGATTACGTGGACTTCTGGACGGCGCGGAATATCAGAGTTCTGACGTGGACACCCAATAACCCAGTAGAGAAAGATTTTCTCTTGCATCTGAACGTGAGCCTCATAACCGACACTCTCGTGTGATAAACAGAGGTCTTCAGTCGGGAACAATACAGAAACGTGGAGAGTACTTGAAGGATAAACTGTGCCTCACGAACACAGTGCCAAGGTCTGTCTACCGGAATCTCGAAGATTAGGAACCGGAAAATTAACGATTTCGACGTTATCATCCATTTGTACGCAACAATGATTACGGCTGTGTGATTTGCTTGAGAGATAAATGTGGCCGACATGACTGTAATACGCGCTTTAGGAACATTCCAAACCTGTATACCCACGCTGTTCAAGGAGGTACCGCCCACCTCATGTCAATAAAGGCAGATCATCCCGTCGCCGGGACTCGCGATTGGATGATTTATTTATAACAGATGCACAGTTTTGGAATGTAGGGAACATCCAAAAAAAAAACATTCTCGGAGAATTTCTCGTCTGGATTAGATTGTACTCCCTCCGTTCCGAAATAGTGGTCACATTTGACCGCGTGATCGTGTTCCGAATTAGTTGTCACATTTGCTAATGGCGCCATTGCGGCTCGCTAGACGCTCCCGCATGGAATGGAAGAAGGTCATTATGATCAGCACTGAAGCTGGATTCCATTAGGAATTAATTTTTTTTTATTTACAATGAAGAGATTTGATTCACACTGCTCGTCGAGATCACACTCAATAATGATGCGCAGCGAAAGAAGAAGCAATGTCCAACATGCACATTGCAACATTCGTATGCTTTCAAACTGTCCGATCATCTTCGACATCGAATCAAGGGCGTCCCTGAGCGTCAGTTACACGAGCACGGTTCGAACATTGCTGAAACTATCACCCAGCATCACAGAACCATGGATAATGACACATAATTTCAAATGGGACAACTAATTCGGAACAAGATTCGAGAACATTTTTCGACTCGCGCGAACGGGCGATGATATTTGCAGTCTTTTGACATGATGCAGGGATCCGATCAACTTCAAATTCGAAACCTAGACGCCCAGCACAGTGGCCCATAAGAATATGCATCGTTCATGATGGGATTCCGCGTATATTCCTTAATCCAGGCCCTGGAAGTCAAATGTGACCACTATTTCGGAACGGAGGGAGTATAAAATACTTCACGCAAAAGGCTTCACAAGCACAAGCAAACCAGGCGCTACAAACATTGAACCGATGGCGGGAAGCACCGAATTGGCGGCCTTCTCCCGGTCCTTGTTAGGATTTCTAGGGAACACAGATTCTACTCGACCCCTTTCGGCTGTTCGAATGTCGGCGGTGCAGCAGCACTGCATGGGATTGATATGACTACGTTGGGAGTCACCTGTTTCGCATGAATCTTGTCCTTGAGACAGATCCAGCTAAATGTGAACGTCTTCCGTCAACGAGACATCATCAATTTCATGTCAAGCGTCTCCTACGCGAACAACGAAACCGAGCGAAGCGTCAACAGCGCATCCTCCACTTTCACCTACCGCCTCCCACCGAACCGTTCTGACAAACGGTGAAAGTCAGCCATGGATCGATTGGTTGCGTAAGCGACTCAATTTCTTCTGTTCATTAGCGAAGCGGCTCGAGCTGAACAAAGAGGCTGACTTCGGGCGTGTCACCGGGTTGTTCTGAAGACATTTCATCCCAAACTGTGGGTTCTCCCACTCGTTCAGCTGGTCGTTTAGAGAAAAACGACAACTGTCAAGTTATTGATCACCTAACGGAAGCTGAGAGAGGTGACACGAAAGTGGTGGGAGAAGACACCGCTTAGTATAAGACCACCCTATCCATGTGTTAAGAAATTCACTTTCACCTGACTCACGCACCGACTGAGCGACTGACTGACTACCTGGCTGGCGGGAAGACATTGCAAGCAAACGAAACCGTTGAAGCTCGTCATGTTCAACCTCCTGGTAAGCCCACTCTCCTGATCCTCTGAGACTGAAGATTGAACCCTTGTGCCAGAAATATATTTACGGTGAATGACTCCCTTGAGCCTCGTTCTGCTGTTTTCCTTTTTTTTGCGCCGCTGTCCTCAAGGTTTGAGTTCATCCGCGGAAGGAACAGTCCAATCTTTTCAGAGACTCGAACGCCGACTCTGCGATCGGATGAGCCATAGTTTCTGTGCTCTGTGCTGTGTGTTGTGTGAGGCTTTGTTTGACCATCCGGAGTGACTCACTCCCGAGTACTGCGTACGAAATCTAAATCGGTGCGTTTCGCAGGGAATATCACTGACATCACTATGCTTCGTCAGTTCGTCCGAGGCGTTCCTAAAGAAGCATGCTAAGCAAGACAATAACGGATGGGCGCAGTACGGTTTCGGGAGTGCAGCGCCGGCATCGGCTCCGGTCTATCCTCCATCGTACAACCTTCAACCAGCCTACCAAAAACTCCCGATCTACTATCCTCAACCGTATTTCCCACCGAAATACGGTGCTCCGGTGCCGCCGAAACTGAACATCCTGCCGAAACCTGCTGCGAAACTTGAAACTCCTCATCAACAAGGGAAGTTCGCTTATCCTGTCGCCTACCTCCCCGCGTACTACATGAGACTGGACAACTACGGATACCCGCCCGCGCCTAAGGAACCGCTTCTTTCAAAGCTGGGTCTGCGAAAGTTCCGCAAGGGCGACTACGGTGCTTACGGAGGCGGTCAAGGACAACACTACGGATACCCGTCCGGTTACAGGAATCCCGCTGCCTACGGAAACATTCAACCCGACTCCAAAGGACCCGGGACTTTCCCGTCTCCTATCGATTGTGAGTGATGTCTTCACACTGCTTCGTCAAATTTAAGACTGAAGGGTATTTCTCAACTTTGTCACGCGCTTCGTCTTGGGTGACGTCAATGTTTGTGAGGCGTAGGCTCGTGCTGCGGAAAATTAACTCAAAGCTTTGTCCGCCTGCAGGTCCCCAACACGCCGACAAATATCTTAATGTTGGCGGGAGGTGGCAAGAGGATCCTCCCTATCAATACACGGGCCATCGTTTTGGAGTGCCCGTAAAGAATGCTTCCCAAGAAAGAAACCAGCCTTAGAACAGGAAGTTTATTTCTCATTCCAAAACTTGTTCTTGTGGTGACTGTGAAAGTAGTGATCGAGACCGTATTGGAATAACCTAATGGAAATGTTCTTCTTGTGCGATGGATTTTCCTCGAGCGTATCAGTGTTGTGTGTCTACGTCAGCTGTCTCAGATTAACTCAGGTTGAGCACGGTCTTGTCGAAAACGTTGTGGTCTCAATTCTCTAGCTGAGGGGGAACTTCTCTCGTCCCTTGCGCTCATACAGTACGTCCATGTGTATATGTTAAGTAGGGCTCATGTCGTCGATTGATAACATTCGAGTGAGCGTTCCTTCACGATGTAAATAATCCCATCCGTTTCATGTGTTATTTCGTAATATGTCATCTCAAGCTCGACGGAAATAAAGCTGGATGATCGGAAGATCGCCAACGTCCTCAAGAATGAGAATCATTATTGTGTTGCTCTCTTACTTGGGTCGAAAACGAATCTTTTGAAGGTCAGAGACACACTGATGGGCTCGCTTTCGATTTTGTCTGCTTTCTTACTTTTCAGCACTCGTTTCAAAGCATCTGACATTTCAACACCAAAGTCTAATTGCACTTTCACTTTGCCACTCTGGCCGAAAGGGCTTTGAATTTTTCCAGTTTCTCCCGAGCTGAGACAGACTTTCATTTGGGAGAATATCTCAATGTTGGTTTCTTTCTTGAACAAGTTTTTGACAATGACTTCGGTTTCGTTTGGCACCCGATCGACGACGCCCGACTTGTGTTTGGTCTTGAACACTCGCAGCGAGGCGAGGTTTTTCCTGTAGTCGGGGTTGGTGAAGATCTTGATCACTCTTCCGTGGTAGGCTAGTCTGCAGCTTTTCGTATTCACGTCGGTGTCGAGTTTTGAACCTAAAATCAGATTCTGTACACCACATATGATGGGCTGGTCGAATTCTAGAAGAGCGAAGAACGTTCTTCCCTCGGCGTTTTTAGGAAGCTCGTCTTCGTAAGGAAATTCCTGCTCATGTGAAAAACTCTCCAGACCACTGAAGAAAGTTTGTTTGGCAAGGACGGTGTCGTGTATGGAGGTTACGTGGAACTTGGCACCTGAACGGATGTCGTTCCGAAAATAGGCTATCCTGGATATGGGAACCACGACCGCGTACGTTAACTGGAAATGATTCGGAGAGCATACGATTCCCCGTTCGAATTGTTTGGCGTCGAATTGAGTTACGCAAATGCCGACACGATCGCCCTGAATCGCTTCCGTCACGGGCTCACGAAACACCTGCATCGACTTGACTTTGCGTTGTACTTTGAGTATCGGAATTTCGATCGTAGCGTTCACAGAGATCATCCCTTGTGTTACGGTGCCTGTTAATGCGGATGAAGAGTTTTGAGAGTTTATCTTACGTGTTTCATCGATGGAAGGTAATCCATTGTTGGCGGCATCCGACTCCGAGAAAACTCACCTGTAAGTATAGTTCCTTGACCCTTGATCTGGAAGCAGTGGTCGACGCAGAAGACAAATGGACCTTCGCGACTCCGGTTCGGAACTGGAACGGTTTCGGCAATGAGGTCTTTCAGCCGATCCACACCGATGGGCGCGGTCGCGGCAGCATTTGCTGATACTCCGATCATCTCGGAATCTGCAGTTAATAAATCGAGTGAGTACGGTAATTCTTAACATCACTCACAGATAGCGTGAGCCTCACAAGCGGAACTGTTGAAATCGGGTGCCACACACTTTTGAACTTTGTGAGTTCCAGAGTTTTCTTTATCTTTGTCTTTATCTTCTCTAGCGCTGCTGTCCCGCCCTCCATAAGATCGAGTTTGTTGAGCACAATGAGCATTCGATCGCAGCATATTTCGCCGATGATTAGGCATTCCGCGGTTTGGGTTTGGATTCCTTTCGTGACGTCTATGACTAGGAGCATCATGTCGATGATTTGGGCTCCTCCTTTCGGATTTGGAAAAAAAGAAAAACGTTAAAACTGCTCCGTCGATTGGCAGATCATGTGTGTAACAGTGACTCGAATGGGTAATTGTCCGCACTTGCCTATAACGGTTTTTATGAGGCTCGCGTGTCCTGGACAATCCACCAACGTGAACTGCATGTCTCCATGAGAACTCGGATGGGAGAATGTCGAAAACCCGAGGTCGATTGTAATTCCTCGCTGTTGTGATTGAGGATTCTTATCGAATGCAGCCGTGCTCGCCTTCTGGCTGAGCGCTCGACACAGGGATGTTTTCCCGGAGTCAA
The DNA here is from genome assembly GCA_021527715.1 of Neoseiulus cucumeris. Lineage (NCBI taxonomy): Eukaryota > Metazoa > Arthropoda > Arachnida > Mesostigmata > Phytoseiidae > Neoseiulus > Neoseiulus cucumeris. Next base: position 6,109,303 of record JAJSRV010000006.1, on the reverse strand, counting down.
CGTGTCCGAGTACCCCGATGTTGATATTCACCATCTTCAACCAAAACAGTGAAACCCACTTCTCCGGGAGCGTGAATGGGAAATTAATTATAGTAGCGAGGGAAGACACTTTTTCCGGCTCTTATACTCTAATCATGAGTGAGTCCGACCTAACTATCGAGTCGTCCAAGGTCAGAGTTTGGAAACTCTTCAGGGCTCCCCTCGCTCCTGGGCATTCACGCGCACATCACCGATTGTGCAAGAATCTGGATGTGAGGATTTATGGTGATATCTCTCTGCGTGAAGGACACAAGTTCCACATGAGACTCTACGTCGAAACTATGTGGGAAACGAAATGGCTGTTGGACTCGGATAGAGTTCAGAGCTTCTGTGACAATCACATGTCACAATCAATCATGGCAACGAGCTGAACTGCTCACCTGGAGAACAACATTTTGAACGCAGAGAACAACCTGCCAAGTGCCACCGCTCAACGCGCAGATACATGCCGGCTGATCAGCTGTTACCGATGGCGGTAAATTTGAACCGTTCAGCGTGATGGCAGTAGTTCCGCGACGCTTCCGCACCCCAATTCTCCCTTCCGCTCATGCTTTGCCGGCCTCAGACTTTTCCATCAATGAATCAGGATCCTCGGCGCATTCGTCTGGCGAAAGGTCTCTTGATGTGAGTGAATATTGAGGCGGGAACATCAAGCCGTTTCGCACCCGTTCTCCTCCGCGGACCAGTAGAGTGCCTTATTGCGAGGATTCCCTCACGAAATACGGAACAGCCAGAGTTCCCTTCCAGAAAGTGAGAAGAGTTCAGCGTGAATATCCCGCAGGTAAGACGGTGATTTGAACTGACTTGCAATTTCAGGTGATACTAACTGCGTTGTGATGAGCGCCATCTCAAGTCTGGAAGTACATATCTATATCCCCTACAAATGCTGGGCGGAACTTGATGGGATCACTTTGAAACCCATGGTTAACGGAAGTCTTGGAAACTTCCTATCGTCTTTCCGCTGGATCGGGATCCCTACAATCAAGAAGACCTCCAGCATGGGATTCTTCGCAGGACATCTGAATTGGATGTCATTAGAATCCATGGTTCTCTCCAATCAATTGAAGACCCGGATCGCCGCAAACTGGCTCCCAACCGGATTGGTTTCTCATCTTCATGCCCTAACTTCTCTCGATTGTGAATCTTTTCCGACGAAAATGATGCTTCTTCGATGCATAGATTCGAGAATCAGATTTTCTCATCATCGCCGAAAATAAAACAGGAGAGATTATGTGATGCAGTAGAAACCTCATTGAACTCAGTCTCAGCGAGCTTACTCATGATACACACATATACAATATTACTTTGCGTTTCAGGATGTTATCTCAAGTCATGATAGGGAGGATTTGTATCGAAGATCGATGGCTGATGTTATCAATGAAAAAACTGATTGCATGAGATAATCCCTCAATGAATCTTTATTATGTACTTTATCCATGCCAAACAGTCGTGGGGAGTGAGCGTAGCGTGGACCCATTTGGTACCGTAGTAGATGTATCTATTATACCAAGGTATCGTCTCTTCGATGCCCCCTGCAACCAAAGCTTTGCGCACTACTTGTCCGCAGTTGTTGACTATCAGTTGGTATTCAGCGCACGTGCGGTAGTTTCGCCACCACGACTCGATGCGACTCTCGTTTATGATTTTGCTTGGGATTTCCAAAGTTTCATCGGGGCGACGACCCTCCAGCTTCACATCATCTTCAAGTGTGGTCTGCGGACTTGATCCTTTCTTGATCGCCGTTGTCGTCTTAGGCCAGTGACTAATGTATGTACCATTGGAAAGCTGGAGCGACAGGTGGCCGACAGCCAGTCCGGAATCGCCATTGTTTTTTCTCGTGTCGTCTACGCTCATCGACCAATAAAACGCCTTCGCCATCTGGGAAAATATTGAATCGTTAGGATAAAGGACTGCGTTATTGTGTCCGACGGAGAGCTCGATTGATTCTCGATAACTTGAAGGAGAGAATTCATTCTCACTCATCTAAAGTACCCAAGCGTACATAGTATTCAAGCGTTCATTCTTTTCACGAAGCCTGTAAATACCTCGAAAATAGAGAATGGACTTTCTAGGCTCTGTTTTCTGGTCTGTTCTTGCACGTGTGACCAACCATTAACTGTCATGGCTGCCGAGAACTTGACATCAGCGCCCTCAAGGAGAACGCCGCGCAAGAAGTCTTGCGCATCAAGAAACTAGCGAATGTTCAACTAGAACCGAACGATGTGTAAACTCCAAAACTATTCTGACTTGTCCAGTGACAAGTTCAGAGATGAGCAGAATAATTTGTGGGCTTTTGTAAAACGTCACTCGACGAACTTTTTCTTTGTAGCATACCTGTAGATCAGTTGAGGGCTTGTACTAAGAATTCATTGAACCATGGTTTGAGAGGAAATGAGTGATATGCCACAGTCGACACCTAGCAGACCGGCTATTTAGAGAGTTCTGCGTGGCAGGCGTGAGGCACGCTCGGCGGCTGGAGAGGAGAACCATGGGAAGAACCAGATTAAAACGCACACGAGTTATGGACTCGTTGTGAGTTCACTGTCTGGTCTCACCATGGTTTTCTGAGGGGTTGTTTATCGGTTTAGGCCGCATACAGAGAGTGGTTTCACGCTGGTTAGAAAACGTAATCCAACGATAAACAACATTCCGAGGCTGCACTCACATGAGATGCGGATGAATTTAGTCGAATAGATTGTTGCAAAGTCGAATGAAGACACTCCAACGCATTCCTAGGCTAGAAAAACATCAACCGACAATATTCGTCGCACACGCGATCTCAGAGGTCGATTCACCACCTTCATGTTCAGAGAGCAACAGTAAATTCATCCCAATGTTGAAGAACAAGAGTGCCCGTCAATCCACCCCGGACTCTTGATTGACGGGGTGACCAAACTCTTACTACAGTAGAACCCCGTTATAACGCACTTTAAACGACCGGCAAAACTGTCCGTTATATCCGAGTAGATTGACATGGGGTGAGATAGGAGACGGGTCATGGAATCAGTCCGTTATATCCGTGTCCATTATAACGCGGTTCCACTATATTTGCCTAACGGACAGGCGTTAATTTCCGGAGGTCAGGGTTCGTAGTTCGGAATTCTGGGAAGTCCGAACTTCGAAGTTTGGGAGTCGGAAAGTTCATTCGACAACGATGTTACACGACAGTCTTGTTTCTCTTGTGTAATCTTCCTTCTTTCAGTAACGAAAACGGAGTTCCATATAGCATTACCCTCACGAAGTGAATTTCAGAAATTCCTAAACTTCGAAGTTTGGGATTCCAGACTCCGTCGGATCGCTCCGGCAGTTCTGAGCAGTTGCGGACCCACCGCGCAGCAGCGGGTGGGTCCTCTCCTCTCCTTTCTTGTTCCGTGGGCGAAATATTATACTTCTGGGAACGCTAAAAATCTGCAACCCTCCAACCAGATGTTATTTCTCAGATCGGCCACTGGTTTCAAGAGGCGGCATTCCGAGGGTTGCGTGAGGCCACCCAAACTCATCCTTCATCCGGTTGTCACTCAAATGTATCGCAAAGCCCGGTCGATTCACACTATCGTCAACTCTGTGATCCCCCTGAAACGCGATGCGTGAGAGTCCTCCGGGAGCTTCGGATAATTTGCTTGTGGGTTCCATGTTTAAGTATCTGATAACTCGCGAGTCCTTGATCATACGCGATTTACGAAGACAACTCTCAAAATATTCTGGAATGTCTCTGATGCGAAACCCATTTTCCCGATCCGTTAGCTCCGTCTTCAATGTTCCGCAGAGCCAGAGAGCCCTGTTATTGGGTTGAAAGGTTTCCGCTAATACCTCAGTTAGAAAGATAAATAAAAATCTGATACCTAAATTCATTACTCGGTCGGGAGAATCTTCTTCGCTTCGCAAAGTTCGAAAATATCCACAATAATTACATTCATCTGACAATCCCGAGCAGTAACATATGAGGTATACGCCACACAAGCCTTATGACAGAGATTCTCATAGGTGGGACGTTCTTCAAGTTATTCGCGGAAATTCGTTATTCGCAGGAGGGCTTGGAACCAATTACCCGCGAATAACGGGGGACGACTGTACATATGCGTTTATGATACGCTTTTTACTTTTTTTGCAGTTTTTCGGTCAACCGAGAACCGCGGTTTTCGAAAACTCGGGCAACTGCAAGCCCTACTAGCGACTTGAACTTCACTGCCGTCGTCTCGCTCGAATTACAGATTCCCTTATTCATCAACTCTTCCAAAGCAGACTTGTTAACTATCACGAGAAAAACTACATAGAAGAGCGAAAATTTTGTGCAGGCAATTTGGCGCGGGTATGTCGATAAATTGGCTTAGGCAGCACCTCCGCTTGCCTCAGTCAAATCGGCTCAGTACAGGAAATCTTGTCTGTTGTGAGTGAAGTTGAAACTTGAAGAATATGCCAAACTGAGTGAATGAACGCCGTTTCCTACTCGCTGTCTGGAAATTCGGGGTACGGCACGCCTGATTTGGCCGAAATTTCAGGATATCGCTTTCAATTCGGTAAAGATATCAGTTTCTATGGTTTCATTAAAAATTCGGCTGATCTCAGAGAAATATCAAAGGTATTGTTAACACGAAAATAGAGCTCCCCAACATTCATGCTAAATGGACGAGCCAGGTACAGTTTTCGAAGGTTTTCGGCTTTCGGCGATCGGCACCGTTGATTCGAGTGCTATTCATGTCATGCCTTCCCTACCCAGACTTCTGTCGAGTGAGGGTTTCAGGAACATGTGTATCATCAAAGCAAAAGGCAGGGACCTGGAGCCGTGAGTCCTCACCGACAGGCGATTGCCCTGTTCCACCTAAAGTTCCGACTTTGATTCGCGAGGAAGCGAGATTCTGCCGGAATGACGTGGCAACTCATCACATTTTTCACAACTCGGCTGTGAGCTTCATCTCTGTACAGCTTCGTTGACGTTCTCGAGTGGAGATATGTCGGAGAACATGTCACGCGATAATTTCAGATGGAGTCAGAAATCATTTCAATCAATCGGTGACACGATATCAGCATAGCCGGCCGGTCATGATTCCTTCTCCAGTTCAAATTCAGACGACTTACTGGAACCCTTGACTGGTACCACAAGCGGGACGAATTCTTCCCGAATGAGGCTCTTTCCGGACAAGGAGTGACACTCGTTCTGTCATCGTTTCGTTCAGAGAAGATAGCGCGAGAAAACGGACCAAAATTGAGTCTCTCTCCGCGCAGTTGCCTTGGCCACCCGAGGGCGCGGACGACGTATACGAGTTGCGGGAGTCCCTCACCCAGGAGTCTGTCAGGAGCGGGGCGCCATCTTGTTTTGGAGGGCGCTCGCAGTGCTCGGAGGGTACATGAAAGTGCAAATCAACGTGAGTTTTTGATGTACGGCAGGAGCTCTTGTTCTCAATGACGCTATCAGTGACATCGCGTAGCACCATCGAAGCGTAGGCTACACGACATCTGTCCTACGATAAAGGTAATTGTTGACAAAAAGAATCCCGAGAAACAGTTCTCGTTCGAAGTGTTCCATTTCTGAGTGGTTAGAGTCAGCGATGCAGAACTTCCCCGATCCGGGATTTATTGTATAAGAAGCCACGGGAGTCCTCGGAGGAAACCGGAGAATCGAAATAGTGTTGCCCCGATTCCGAGTTCTCGAGCGTAATCCCAGTGACGAGTGTGGATAGGCTCTTCCTCCGAAGTCCCTCGTTCCAACAAGATCGAAAGTGTTCGAATTGTGGTCACAGAACGAGTTCCTCAATCGTGGAGTGTGAATTGATCGAAGCGTTACTCGGGGATCTAAAGTTCTCGAAGATCATAACTCTTCGGGTTGTGATGGATGAACCTTTTTACGTGGGAGCGGGATCAGTCGTGCCGAGAGCAGCATGTGGGAAACGCTGATGAATCCACACGTTGCGGTGTGTTTCCCACCCCGTTCCGATTCTAAATTCAAGAGTACTTCATCGAACTTCCGCAGATTCGAATGAAACACGATCAGCTTCAAATCTAATCGACGTCGGTTGAGGAATGTCTAAAGTTGCGAAAAGTGGCCTGAAGTTCGTCAAGAAGAGAGTCGCAGGACATAAGCGCTCAGCTGAGGTTGGTCGGGGAGTATGGCGGAATTTCCTAGAGAGTATCAGCAGATAAACCAAACTCTTGAAGAACCAGACTAGGAATGGAGGAAAATGACTCGGATATTCCCGCAAGGAAAGTGGAGAGCATCAGCAAAAAAATTGACAAATTATTTCTCCCCGAAGGATATTGAAGACGAGGCCTATGAGAGAGAACTCGCCATCCAAGCAGCTCGAGAGGCTGGACTCACGAGCAATGTTCATCCTTCCCATCAGGTTTGCCTCAAAACTTCTCAAGAACAAAAATCACTCCCTTGGCTCCCTTGAAACTTTGAATTCATTGATTCACAGGTTCAAACAGTTCTGCCACCCAAGTCTGAAGACGATGAGCTCGCGACAGCTCAGGCCGCTGTGCCTCAGGATCCAACGGTAGCGTTTCTTTCTGTTCTGTCGTGCGCCACAGATTGATTTCAAATAGTCATACATGGAAACAGAGGAGAAACCGCGTGGGAGAACTCGATGCGAGAATCCGATCCCTATTCCAGGTGAAAAAGTCCAGCGAGGATTGGGAATTGTTCAACAAACTCCTGGGAAAAGTCGAGACAACCGTTCAGTCGACTGTTCAAACGATAGAAAAAGTCAAAGAGACCTCGGTCGTAGAGGAGATCATTCAGAAGGAGAAACAATCGCAGATCGTGATTCCTGAATACAAGGGAGTGAAATCTTTTGAAGAAGCAAAACGCGAGAAAGAAGAAAGAGAGCGTGAAGCCCTAAGGCAGCGCCGCGATGCCGACGGTAGGTCTTGCTTGGTCATTCATCCGTAGAAGAGTGGGCGGGATGCGTCTTCTTCTTGTTCTTCTTGTATTTGAAGATTAGAAGTCTCACGGAAACTGATCATATGATCTCTCCTCTATGAAACCTCTCAGCGATTTCGGTTTCCTTTGTTTGGTCCGACGAATTCCTTGCTCGGCCGCCTTCGTTGATCTCTTGGAGTATTGCGGCTCCCTTGAAGCGAGGCTGAAGAGATCTTATCGAAGCAGCACATTTCTTGCAGATTGGGAGCGTGCTTTCGACGCTGGGAGCGGTAAAAACCAGGCCCCGGACGTTTTATTATTAGGCGATCCCGAGGAGCAGCCTAAACTTTCTTTCGCTCACTACAGGTTGGTTACAGCTCAATTTCTCCCTATGATCCTTATGCTCTCCCCTTTTGATATCGGATGGGAAGGAGGATCCCATAACAGTCATGATTCATGAGCCTTGCTGCACCTTTAACTAATGACTCTGCATGGCCCAAATCTCTCACGAACCTCGACTTGGTCTTTGAGGAATAAGAACAGACGTTTCGTCAAAATTATGACGTTTCCAAAAAGATAATCGAGAATACGAGACCAACACCTTATTCCATCCAAACTCGATGACGATCGGGAAAGAAATCGCAAAGAGGATCTGGCCATTTGTCGATAATATTCGATATCGTAGACCTTCGGTGACATGCACTCGGCTATCACGCAAGGGTTCGAAGAGATCCTTCGCGAACAGGGAACGTTAATTAGATTCCGATCGACTTACTTCAGCGTTCTTCGCTGCTTTATCGCAGCAAGCACGGTATCACTTCAAAGTTGTGCGTCAACGCATCCTCGGAAAGAGTGCTGCCTTCTGGTGGATGAGACGCATATTTCTTTGAAATCGCTCCTTGGTGAATTTTTAGTCGAGCACACCGAAATCATGAATCATTTTCGGTGGAATTGTAATATATATGGGAGCGAGGAGAGTAGATTAAGGGATCACAGGCCAAATCGCGATAGCAACGCGCTTGCCAATAATTTTTTATACGGTGTCCCCAAAGCGGTCGATTAATCCGTAGATGCGCGTGGCATGCAATCTCCGTGGTTGAACGAAGTTCTCTTACCACGGAAAGCATTTTTTTTTCATCCAGCGTGCTCGAGGTAGAAATCGATGCATTCAGATGAACTAACGAGAAATTCTTCGATAGCCCCTCCTCTGGACCTTCTGCGATCCCGAAGACTCCGATAGAAGTTGATCCTTTCGACACTACTTTCATATCCCCCGTGGATCACAAGAATACTTTGTTAGGAAAGTCTGACGAGGAGGATCCTTTCGACACGAAGGAAATCGTCGAGAAGATTGAAGCGGTGAGCTCCGATTAACTCCTTGAAGATTATCCTTGATTACGAGAGCCCCAGAAGAGCTTCACGACTCTTGGCTGAATGAGGAAATACTTCTAGGTCGACAAGCAGACTCAGCGTAGAATGTCGTTATCTGGATCGGTGAACCCATTCGGTGGTATCGCTGCAATTCAAGAAGATCCAAACCCTCGGGTGCGTCCTCCGTCGCGCCCAACAGCCGGATCCTCGTTGTTCAGTTCGGCGGATTGTTCCCCCGTAGATATTCCAGATGAAGTCCAAAATTTCTTCAAAAACCACTCGCGTCGCTCATCCACCAACCCGTTCGACCCGTCAGAGTTGGCGGTTGCTCAGCCGCTCAGCACTGAGGACACCATACGCACCGGTGCAGCTCTCCTTCAGGCGATCGCCAGCGAGTTCGTAAACAAGGACGACGACGACGATGATCTATTCAACAAGTGAGTTCACAATCCTCCTCGAGATATTGGTGGTGTAGGACCCCGATCGGATCAGAGACTTCAAATTTGGCCCTTGTAACCAGTCATTCATTTATTGATTATTATTGCGTGCTCTTCGTCTTAATCTTAGGACCTTGGCTGGAAAAGGTCAACTGCCTCCTCCTTCTCCCATCAGCCCGTTCTCTGAACCGGATCACCAAGATCACACGGTTCCGGAGCTCATGGATATCGGCAACACATTTGGAAGCAGTTCGTCAAAAGGTAAACCAAGATTTCTGACTCAAAATACTCATGTCAAACTTCTATGACTGAGCTCGACTCGAGTGACTTGACTTCCCCCCTGCAGCCCCAACATCGTCAGTCGATCCGTTCACGGCTGCGGGGATGAACGTCGGCGCACTCCCGCTCGCTCCCGAAGCAGTGCCCGCAGCTGTTCCTCCCGCAGCACCCGTGGACGCGTTCCAGTTGGCTTTCGGCAAGAAGAGCATTGATTTGGATGATGTGCCCCCTCAAGCTCAAACAGAGCTTCCCCTTGACCAAGTTCCCCAGGCGCTGAAAAGCGTCAAGGACTCGTTCGATCCTTTCAAAGGTGTTCAAAGAGGCTTGGAGCTTCCTTCAAGCATTCCTGGTGGGTTTGGGGAGTCCGCGATTCTCTTTCCAGTGTTGCCATGATCCCCCGGCCTTATGTCAAGCACAACCGGATAACATAGGGCCGCGAGCTGCACAATTGACGATGATTCGTTCGCAGATCCTGTTTCCGGAGCACCCACGCCGGGCTCAGATGTCTTCGAGAACGAGTTACGGCAACAAGAAGAGGAGTTTTTTGGTTCCAAAACAACGGATATCAAGTCACCTCCTGAGAAGCCAACCGGACCACCGCAGCCGGATGCTTTAGGAGGTGAGTTCACAGTCCGATCTACAATGCCAAGGACATTCAACACGGAATGATGTTTCCAACACGGTTTCGAGGACTCGAGAATCATCAAGAGCTCAATGGAACCAGGAACGTGTGGCCTCAGAAGTAACTGTGCGATTTCGAATATTTGATTCCCAGACAAAAACCAGAGTTCCTTACGGGAAGACATCATACAAGCGGGAAGCCTACCCGGTCTTCAACGGAACCCTGTTGCCGATGACCGGAACCCGTTCTCGCCGAAAAGTTCCCCGACCAGCAAAAATGAACCTTTCGAAAGTGTGCCTGTTGTCAACAATCCTTTCAGCGGTCCAGCGCCCGACTCCCGGAAGAGCATCACATCACCCGAAAATCCTTTCGCACCAAAACCTGTTTCGTCTCAAAAAGATTCGAATCGGAGATGTTCCCAGGACTCCAACCCTTTCAGTCCCACTTCAACTTTACCTCCTGTCACCGTGGGCGCGAACAACCCGTTCGGAGACGATCCTGGTACGTTTTGCCATCCAGTACTGATTAAGATCTCATTATCGGAAGTCTGATGCTTTTCCATCATTCTGACAGCCCGAGTGTGAGGGGCCTAGTTGAACGAGAACTGAGAGGTATTTCCGTCCCCAGAACCGGCAATGCCCGTCGAAGCGTTCTCCTCGGCGTTCGTTGCGCCTTCCGTTTGTGCACTCTCGACGAACACCTTGGAATTCACCAACGCGGCGGCCGATCCTTTCGACACCGCCAGCATCGTTCCAGCCATCGGTGAGACTTTTCGACCTTCCAGTTTGATTTCTCGAATTCGCGATGAAGAAATTTGATCTCGAAATGCAGAGAAAAGAAATGAATTTGATTTTCAGACCAAGGTGGCCTGGACGCGTTCGCGTCGAAGTTCTCTCGGGCTGATGATGCGGGCGCAGTAATTGATGCGTTTGGCGGATCGTTAGAAAGTGCTGGCCAAACGGATGTGAGTAGCGGTTTCGGAGGAGATCAGTTCCAAATCGACGGCGATTTCCTCGGGAACGGAGGAATTCCGATCCCTCAAGTCCCCGACAACACACCCGTCAAGAGAGCGAATACGGGTGATCCAAGAGATTCGTTTGATGACGATGACGAAGAAGAGGAGCACATGAAGATAACCATCCGACCCAAACTTCGTCCTCTGGGAGCGTCCGCTGGCGTTCCCTCCCTGGCGGCACCGCCCAAGTTGATACCGCCACCCAAGAGTCCGTCTCGTCAAGCTGGCTACCAGGTTCAACCGGACAGGTTCAACCCTTTCGATAAGGTGAGTTATCCAGCAGAGAGATTCATCCAACATTCGATCAATCTAGCTTCTAGAAACACGCCGTCTCAGCTCTTCCAAAAATAGAAGTCAAAGTCCGAATAGCCGCTAGAAGTTCCTGGATCGTGAGAGGGAAATGTGTGATCGCTTTGCAGGGCGCATTGAAGACAGCGAAAACAGACGACGAGCAGCTCTTCAGTGCGTTCGAAGACGCGCTGGGTGAATCGAGATCAGAAGCAAAGGACGACGCCCTGCCGCCCGCTCTCGGGGAATCAGGGTCGAAACAAGCTGAACCTCTTTCACCCTCAACCCCACTCTTCGACGAAGACACGACACAACCTCTAACGGAGTGGAGAGCCAAACGAGACCTCAGTGAAGGTTGGGAATTCTACCTTCGGTGGCCAAACAAGAAAAAGTTCACAGGTCGGTTGATCAAGGATAATTCACCTCCATCCAAATTCCATCGTCCCTGGAGGGAATCAGCTCCTGGTGATTTGAATGTTTCATTTCTATTCTCCAGGCACACGGTACTGGAAGCCAGTGTATGTCAAGTTCAACGATACCACGATTCTATGGATCATGAACAAGAAAGACGATTCAGATCCAATTCAAGAAGTAAGACTGGATCCTTGATTTTCAAACACGCCCGATTTATTGCTGACCGAGATCAGAGATAATGAGTCGTCCTCTTCAAGGTCCCTCTACAAGGCTGTTACTCTTTGTCGGAGATGGCTCACCAACCACTCGATCAATTCAAGAAAATCTTCACTATCAAACTGCAGTACACCTTCTACAAGGAGACCGTCGGCGTTCGTAAAGGCCAAATCGCCAAAGTCATTTCGGGACAGGTGAGATCAAGAATTCGAGAACTTGTTTGCTGTGAGTTGCGAACTGTCATTCGAGAAGTCTTCCGCTCACACTGACTATTCGCGATGCAGGTAAACTCAATGGGATCGGTAGCAAAGCTAGGTCTACCGCTGCAACACGCTCCCCAATTGAACGAACTGCTGAAATTAGGAACGCCAGATATAGAAACGATAAGAACATTCGTCCAAGTCATCGAGGACGTCCTTTTCGGGTGAGCGAACTTCCACGTGGAATGAGAGAGACTCAGAGAGAGGAAGAGGGCGTATCGAAGTCCTAGTCGTGATGTCACAAAGAATTTCCTTGAGAGCATCGGAGTGGCTCAAGACAGGCCGTAAAATGAAGGGATTTTCTCACAGACTGCAGATTCACCGGGATCGCGCCCTCACATACAAGGCGGAGGAGATCCAAGCAATGGTCGTGGACGAGTACGTGGTCGATGTTGACAGAACGGGTCACGTGTGCTCACAAAAAGCTCGAGTCCGTCTGTTTTTCTTGGCATTCGTCAACGGGATGCCTGACGTTGAGGTTGGGATCAATGAACTCACCCGACAAGGCAAAGAAGTTGTGGGGAGGTACGACATCATGCCCATCGTCACCGAAGAATGGATTCGTGTCGAGGACTACGAATTCCACTCGTGTGTCGACAGTCAAGAGTTTGAGAACTCAAAAGTCATCAGGCTTCGACCTCCCGATGCCACATTTTTCGAACTCATGCGCTTCCGAGTTCGACCTCCACGTCAGAGGGAACTCCCCATTCAACTGACGGCGGTTCTGAAGGTTTGTTCTCTGGATAAGATTCTCTATGCGGCGTCTTTGGCATTGTTCGCTCGTTGTTAAAAAAAAATGAACTCTTCCAGGTCAATCCTCCGAAAGTGCAATTGAAAGCCGAAGTACTCGTCCCCGGCTACTCCTCGCGGAAGCACGGCCAGATCCCGTGTGAAGATATTGCGATGTTCTTTCCGATTCCTGAATGTTGGGTGTGTTTATTTGGATTTGAGTGATTAACGACATTCATCTCATTCATTTGGCGAATCCGTCTCGCTCCTCTCCGATCGAACGACCGACTTATGACTGATTTGGTCATGGTTCCAGGTATATCTGTTCCGTGTGGAAAGACACTTCCGCTATGGTGCGCTGAAGAGCACCAATCGACGCCACGGGAAGATCAAAGGCCTGGAGCGGATAATGGGGGCCGCCGCCGGTGGAAACATCGACAAACAACTAATTGAAGTAACGGCAGGCCAGGCGAAATACGAGCCTGCTCACAAGGCCATCGTTTGGAGAGTCTCTCGGCTGCCCAAAGAAGGTAACTTGAGAGAAGGAACAACACCAATTGATTGATTGATGATCTTGAATAGGAGAACAACAGAAGGTCGATTTCAGGTCAAGGCGCGTATACACAGCAGATGATGACGGTAGACTTGGAACTGACCTCTTTCGATCAAATACCAACCGAGTTTGACAGCAATCTCAGAGTCGAATTCACGATGCCGGCGTCAACAGTTTCGCACACTACAATCCGGTCGATCTCTTGTCCGACGGACGCAGACCTCCCGGTGGAGAAATATTGCCGATACGTGGCCAAGCATGAATATAGTGTGAGTTTTCGTCGAATTTGATGTGTTCGCTCTTCTATCGTAACGAGAGCTCAGCACAGATGCGAATTTACATTTGGGTTTTCGACAGAGGAAAAGTCACAAGATCTCACTTTGACCGAGCGAATGCCTTCGGAATGAGTACTCTGACACAGATTCCTGAACAGCACGCCTTTCCGTTCACAGGTTGAGATGGACGTGCAGGTTGGCAACGGTCCTGTTGCTCCTCCACCG